>JAXDDX010000021.1:910000-1065000 GCA_034670405.1 Hoplostethus atlanticus
ATTCTTCAACATGAGATTTGTGTGTGGCTTTCCTATTTCTGGTAAGTCATGCATTGTTTATTTGGTTTGCATCTCATGTGAGGATTGAATCTGTTTGTGTGATACTGTGACGTGACGTGTGTGTTAGTCGTCCTGTTAGGATGACTACTGGAGCCTAGAGGCCGCAGACAGAGATAGAGCATTCTTACTGCAGTGGATTAACGAATAATGCTGACGCCTCTCTTCTCCCTTTCATTTCAATGGATTTCTCCCCCACTCATTGCCCTCTTTCTCCTCTCTTTCCTGTTTTCTCTGCTCAAACTTATTTGGTTCACTTTTCCTCTCCTCACCTCTCCTCTCCTCTCCTCTCCTCTCCTCTCCTCTCCTCCACCACTAGTAGTAGCAAGTCTTTGTTAATTCCTATGCAGATGAGAGGACAGCATCCTGTGTGTTACCGATGCTGTGCCTGAAGCTGTGCTGTCATCTTGTCAGAGAGGGGGGTGTTTGGCTGGGGGGCTTCGCACAGAATAAAAGAGCGTTTCAACAGACGTCTTGCAAGATTCAGTTTGGGCCAACCTGAGTCCGCCCGGTCCTAATCACATTATGCAACACCATTTATTATGAACGGATGAGTCAGCAGGCGTTGGATAGTGGGGTAGTGATGAGAAAGGGCAATGCAGATTTCATGGCTGCGTGCAGGCAAACACACACACATTCATATACATGTGTAGGGCACCACAGCTCATATATTACTTTGATCACACCATGTACAGATACTGCATGTAGTTGATGACCACCTCCAAGACCTAGATCTGACACACTCTCCTCACATCTCTCTCTCTCTCTCTCTCTCTCTCTCTCTCTCTCTCTCTCTCACACACACACAGACACACATACACACACTTCATATGCTCTTCTGATGTATTCAGATCTGTGAAGGTGCATGAGTCATTGCATTGACAATTTCATTATTTGCTGAAGAATGAATCGGCTAGTAATATCTCTGTCAAACAGACTGTGTGAATGCGTAGCATTTGTTTCACCCCAAGCTTAATTTCAGAGCCCTGTCAGAGAAATCATGGGAATTGGTCCTCCTCAAAATAACTGTATGTATATATAGTCCACATTCTGAGCTACAGGCGACCTAGAATCCTTTATCAGTGTTCATTCAATGCTGTTCTTCTGCCAAGTTACAGGCTTGTATCCACAGTGACTTGCTGCAGCCACCAGCTAATACTGTTTCAGAGGATATGGTGAGCTATGATAAATAGTAGTGCTGCTGACTGAATCTGAGCAGGTGGGTGTGTCAGATCCACTCTAGGCTGTTACTTCCAAAGAATAGGTTTCTCCCTGTCAGGTGTGTGTGCATGCGTATGCGTGTGTGTAAGTGTTCTGTGTGTGTGTGTGTGTGTGTGTGTGTGTGCTGTATGTGTTTGTGTGTGTTAGAGACAGCGAGACAGACAGGCTCAGGGCCTTCTTCTCTCTTATATAACCCGTTGAGAGGGTTTCCTTTGCTCCCTGCAAAAGCCGTTTCCATTTTTGTTTTCAGATGGCTGCATGCTCCCTGGGACTGGAGGCACATTGCACTATGCTAATTCTCTGACTCACTGGTATATCCTGTTTTAGCTCTATATTGTACTCTGTGGTCTGTCTACACATGTCCGTGTGTACGTTGTGCACGCCTGTGTGTCTTCTTACTGCACATTCTGCTTTGTACCTCACGAGGGCCACTAGTTCTGTCCTTCCATCCAGACTCTTAGCCTTTTACGTGTTGCATCACTGCCACAATTTGACAGTGGTGATAAAATGGTGGGTGATTTCAGTAATGTAAGAGCATGCAATGATTTTGTTATGGGATTATTCTTAGGCCTAAGGCACCCCAGCACTTGTTATCCTGCATCAACTGTATCGTTTGTGATGGTTTTTCAGGGCTGCCGAGGTGATTTTACCCACAGTCATCAAGTTCAAGTGCTTGTGTCATAGACTGTTTATTTTCATATTATTTGACAGGTATGTATGAGGATTAAGGCTCTTTGTTTTCTGGCCTCAGGTAAACACATGGAAGAGCATCATCTAGCATCATCATCCAATTTTTCACCCAAGTCTCTGCGCAACTTTCCCTCTAACCTGAAAGCCTAACATTGCATATTTCAACATCTTGTTCGAGTGCATTGTTGAGGACAACCACTATGCTACGTTCAAGTGCTGTTGGAAATATCGTAATTTCAACAACTAATGCAGTAGAGTTGACGGGATGTGATGTTTATTGGAAAGAGCATAGGGTTCAAGGTTAAGAATCTTTTTCCACTTGCTCAGTTGGACCAGTAGGTCAGAATTCTGCTATTACTGTAAAATGCATGATATTGATGGTTCATAATATACAACAGAAATGAATGAACTACAAAAAAAATAGTAATTGATTGATTGTGAATAAAGACTAAAATGTATAATATAATATAATTTTGAGCAACTCCAAAGTATAAATTGGCTGTAGTTGCGCAGTATTTTATTCTGTATTCTGTATTTCGTGAAATGTAATGAAACAAAAACCAGAGTAAAAATGAGGCTGGTAAATATCTCCATTCATCCATGATAAGGGGTTGTCAGCAAGCCGCTTTGCCAACATGCAGGCTAGGCTCTGCCCACTGTTGTCGTGGAGATCGAGTGTAATGCATCGATTGTCGCTGTCTTTAAAAAATGAGCCAGCTCGATCCACTTTACTTGGAAATTACCTACAAAAGGTACAGTATTGATTCATCATTTTCAGCCAGGGAAACTGTTGCTTCCACAATGTAAGAAGCGTCTTTTCTGGAAGTATCCACCACCATGTCCACTCAACACAGCTCTCTGACTAACTGTAAGGTGGCATCCAATCTGATTGGTCAGAGATTGGAAGAAGAGTGAGCCACTGGCCGAGCAGAGAGGCAAAGATAACAGGCTTATTACTGGGTGAGAAATAGTAAGACCAGTTTTTTTCAGGCACCAGTCCAGTTACTGACCAATCAACTGTCAGCATTTTATTGGCCCCGGGCCATCGGGCAATCCTTATTGTCGAACCCCGAGACAGCATGGAAGCCATATCCACAACTGATGGTAAAAGTGATGTTTGTGTTATTATGTTTATTATATTGTTATTATACGTATTGTTCAACATTCCATGTACATAATTAGTATTGTGTTTCTTTTTTCTCTCTTGGTTTGTCTTTTAGTTGTCATACATTTTGGTCTTTAATTTATTAATGAAAACATCAATAAGATGTTGCACATTGCTCTTCATTCTGCTGCTGCTGCTTGATGTCTAACATAAAACAACAACAAAAGCCACAAAAGTAACTACTTTTGTTACAGGGCTCATTTTATTATTAATTGCGACCACAAGCACGACTTCTAATACTCCATATTAAAAGAAAAGCACATGGCAACAAATGCTGTATATATTTGACCTAGTAATGGATGGTACCTATCAAAACAGTTGAAAATGTAGGTTTCAATAGATTTTTGATGGGTGGTTAACCCTCCCCAGCAGTCATTTGATGGACATAAATGTGCAGGAGGCAGCTGAGTTCAACCCAAACAAGCACAACATTTTCACAATATGATATAACTGCACAGTAGAAACAACTTTGGAAACTGTTTTGAACTGATATCAGATATATTTAAGATATTTAGTTCCCAATTTCACAAACTGAAGCAGCTACAGACATCATCTAAACCTTCATTTTGCACTATATTCACGCAGGTTTTCAATGTTGATGCAGGCCGTTGTATCAACATCTCCAAAATGTTTGCCCTGCCTCAGTCTCTTTCCGTGACTGCATTTGGAATGCTCTAAAAAATATCAAGCCAACTTACTATGTAATTTCCACATGTTGGCGGCCCCAAAAGGCAGCAAGGTAACAGTTTGAATTTTGAGGACTTCAATATCCAGAAATCATGTAACAATGTCAACAATAATAATATTAAACTTTATTTGTATAGCAGCTTTTCAAAAACAAAGTTTACAAAACCCTTTCAATAAATAAATAGGTCAATAATAAATTAGTAAATCATAAATACAGACAATTGAGAATTTAAGAGTTACAGAAAGCAGTTTTATAAAACTGGGTTTTAAAAAGAGATTTTAAAGACTGAATTGATCAAGCTCGCCTCAGACAGGTTATTCCACAGTATGGGGGCCCTTGAGTCTAGACTGTGGAAGAGTAGTACAGCACGCTCTTGTCTACCCACCTGGCTGGTCTGTGTTTGCTTTATACTAAAGGATATCCAGGGGATAAAAGAGGCAAAAGGTCTAACATTTTTACAAAAAGTGGAAAAAATGTTTTCTCTCAACGGATTGTTTGCTCTCTGCTGATCTCAAGTTTCGATTCTACACTTCCTACGTGTGGAGAAGATTTCCCACTAGTACCCATACCTGACAGAATTTCATTTGGAAATACAGCGAATCTACAGTGTCTCAATTAACGGAGATGGGACGCTGTTCTCTTTTGCAGCCCCATTTCGTGATTTAGGCTGATAAGACGAATGTATTTTTTTCATAAAAATCTTGCATAATGCAGTTTTAACTAAAATGGCTTACCACGATGAGCTACAGTATTTAAGATCTATTTGTACTTCTTATTGATTTATACTATTCTTACCGGAAGCTGTGCAGTATTTGTTGTCTTTTTTGAAACTAGAATGAGTTAAAATAGCTCTGAAAATCTTTCACTGATCCTGATGGTCTTTGTTCAGTTAATCTTGTGTTGACAACCTCAAATTTATTTACTTTTTTTGTACTTTCTCCTTTGGGTTGTACTTTTCAGTAAAATTCAGCCTAGCCTTAGAAAAGCAAATTGAAAAATACTGTTATGTATATCATGAATCATGATAATATCTGAACCTATTGTTATCCGTATTGCCCACCATCAGAGCAAAAAACACCACAGCAAGAATGATTATCAGATGCTGAAAGTGACCATATACAACCTCTTTAGTTACTGTTAAAGGTCCACATTTTCATGTTTACTTACGGATTTAAAAAAAAATATGTACTCCTACTTTTAGATGAATAGGTTTTAATAGTACAATACAAGTACAATAATCTGGCATTTACAGTAAAATAGTCATAAAATAGTCATTCTAAATATATATAAAATATCCATTCAACCATATTGGCATTGACATTGTCATTCTGGACTAGCTCAAAAGAAACCTTGTGCCAACAATGATCCATCAAGTGAGTGATGGGTCATCTACTTTTGGAAGGGGTTTGGATCATGCAAGGAATCTTAATGATTTTCACTCAAAAGTAACTAAGTATTTGAGTATTTGAACTGAGCTGCTGTTTTATTTGTGTCATTTTCTAGACAAATACTTTGACTTAAATTGAAGTAGCAGTACTTTGAACACAATACACAGTATCTCCAACCTTGGTCCCTTCGTCCCTTTCTCTAAAATAATGAGACAGAAGCTAACTGCCTGTACATTGTCCTGCTAGTTAGAGTGTGTCCTGCAGGCCTCTGTGAAAGACGGGGTGGATTTTTCTGGCAGCTGCCACTTCATGTATACATTATTTAGCTTAACTTCCTGCCTCTGACCTCCCTGGCTCCCTGCTACGCCACATGCGGCATCAGAGAAAACCTTCCGTCGCATATTACGCAACCCCTTCACCATTCCCCCTCTAAATCCGCCTCACTCTCTGGCTGACCTCAGAGCTACTCATCTCTCCCTCCATCACTTCCATCCCTGTTTCCTCTTCTGCTCAGATCAAGCCTTCTCTTCCCCGCTCTGTTTTTTCATTCGCCTCACCTTCCCCCTATTCACTCCATCCCTCTGTCCTTTCCTCCCTCCAGGCATGTGAAAACACCTGCTTCCTGGGGCCTGTTGTGTGTGAAGGTTTGTGTGTGTGTGTGTGTGTGTGTGTATGTGAGTGCGCGCGTGCGCGTGTGTGTGTGTGTGTGCATGAGTGTTTGCGAGTTTCTATATGCATGCATGCATGTGTGAGTGCATATGTGTTAGATAGGAAGCTTGTTACTTGCCACTGAGTGTTTTAAAAGACTCCCAAGATATCAGCAGTAGGAGTCTAAGAAGTCTTTTGATAAGAGGAATTGATTTATCTGCAAGAAGTATGATACTGATGCTGAGAAACAGGAAATGTCGAGCAACCCTGCACCCAAATTCCGTTTCACTGCAGAGTTTTGCATTTCAATCCGGTGTTCTACTTTTGAACTCTTGCGGCGTGTAAGCAGTTAGAATGTAAAATCATTTTCGCTGTGAGGACAGGTGGAGCTGCAGCTCTTTCATAACCCACTCCCTTATATAGCAAGTTGCACATCTGTGGCAGCCAGTGAGGATGATAGGATTGATCAGAGTGGGTGAGTGGGCTCTGTCCTCAGTTCACTGCTGACTGGAGCTTTCCACTATTCCTCATATGGTGTGCCTAACCGCAACGGAATTGTTAAAAAAATAGAAATGTGCATTATCCTGCTCTGATACGCACCTATTAAGACATTGCATGTCATTGTACCAGCCAGAAAACTCCAGCTTAAATGGGAAAGTGCCACTGCTCCTAGCTCCTACTGCGTGGGGCCGCAGGTGGCTGGCAATACTCTGATGAATGGTGACACCCGTGAGCATGCTCAGTAGACTCACAGCTAGCACAGTGGAAGCACAGTAAAGCACTGCTTGGTTAAGTAACCAGCCAACCCCTACAATAGGTGACTTGGTTTCACACTTTCACACTGTGGGTTTTTAAGCACACACAGTTATCTGTGCAGAAATGAAACAGCAGATTGTATTTTAAACAGTGTTTCTTTTTTTTCCTTGCATTTTTTTTTAAATGCTGAGCTACAATGTTGTCTTTGTTGTTGTGACTGACTTTTAGAAGAACTACTCTTATCTTATCACAACTGTAGAGACCACACCTTCACTGAAGAGTCAGAGCATTTGAGTTTTTTGTAGATCTGATGAGTGATATGAGAATGAATAGGATCAGAGTCTTGAATTGTGTATCTTGCGCAAGTCAACATGATGTACGAGTGAAGGAGCACACTGGATAGAGAACAAGAGTGGAGTGATTTATAGAAAATTCTGATTTGAACAAACAAATGTTAGATATGTAATGCAGATAAGAGGTGCTACTCTTACTCACAATGAAAATATAGAGCAGATATATTAGTATAACATAGAAGATACTTATTGTGAGCCATAGCAGCATCTTCTCTCTATGGAGTATGCTACTGAAATTTTGGTTACACCTTGACTCACAACCGGTAGATGGACTGCCCTCATCTTTATCTATCTATCAGAACCCAGGGAGGAACTGTATACTCAGGATGGGAATGATGTCAGCGAGCTTTGTCAAATCCCCTCCAGTGGTTGCAATATGATTTGGATAGATTTTTTAATACAGGGAGAGGGAGAGGTAGGAGATTGATAGGCTGGGGTTATATCTGTATTGTATGCTTCCACCTCTTATGAGGCAAGCATCTAACAATTAACCTACTTGTCCTTAGTAGAGTAAGGATATTTATAGTCTCAGGGCAGAGTCATCTTGCTCCACTGTCTCGGTAACAACACCTAAATTGTACAACTGCTTTATCATAAAATAGAATTCATTTTCACTGGTCCCATGGCTATTCATCCCCTTTCCATGTTTCCTTTCCTCTGCGTTTTTAACCTTTTTCTTCTCAGCACATCCAAGTCATTCTCCTAAACTCAGGATGTGGGAGACAGGAGAAATTGAAACAGTGATGAATGAGTATGAATATTTCTCCTGAAGCAATTAGGTCCCAAGGATACAGACTGCTCTGATCTCTCCACCCTCCCTGGCAGGACCCACCTCACCTAATCTTACACTCTCTCTCAATTTTCTACTAACTGGCCTTCATACTACCAGCCAAACTCAGTTGAACGAATAAACAGCTGATGCTTGAACAATAGTGACAGAACTGTGTTCAGGAAAAGTCCAGCAATTTATTTTAGGCATTTTTGTGGCTGGAATGACTGGGAGGAAGCAGGAAGTCAGCGTGGTTGTCGTGGGGATGGGAGGGGAACAAAGGACTTGGAGCTGACTGGAGGGGAAATGGGTGTGGTGGGCTCTCCCTCACATTAACCAACCATTGGCCACAAATAGACTCATTTACTAACACTGACATTTGTAGTCTTCTGTGAGGGAGAACCATTCTGATGAGGTTTAGCTCACTGGCTAAATGCCAGACCAGTAGAGTTAGTACTGACCTCAAAGTAGATTCACAGTTGGAACTAAAGGTCATGGACTGAGATTATCCCCTAAATAAGGATTATCTCCATATTTCATCAAGCAGTGATAATGCAGTATTTCTTGCCAATCTATAAATCTGCAATTCTGGAACACTCTCTTACTTATTTCTTATTATTCTCTTTCTTATTTCCTCTCTCTGTTGTGCCCTTGAACAAATAAGACAACAGCCATTGTTTTCTCAGGGTGAATCAAGCGCTCAATTATGTACCCTACCATTGCCACTTCTCAAAATACATAATGGTAAATGGCTGCATTTATATAGCGCTTTTATCCAAAGAGCCTTTACAATGTATGCCTCTCATTCACCCATTCACACACACACTCACACACCGATGGCAGTGAGCTACCAAGCAGGGTGCTGGCCTGACCATCGGGAGCAATTTGGGGTTCAGTGTCTTGCCCAAGGACACTTCGAACATGCAGACTGGAGGAGCCGGGGATCGAACCTCCGATCTTCTGATTAGAGGACGACCCGCTCTACCTCCTGACAACTGATTGTCAAACATGCTAAAAGTCTTTTGCCAAGTGCCTACCCCATTTACCCATGCCGTCCTAAGTTGCCGACTGGTTTGCTAGAACCACTTTGAGGCCACCCAGAAGTCCTTGTAAGTAGCCTCTTCAAACTCCTCCCACGCCTGAGCTTTCATGTATGCAACTCCAGCAGCTGCAGCCTTTTTGGACAGCCAGTGCCAGGCCCCCAAGGCCTTGACTTCAGCTTGACAGCTCCCCTCACTGCTTGTGTGCATCAGTGGGTTCTTGGTTGCCACATGACAGGCACCAATCACCTTTTGGCCACAGATCCTGCCAGACGCTTCCACGACAGGTTTTGAACAGAGTCCATTCTGACTCCATTTCCCCAACCTCCTCTGGTATTCCTCCACCTTCGACCAGGCATTCCCTGCACTCCCTCACTACATGTTTGGGTTTACCAGGTCTGTACAGCATCCTCTCCTTCCATCTAATCAACTCACCACCAGATGATGATCAGTTCACAGCTCAGCTCCTTCCTTCGCCAAAGTTCAAAAACAGGCTTGCTTTGAGTCTGATGAAACAACCACATAAGTTAATCATCAACCTTTGGCCCAAAGCTGCTCTGGGACCACGTGTTCTTATTACTCTCCTGGTGTTCAAACATGGTGTTTGTTATGGGCAATCCATGGCTAGCACAGAGGTCCAATAACATGATCCTTCCTAACATGAGAGGAAGGTTGTTCCTCCCAATCAGGCCCCTCCAGGTTTTCCAGTCATTGTCAATGAAGGGCGGTGAAGTCTCCCAGCAGAACTATGGATTCAGTGGTTGGATCATCAGATCAGGAGTTCAGAGGGTATGTTCCAACTATTGGGGATCACACTGTTCAACATACCTGTAAAAGCCTATGCCCAGTTTCTGGAAAGGAGACTTGATGGTTGAGCCTCAGATTGTGGAACAATGCAGATTTCACCCTGGTTGTGAACAGTGCACCAGCTATTTCCACTCGGAGCGATAGCTGTGTTCACATTCTTGGCATTGAGCCAGGCTCATCCATGGTAGGTGTCAGGCTCTGACATGGATGCCCCTCTCTCTACTGTTCTTCATATTCATGGACAGGATATCAAGGCACAGCCAAGGTCTGGAGCATATCCAATTTGATAGCATTAGGGTGGCCACTCTACTCTTTGCAGATTATATCGTTGTTTTGGCCTCATCGGACTGTGATCTCCAATTTGCTTTGGAGCAGTTTGTTGCTGATGAGGGACAGCACTACCAAATCTGAGACCATGGTTCTCTCCCGGAAAAAGGTGTCCTGTCCCATTCAGGCGTGGATTTAGCAGCTGCCTCAAGTGGATGATTTCAGGTATCTCATGGTCTTATTCATGAGTGAGGCTAAATTGTGAGAGTGACCACTCTCACAATTTGGTGAGGTGCAGTGACTGCAGGAATATGGGCGTGGTATCGGATCCTGGAGGTAAAGAGAGTGCAGCACCACAAAGTAAAGCTCTTTACCTGTCTTGTAATCTTCTTTCTGAGCCTCACCTATGGTCACAAGCTTTGGGATGTGACCATAGGTTTCTCTGCAGTGTGGTTCACAGGGTGAGGAGGTCAGTGTTCTGGTGGTACCTCAGAGTCAAGCCACTGCTCCTCCGCATTGAGAGGAGCCAGTTGAAGTGGTTCAGGCACTTCGAAAGGCACCTCCCTTTGGAGGTATACCCGACACAGACAACTGGGAGGGCACCGCAGATCCATTACATGCTTGGAGGGACTACAGCCGGCCTGGGAACACCTTGGGATCCCCTAGGAGGAGCTATGGGAAGTTGCTGTGGTAAAGGACATCTGGCCTACTCTGCTTGCCCTGTTGCCAGCATGACTCTGACCTTGATAAGATAAAAAAAAAATGGATGGATGGATTTTAAAGCATACATATACATACATACAACATATTTGATGTAATCCTATGTTTGTTATAGCACATGGCAGAAAATGTTTGTTTTAAGCAACAAAGGGGCACACCATTTTTGTTAGTTTATACCGAAAATTTGGGAGGCCAGATTTTCATATTCTTATCTATTCTTACTTCACAGTAGTGCACACTTTCAGGCACAGGTCTCCAGACCTTTTTTCTCCCCGGTTGGAATGGTCACGTCCAATCATCCAATTATCAAATCACTGTGTTCACCATTTGGGTATATCATGCAGCTTTCTACCAATTCACTTGCCTTTTGTGTCCTTCACCTTCCCATTCTGTTCCCAAGTCACCCCCATTCTCCTACCATAATATAAAATACAGTCAAGTGGGGGGTTTTTCAGCACAACCTTGAACTATGTTTCAGGGGTGACTTCACTCTGGTGCATCAGAGCCAACAATGTTGCACCAGGGGTTCAATTATATTCCACCTTTGCCTCTTGTTTTTCTCACTTATTTTCTAGTCTTAAAATTGAGAATCTCTAAATAGTGAATTCAAGATAAATGAAATGGAATGTTGGAATCTTGATGCCTCTGAATACTTTGTGTAAGCCTACAGGACATTTAGTGTAACACTTATGAGAAGCCTTACAGAAACCCTCAATTACCCAACTTGCTGTTACAATTAGGGTTAGACGGATATATGGGTTTGCTGATATATTGGGCTGATATTAACCTGGTTGTTTCTGGTTGTTTCTTGGAAGCCCTTTGATTGGATTCCACACAAGTATGCATGAATATGTTTTATTATTATACTGGGTTTCAATGGAGAGTTTTAGTGTCCCAAGCCAAGATTGCAATTCTGGGGGAAAACACTGAATATGTGTAATTTGGGGGAATTTATTGAATATATTGAATGTCGGCACAAAAAAATCAGCTATCAGCAGCTTCCATCCAAAAATATTGGTATCAGTATTGGCCTTACACACCTATATCCATCAACCCTCGCTTTCATAGCAAATATCCCTCATAATGATGACAGTGCTTAACACTATGCTTGTTGTATTAATAGGTACTGGTTCTGCATGTAAAGTACATGGTCAATTTAAGTTCATACTATTATACCATGACATGGACAGGTGTGATTGTCCACTGTGGGGAGATTTGCAGACATTTTTACCAACTCTCCCTCTCTGCTGTATATGTATGAGAGTATTAGCATTGGTGTCTGTGTAGATTTAGACTTTCAGATGTGACCTTTGTTGTCTAAATGTCAGGGAGATCGGAGAGGAAGCCCACAGAGGCAGGGCAGGCTTATGTAATATGCTCACTCCGCCTCACACACACACACACACAGAGCAGAAAAAATGTTGTTTGAGGAAGGTTGTCATATCTCAGCCGTGAAGCCTCGTCTAGCTCTCTGCAACTCACTGAAAGCCTGGCTTTCAGGAGCCCTGGCTTTTATCAGCATGTATGTGCAGAAAGTACCCTGGAAATTATTTATGGCTTTAAAAATACTGATAGAATGTACTCCTTTGGTTTTATTCTTTTAAATTTATTCTGGGGTCTTTTGATCCATCCCAAAGCTCTCTGCTGAATGTAAAGACAGCCTGTGCTTTGGCGAGGGGGGGACTGAGATTTTCCTGCATGAATTCATTCATGACCATCTTGTGCTCACCTCATGATTTGCCAACAATGTGAGACGTGGGCACCGGGGCCAATGCTACAGGCCAGGATGTGCTCATGTGTAATACAATATTCGCCTTAAGTATCACAGTGAACATGCAGGCCAAAATAAGGATGTGCTTGCCACTGTCAAGCACGTGCACAAGGGAGCTGGAGCCACTTTGGCTTGTCACTCGCAACGCCGAGCCTTGACAGCTCTGTCCATTTTTACTTTGGAATGGCACTGATTACGACACATGAAAATAAAGACACTAAGCTGTTCAGTCAGTTCATACTGTTTTCACTTGACTACACATCTCTGCAAGGTGTCCTTTGGCTTCTATAGTATCATAGCGCTACCAAATTTCTAGGATATACACTACTGAGATCCAACTGATTCACAAATTGTATGCTGTATAAAGCTATGAGATCCATGAGGTACTGCTTTGAAGAAATCCATTTTATGTTGATATGATTTTCTTTAATATCCATATTATGCTGAGGATCCTCTAACATACACTATCTCTCAAGTCCCAAGTTTTTCTATGTGGTCATTTCAACTAAAAGCAAAGTTTATGAATATTATTATTGGTATATGTTAGTAGCAGACATCTTAAAAATAGACTTATTGAAAGTAAAATATCAATTAGTAGATTAATTAACTATTTTCTGTTACCTTTTTCTGACCACAATATCAAATATTAGAGCGTGCACAAATCTATATTATATCAGACAGTAGCCACTGCATTGAAAGGTAGACCTATGAGCTCGCAGCACACTGGGTTGTATCACACTCTCCTCTTATGCCTTGAAAAGAATTTGAAAGTAACTAAAGACTTTTAGAAAAACATGAGCCTAGCATTTGTCCTAACATGCGTGTTAATTATTAAAACCAGTGTTTCCATCCATGAAGGGATAAGAAAGGTTACTGGTGATATAACACGATGTAATTGCGATGTAAGCAAAAGTGTTGCCTGTTCAATAGTGATACAAGTGATAGAGATCTTTGCGGACTGAATTTCTTCATCCCCCACTTCCTTTGCCACAGCCACCTGCGGTCACAAGTAATTGTCCCGTGCCCGCCTGCAGTGCAGCAATAGCAAACAAAATAAACAACAAAACAACCTTGACATCCTGACTTGATTCTGTGTTTAATGCAAGTCTCCTGAAAAAAACATAATTTTCTATTACTTGATTTCTACCTCAAATATGTAGACCACTCTTGACACACCTTGACGGCCCCTTTGACATTTACTCATCTCTCCCTTGTGTCAACCCACTGAATGTTTCGTTTTAGATCTCACTGAGTACAAGCAGTGATTTTTCCTATCATCTGGATTTGTCTCATGTTGAATGGGCTGTTTTGTTAAATCCATATAAGTAAATGTAAATAAAGATATAGCGTTGATCGCAGTAGTGTGCGTCCTCATGAGATTAATCATGGATATTATGTATTTTCCATTGATGAGCCATACCTGCACTGTATCTGTATTATATTGAGAGTTGTGGCACAGATGCTTTCCAATGTTTCATTAAGCGATCTGTCTATCAGATCAGGGCCTGCAGCAGACATTGTGTATGTGGGGGTATTTTTAGTTTAAGCCCTTGCTGCCTTGCCCCTGAGATGTTTGTGTGCAGCCCTTTAGCTGAGATAATAAAGAGTGTGAAATTGTTTGATTATCAGGGAGATCATATCGGGCGTAGCTGATCGATGCATGGCCGCAGAGAAATTGGCAGAAAAAGCTGACATTATGCCAATGAAATTATAGGATGGTGATCATTTTGAGCAACGTGTATTCCATTATTCTGACATTTATTCTCCTTCATCACTGGCTGTTAATGTTGGATGATAAATCACCACGGCGCGGTGATATTTTTAGATGGGGGGTGAGAGATGAATGAGGTTATGATTCTGGCCTCTGTGGTCGATATAGTCAACAAGGGGCAGATTGTGCCCCTCCCCCGACTCTCGGTGGTGGCTGATGCCGGCCAGACAAGCAGTGGAGCGCTGATCAGTATTCATGCAGGACCGCCCCTCTCAGCCTCACAGCCGATCTCCCTGCTCCCTACTCACCGGAAGGCAGGCTCGGCAGCAGCTAACAGCCTGCGCACAGCCTCTCTGTTGTGTGCTTTGAGAATCTATTGGCCTGAGAGTCGGTCGGTCTAGGGGAAGAGGCGAACACCGGCGGGTGTTGACTAGCGGAGAGAAATCGCGGTGCAGACTGATGATGATGATGATGGTGAGGATGATGCATCTGTTCCCGTGCCTTTATGATATACAGCGCGTAGTGTGAAGAGGCGTAGAGGCTTTTTTTTTTTCATTTCTTGCCTTACTGTAATGGTGGATATCTGGGCCGCTATTACGCGTCTATACGGAGAGCTGAATACCGCCCGTCAGTGAGAGCGTATCTCAGCAGCATCTCGGCCCGCAGCGCTGCGCCATGGCCTTGGACGTCCAGACGTGCGCGGTGTTTACGGTGATCGCGGTTCTGGTGCTTGTGAACGTGCTGTTGATGTTCATCCTTGGTACTCGTTAATGGATCGGAGCTTGGGGCCCGGTTCGCAGCGCACCACAGTTTCACACAGGAGAGGAGAGAGAGGGAGTGCGCATTGGGTGAGAGCGGGGACACCCGGCGCTCCATCGCGGCTACGCGTTGAAATGAATGACGTTGGTATAACATAATGTATTTCTGTTCTCTCTCCCCCCCGAATCCTCCGTTATGTCTTGTGTCCTCTCACCGTTTGTGACAGCTAGTGGTGTCTGGTGGTGGTCGTAGTTGTGCGGATACAGATCTGTGATGTTCTTACCTTTTGTGGTGACTGGGAATTCATATCCCCCCGCATATAAACATGTTCCCCCCCCCACGTTGATCTCCCTCTCTCCTCCATGTTGTATTATGTCAATTTTGCGCATGGGTTAATTTTGTTCTATAATTGTGCAATGTTTAGGTAATCATTGAATTTTAGGTAATCATCTTTTTTTGAATCCCGACAATCCTGCTGCGTCAGGACTTGTTTTCCTATGATGACAACTTGAAACCACAGCATCCACAATATTACAGCTAATGCCTAGGCAGCAGTAAATCTCTCCAGTGAAGTGAATGTGATATTTGGTAGCAACTAGCGGGGCACTGGAGAGGTTTGTGCTCATGGTTTAGGACCAAAGACTCTCTTAAGGATCACCATAATCTCTCACTGAACAGTAACCAATAGGAGGCCAGGCTAGGCCTAATAGAGGAGGGCCTCCATCACTCCAGGTTTCCCCCATTTTAGATGCAGCTCCACTCAGCTCCCATTTCATAGCCCACAATATTCACAATTCTGCCACTTGCAACATTTCAGTGTTCACCTGTTTTAGAAGCCCACATTCTTGCACCCGGTAGCTAAATTCATTTTTTATCTATGTGCATATTTCTTAAACAGATGAAAATTCCTCCCAGGGAAAAGACAAATGAAAATAGCGCCTTTTCCATTTTTTCCACACACAGCGACATAATCTAATAAAGGATCAGAGGCAGGTGTCATGAATGTTGAATGAATGTCACAAATAGATATGCTAAAAGCCTATCCCAGAGCTGTCCATGCAGTCCTATTAATAGGGCTGGTAGCCTGACTAGGTTTTGAAGATATGTGCTCTCTCACACTCAAGGCTAAGTGCTCTGTGTGTGCATGTGTGTGTGTGTGTGTGTGTGTGTGTGTGCGTGCGTGCGCGCGTGTGTGCATGTGCATGTGTCTCTAGTTAAGTGGTAACTGTTGTACTATAAGTGCAGTAGGAAGTGTGTGGCAGCCATGTATTATGAACAGAGATACCTCCGTCACATGCACTGGCATGTGGGCCCGTGAGTGTGTTTTCATTGCTGTGGTACAACACACACACATCCATCCCAGCAGGGACCCCCAGCAGGACTGTAAACATATCATCATGATGTTGTATATTGCAGTTGCTATGCGTAAGTTGGCTAGTAGCTATAGCATAGTGTTACTTACAGATGTGTGTCCACACGTTTGCATCTGAGGGTGTGTGTGTGTGTGTGTGCGCGTGTATGTGCATGTGCATGTGTGTCTGTGTGTTTGTATGTATTCTGTGTGGGTGTTATCTGTAGTTCCTCTTTGAAGCTAGGTCCTGCACGCGTCCCTGGTGTTCACACATTTGGAATAATCCCCCCAGGGCAGGTGCCTCCTGATAGAGTTCTGTTAAATGCTGTGCAGTCAGAAGTGTCAATGTGTGGACAATGTGTATGAGAGACAACGGCGTGTGTGTGTGGATGTGTGGATGTTTCTCACCGGTTTAAGGCAGAGCATCTTTGATTGGCTCCAAGACTCAGGGCATAAGTGTATTGCATAACAGGGTTGGCAGACACTGGGAGGACGAACCGCGAGACTCTCTTGGTGTGTCGGAAAGAGAAGCCTCTTTCTGGAATACAGCACCTTGTTACTCGACATCTCAGGCTCAGCTCTCGCGGAGGACCATCACCTCGATCTCTTCCAAAAGGGATTTGATTATCATGATTGTATGAACCGGACATCTCCATGCATACGCTCTCTGAACAGTTACATGCCACAAACATGGTAAGGCTGGCTAAAGGCGTGTGTGTGTGTGTGTGTGTGTTTGCTGTGGGTGCTTTGGTGCAGCTGTGCTGTGTTGTGCTATGGATAGATAGAGGAGGATGTTGGAATGCAGTGGAGCTGCCAGTGCAGTGAATGCTGATTTTGTGGTGCAAAGATGATATTAGCAAGAGAATCAGCTTCAGTTAGTTTCTTACCTCTTTCCTTGTCACGTTTCCCTCCCTGTGATTAAACGTGAAACGGAAAGCATTGTTACATATGCCCATGCAAAGAGACAGATTTCTCTGCATTCATTTGCATTGACCCAAATACAGGTTTTGCGGTTTAAACTGTCTCACCCTCTGATCTTTGATGTTGTAACTGCAGTGTAACCGTGATGATGACATAGGTCATTACAGCTGCTAGATACACAGGTAATGAAGAGGGTGTCGTGGCAGGCTCCTCTGTATTTGTGTGTGTGTGTGTGTGTGTGTGTGTGTGTTGCCTGTATTTCCTTTGATCAAGGTAGGTTTCAGGCTGTGGCAAGGCAGGAATGGGAAAGACCGATTATGTAATGCTTTTAATTTATTCAGACATGTAGAGGAATAAAGGATGCAATGTATTGGAGAGGGCAGTGCTGATCTTGTTAAGGAGATGGAGGGTCGAAGAAAGAAGAGAAAAGAGCAGGGAGGAATGTCTCTCTCTCTCTCTCTCTCTCTCTCTCTCTCTCTCTCTCTCTCTCTGTCTTTCGCCTGTATTACAGCAGATTGATGGGGACTGGGGAGATTGTGCTTGGAGTGAATGGGGCTGAAAATGGAGTGGTGTTGGGGAGTGGAGGGGGTTGGAGAGTAGGGAGGGGGGGGGGATTAGGGCAAGCAGGCATTACAGCGGCAAGAGAAAGAAGCAAAACTGACCCAAGTGCCAAGGCGCCTCTTTGGTGTGGGTGCCGTTGCAGGCGGAGGTTCTGGGAGCCGGGTGGGGACGGTCAGGTGAAACTGCTCTTGGTTTTACTTGTTATTCCTGCGTTGTTTTATCTATCCATATGATTCAAATCCCCTCGCTGAATCAACAATGAATTGACCCCAGTGCTTTTGAGCACTATTCATCGGTCCTGTTTCCATGGCAGCGTGACACATGTTTTTGCGGTAATCCTGCTCTCCCTGTAGTGGAGAGGTCTGAGATGCAGAGCTATTGTTATCCCGGCCTCCCAGCCCAATGTGATATGATACCTGATTGAATCAACCTACTCAGTGACATCCTGTAGTTCTCCTTTAATCCAAAATGTGCATACAGTACTGTACTACATACGATATAGTACTACACCATGTACTTTTTCACCTTTCTTTGACATGTTCATTTCAATTAACTATTCACGATTTTCTAATGCCATTAGTTTGTCATCTTAATATTTAACGACTCAGTGATTATAGCAACCATTCAGTGGTCACTACATGCATCCAATGTGTGCATGCCCACACACACACACACACACACACACACACACACAAAACCCCTATTTTTGAATATTCTGGTGCATTCTGAAGTGTCCTTGCCTCATCCTGTCATCTTGTCAATAACAGTGGAGCATCCTCATCTGTCGCCATGACGACCGCTGTTCTTTCCCTCCAGGCATGGACGTCCCTCCCCATGATCACTCCTCTGCCCTGATTGGCTTATATGCCCCGTAGCCGTCTCAGAAACCCATCAGGGATATGGGCTTGTCCACAGGTTTAAGAGGGTGATGTAGCTGCTGAGTTTAAGCACTTAGATCCTCATGGGGCTTTGATTAGCAACACACACACAAACAGCTAATAAGGAACAAACAGCTCTCAAACACACCACATCAGCACATAGGTACAATGACGCTTTTGTACAATAGGTTCTCTAATGAGCAGATGCATTTCAAAAGGAAGTTTCATCTAAGGATTTGGTTTTCACGGGGATGAACAAATTGAAATGATTTGACTTCAGAAGGAAAGATAGCATCTGTTGTGGTGGAAGAAAAAGAGGAAAAAACATAAGTAGCCTCCTATGAAAAAAAGCACAACATGACTCTATGTTATTACGTACACCCATAATGCAAGTAAACAAATAATTCCAAGTCTATCCATGTGATGTCCCTGTCTGCAGGCCTTCGCTAGCTCCATACCTAGAGACTAAACAGCTCCTGTCAGGCTTGGTTAGAGCTGGCTGCTCAGCCCACAGCCCCAGGGACTGGATGCATGGTTAGCTCTGGACTGGAGAATGCTGATGAACACCACTTTGGAGAGAACAATTGGAACAAAAAGTTGGAGCTATGCCACAGATGCACACAAGGTTCAAAGGTCGAACGTTTGCCTGCGTGTGTTCATGTTCACGTGTGTGCATACATGTGTGTGCGTGCGCGTGTGTGTGTGTGTGTGTGTGCATGCCGGTCTCAAGGTGACAAAGCTATTCTTCAGTGTGATGGATAGCAGCACTGTTTGGTAGATGGATGGTGTGAGGTCCAGGTCCCTCCACTGTCTCTGGTCCTTTAATGGAATAACCTTTACCCTCTCTAAAGAATACTGATCACCCCCCATGCGTGCACATAATAGACTCTGCTCACGTACATGTATGCAATTTTACAGAACATTTATTTTTAGTGGTGCATAACCTCCTGTTATTTATTCATCATGATAAAATCAATAGAGAATATTTGATTAGTCATCCTTTCCATGTTTCGTCAAAGACTGCGCTGCAGATAAAATCACAAGTTCTGGTGACAGCATGAGAGAGGGGATATTATCTCCTCACATTTGTTTGCTCCTCAACATTAATATTACATTAACACATGTAATTATTCTAATGCCATAATGGGCCAATTATCGTCCCCGCGCGGAGAATGGTGCTGCGCTTCTAACCGCTGTGTTGTTTCATCCTCTGCTAATGGTTTTGCCTTTTTTTGTGTTGTGGTGTTTTGTTATGTTGTGCCGTAGATGAATGTGTTCGCTATTGTGTTGTGTTGTTCTATTTGCGATCCCTAAGCTGCTAATGGGCCCCAGCTTTGAGGGTGTGTATTTGCATCCATTAGTAATCTGAGTGGGTTTAAGAACAAGGATTCACACAAAATGAGGCCAAGTGGGCGAGCACTGTATTACAATCACCCCCAAATTCAGTTTAGATGCTGTTTTACAATCATGTGGATCCATAGTTTATGGCCTTGTCAGTTTCTGGAATACTGTTGATGCTATTTTCAGTGGCAGAGGTCCTACAATAGTGGCTTCATGTAACATGTGAATTTAGTATAAAATGTTGTCTATCTCTTTCTCTCCCTGCCCTTTCTCCAGTTGATAAGCGGGGGTTCAATCGTCAGCGCTGAGGCGGTATGGGACCATGTGACCATGGCGGACCGGGAGTTGGCGTTTAAGGCCGGTGACGTCATCAAAGTCCTGGACGCCTCCAACAAGGACTGGTGGTGGGGCCAGATTGACGAAGAGGAAGGATGGTTCCCCGCCAGCTTCGTACGGGTGAGTTAGCTCGGCTGGCCGCTGACCACAGACACAACACACACCCACTCATGCACAAAAATGCAGGCACATGAACATATGCAGGCGAGCAGATAAATACACAGACCCGAAAAACACACACAAAACAAACATGAATTTACACCCCCCTTGCTTTAATAATACATAACACACAAGAGATCAGAGAACATCTAGCTAAGTGCCTCTATCTGGTGTTCTGGGAGGACAAAACAAAGAATGCTGATGAGCCCTTTTTTTTGTAGTTTGGCAGCGCCTCCGACTCCTACCCTTGAAAGCCACTCAAATATACAGAACAAGTCCTCACTTTACACCGTGTTTATGTAATCTGAGCTCAAATAAGGCCAGCAGTGTGTTAACACAGAGGTCTGATGCAGTTATGTTACTCCACACCCCTTTCACATTGCAGCTGAAGACTAGTTGGTGGAGGCTTCCCACCGCAGATCACTCCTTAGACACTCTCCATGGCCATTGTCACCTGTCCACCCCTCCATATCCACTCCTGAGAGGACAGTGCAGACAAGCTGACTGACTGTCAACCAAAACATGTCTTTCTGTTCTGTCATTCTCTCTCCCCAAGGTGGAACCCCACCCTCCTCAGCCCCACACAAAACAGGTTTTCTATATCAACCCCATAGCAACTCCACGGTTCCAAAACACCACGTCAAAGGTGCGTTTTCCCAACCTCATCCAACCCATCCAGCCCGCCCGCCCACCCGCTGCAGTCTGTCCACGCAACGTACCCCCGGCATTACCAAACATTACCGTTCCCATAACCTTCGCACATCATCAGGCCAATAGAGAACCAGAATGGACGAGTCAAAAGTAAAGATCTTCTTAAACGTTTTCTCAAAAGTCTATATTCAAACTAAAAACTATACATTTATATATATAACTATATTTTGGAAGGATTATTCTTATTTACATTCATTGATTTTTCTATTTTAAATATAGATCCTTTTTTCAGTACTCTACTCTATTTACTATTGACTCTGACTATTTCTTAGTCTTAATGCTGCGCTACTGGTCCTCATCTGCAGTCAGTGCTGTCTCACCCGTCACTCTGCTTGTCTGTGGCGCTGCATTTCTCATCTTGTGTTTGCCATTCTACCCGTCAGTTCTTTGATGTTCTCTTGGCAAACTGTGTGTCATCAGGTGTTGGCTGCTGGGAATCTGAAACCACACTCACTCGGCCCACCTTTGAGTGACAGTGGCATACCTTATGTATGTGGGTCTGTGTGTGTTTTGTGTGTGTACGGGAGAAAATTTGAGTTTTAGCATTGAATATGATCTGGGCACCAGTCCCAGACAGAGGCTTTTTTATACTCTGGGGTGTTTGGCAGTATGTCCCTCACCTTTCTGACATGCAGGACCAAGAGCCTCACTCACTGTCCATACTACCAGCACCCCATATCAAATCTGTGTGTGGGTGTGTGTGTGTGTGTGTGTGTGTGTGTGTGTATGCGTGCTGTATGCATTCATGCTCAGATTGACTATTACGATCACTATTTTGTAGTATGGATACCTAACTATAGGTGTTCATGGATGCTATGAAAGGTTATATGAAACAGTATTGCATTCTCTGGTGAATATTATTATATTATTAAATAGTAATATTTAACTGAGCATATTTCTCACATGTGTGTACGTGTGTGTGCGTGTGTGTGCATGTTTGTGTATGTGCGGGCACATGTGTGCATGTGCGTTGCCGTCCGTAGCTGTGGGTGAATCAGGAGGATGGGGGGGTGGAGCCAGCCGAGGGGACCAGTGAGGTGCAGAACGGCCACCTGGACCCGACCAATGACTGCATGTGTCTGGGCTCGCCCCTCCAGAACCGTGACCAGATGAGAGCTAACGTCATTAATGAGATCATGAGCACAGAGAGACACTACATCAAACACCTCAAGGACATCTGTGAGGTACTAAACACGTGCACACATACACACTGCTATCCCACGGCATGCCTTAAAGTTATACCACAGAGGCAGTAGGAAGGGTACATAGTAAGAAAGCGAGATCTGAGAGAAAGGTCTGGCAGAATCTTATGCTAGCCCAGGGCTGCCAACGACACACACAAATGACTCTGATTACACACCTATTTTTCATCACACTTTAAGACATTAAATTCCCCCCCAAAATCTAATTGTGAAATCAGGGATCTCAACACAGTGGCAGCAGCCACACTGGGAGCAAGCTAATCCACCTTGAAGTTGTCATTATGTGCATCATGCAGAAGTGACAGGCTAGAATCTCCACCTCTAGAATTCAGATCTAAATGAAAATGAAAGAAAAGCCTTGAGTTTGACTGGTGGTATATTAAGCCACAATAACTTCAGAGACAGTGGGGCGCAAAGGTGTATTTATTTTACAACCGTGACATCAGTTGGTTTTAGTTTTGAGCATGCAAGGCTTTTTAATAAATTCCCAACACATTTTCTGTTTGTTACAATGTTGTTTCCTTTTATCTTTGAGCACTTTATAACTTTAAAAAAAAAAAAGTGATGATGATGATGACAATTATTATTATCATACAGCTTAACATTATGTTATATTTATGTTTGGATTAATAATAATAAAATATAGTATAATTATATATAGCAATATATAGTATAATATATATATATACACAAATACAACATAATACTATGCTTGTATTTTGAGTTATAGTAAGACCTAGAATTGGTAAAATTGATTTTCCATTTTCCATGACCAAACCCTGCCCTTCCAAAAAAAATGAAAACCTCTTTAAAACTGATTCTGAATTTGACTGTCTGCTTTTATGTTTTTATAAATGATATTATTTGGAATGAAGCATTTCATTATTAACCATTTTATTCCTTAAATTCTCTAAGCTACTGTAGTAAACCTTTCTCTCATTCTGTGTAAATGCAGGTTTCACCCACTGGTGAATTGATATAACCTACAATAGTTTGGATCTGGTTTTGTATAGCATACTGCTAACCTACTGTGTAGCGTACTACTTGTATACATGTACAGTCCAGATATGTGGCTATTAATATGGCAGGATTTTATAAGATTTCATGTAAACAGTTTTATATAACATATAACACTTTTATCAGTGAGAATATGACACAGTTAAAGATCTACCCTTCCTCTCTGCTTGATTCTCTCTGGAAATGGCATTAGCAAATTATATGTTGGGTTGTGACCAGTGACACAAAATCTTTTACCCACACAGGCTTGCAGCTTATCACCACCAATCAGTCTTTCAACTGTAGAATTCTAAAAAGAGAAAATCACAACTATTTGTATTCATTTTTGGGATGCAAGTTAGAAATAAAATGTGTCAAATTACACATTTTGTCAATCAAAGAAGATGGCCACTAAAATAGCAGAATTTGTTTTCATTTTGTGTAGTAGGTGTCACTTTTTGTCACTTTTTTCAAATAGTGGATACCCCATTTTGGAACCAAACTTCGTGAATCACTGCTCTTATCATGAGTGTTTGTATTCAATTTGAAAAACAAAGTGGTGGAGTGTATGCATTTAATGGCATTGCAAAGGCAACAGAAGGAATTCTGGGTGGTAGAGTGTGAAATAGCAAAGACTCTTGCAGCAAAACTGGCTGCCAGTGTGCAGAAGCTTCAGGGCATAGCTTTAATTAACCACTATATTGGGACCGCCAAAATGGGGCCAAAGTTGGACGTCCACAAAATTGTTTTTGGCCCTCCGAAGGGTTCTAGAGAGCGATAAGATACACTATTTGGTCTGTTTTGATTTAATTATATTTGAGAGGTGAATTTGAGATAACTTACTCATTGCAAAGCATTAACAACAATAATGATGCCTACTTAGTACATTTCTGTTGCATTTTCTGGCCCATGGCCCTCCAACCATGTCACATTTCAGCACCTGTTCCCATGTGAAAAGGTATTTGCACCCCTGCAATGTACCACCTAACACATCGTTGTAACCCTTTTGCTGCAGGGCTACCTGCGCCAATGCAGGAAGCGTGTGGACATGTTCAATGATGACCAGCTGAAGGTGATCTTTGGGAACATCGAGGACATCTACCGCTTCCAGATGGGCTTTGTTAGAGACTTGGAGAAACAGTACAACACAGAGGACCCCCACCTTTCTGAGATAGGACCCTGCTTCCTAGAACACGTGAGTTTAAATACACACACAACACACACACACAGTTTGGGCGGCTACTTTGAAAGTGTAGTCAATTTAAGATTGGAAGAGGCTGAATGACAGCAAAGCTACCCTCCAGAGGAATAAAGCTTTAAAATGATCATATCTGCAGTGTCATATAATACATGTGACATGGCTGCCAAAAATACCATCAGTTATAAAAAACAAAACAACTTCATTTGAAATATGTGAAAAATGTTGCCTACAGCTGAGAGTCTGAACGTAAACACAAACCAAATAACCCATCTGGGTTTGTTACAGGGAGAATTGCAAGGAATGTTACATTTCTTCTGTATAAATGGTCCACCACGCCTACATTTTCACTCAGACAGCTGTCAACCAGACATTACAGTCTGGACAAACCCGAACCAAACAAACCAATTTGGGTTCTTCACAGTAAAAAGTGGAAGGAATGTTGACGTTCTGTTGCATGTAAACTTAATGAGAAAATAAATAACAAGCTTGGACAACAAGGAGTAAATTAAAATATATATATATATATATATATATAGATACAATTATGAGAAAAAAATGTAATTAACACTATCCAGATTGGAATTTAGTTGAATGCTATACCAACAAGCTACTGCAAAATTGGTCAGTACCACTAGTTTAATTACATGTGGTGAAACAATGCAGACAGACAGTGATGTGTTGAGTCAACTTGCCTGGGTAAACAAAAGTATACTCTTAGAGCAAAGAAATTTAAGCTACACACACTCACACACACATGAATTGTTGCACCCTCATGCCATGACCATGTGAGTCAGCCTCTAGGGATTGTTCAAAACAAGAAGTGACATAGTACAAAACTAACTCTTAGCTGTTGTTCATTTTCAAGGATTTGTTTTTTTATTCAACCCACAAGAGTAAAAAAATGACTGAATTATGGCGTGCAGGCTGTGCACAGAGGCATTCAGTGAAGATTCATAAATTCTTTCCTCTCTGATCATACATCTCTCTACTCCTTTATTACACAGCAAGATGGCTTCTGGATCTATTCGGAATACTGTAACAACCACTTGGATGCTTGTATGGAGCTGAGCAAGCTGATGAGGGACGGCAGGTACCAGCACTTCTTTGAGGCCTGTCGTCTTCTCCAGCAAATGATTGACATTGCCATAGATGGCTTCCTGCTCACTCCCGTCCAGAAAATCTGCAAATATCCACTCCAGCTGGCTGAGCTTCTCAAATACACTGCACAAGAGCACAGGTACTGTATGCTAAGACCAGGATCGCACTTCTCTGATGGAAGTTCGTTCATTTCAAATGAGAGAATCCATTACTGATGCGTCATTCCGTTGCAGATGCGTGGTGTTGTGATGCAGCTGTTTGCATGCATTGGATTTATTCTACATAAGCATTGGTTATGCATGCATGAAGTAAAATAAATGTCTTCCGCTTTTTTTACTAGCTTTCTGAAATCGTTGAAAGGAAAGGACGAAAGGAAACCGCTTCATCAGAGAAATTTGCAACAAAAATGCCTGTTTTAATACTACAATCAATAACTAGGTCAAATCATTTTCATCTCAATACATTGCCATGGGATCATTGCGCAGAACTCTACACAGTTTGTAGCAAAATAAAGGCATTACGGATTAAGAACGAACCCTTAGGCCTTAGGCTAGTGCACACATAGACCAACAGTCTTCACACGTTGAATGTGCAGCACAGAAGGGAAATCCGCAATATAAACGTACATATATGATCTCTCATGCACACACACACACACATGTGCATCCAGACGTGTAAGCACACATGCGCGCAAAGCCACAGAAACGTGGTGTGAGTGAGTCAGTGTGTCTCAGCCAGCTCCAGGTCATTCACAAACCACACGTTTCCCAGCCAGAGAGGGACAGGTGCCAGCTCTCTCAACTGAGCCTGCCAGATCACAGTGTTTGACTGTTAGGAGCTGTGGAGAATCTGCCAGATATAGGCCTGCTCTCACACACACACACACACACATACACAGCATTCTTACACATGCACACACATCTACACACATTATCCACAGCTAGGATTGGATCTGTAGCACAAGCCTAAAGGATAAACCCAGCTCAGTTCGCTTCGACGTAGTCAGAATTAACTGGATAGAGATAATGGCTGATTGGTGTGTTATATTGACTGTGTTCCAGCTGAGTTACCGCTGTTACTTGAGTTTACGACCCCTGTCTTTAATAGGCTATGCCCTATCTTTCACTGCTGCAACATTTTATCCTCCTTTTTAATGAGTGGCCCGTCTCCAAAGGCTATAACTTGGGGCCTTTAATACCCCTACAGTAATCGCGTGTGCTGTCTCCATAGTGACTATCGCTACGTGGCAGCAGCCCTGGCAGTGATGCGGAACGTCACTCAGCAGATCAATGAGAGGAAGAGGAGGCTGGAGAACATCGACAAGATCGCCCAGTGGCAGGCCTCCGTTCTAGACTGGGAGGTAACGCGCGTGGTTGTGAGGAAGTTTGTGTGTTTGTGTTTATGTGCAGTTTCTGTCTAAGAATATCTTTCCATGAACTCATTTTGACTCTGTGTGTGTGTGTGTGTGTGTGTGTGTGTGTGTGTGTGTGTGTGTGTGTGTGTCCAGGGGGATGATATCTTGGACAGGAGCTCTGAGCTAATCTACACAGGGGAGTTGTCATGGATCTACCAGCCTTATGGACGCAGCCAGCAACGAGTCTTCTTCCTCTTTGATCACCAGCTGGTCCTCTGTAAGAAGGTAGGTCTCTCTCTCTCTGTGTCCCACTCTCTCTATCTACTCTTTCTCTCTCTTTCTAACTTTTATCCATGATTTTTTTTTTTAGGTGCAAACAAGCTGAGAAGCTGCTAAACACCTTCAGCTTCTGCTTTTGAAAGTTTGAAAGCATCTTTGTTTACCAGTGGTAGGGATAAATTACAAATATATTACATAATATGAGGCGCTGCGCCCCCAGTGAAAACCTGTCCAAACACTCGCCTGTCACAAAATGGAGCCGCGATAGTTTAGGCCCTAATGCACCAAGGCTGTGGTGTCCTGTCAGAGGGAGGTTCACGCTTGGCTAGATTCGAGAATACACGCACACACACAGACACACATACACACATACACAAGCTAGCTTTTGAGTAACTGCGCCATCACACATGCACACACACACTAACAGTGACTGCACATTCATGCAGACCTTAACAAAGGCATATGCACTCTCATACTCACACACTCTCTCCCTTTCTTTCTGTCCTTCTATGCTTCCTTATGTCCTCATCTTCCCCCTCCTGTTATCAGTGTCGAACTTTCTCTGCCACCAGGAAAAGTGCGCGGGTATGTCCGTCCGAGCACAACATGTGTCTGCGCGCTGTTAACATGAGTTGCCGTGTTCTTCGGTTGCGGTCCGCTCAAAGAAGATGGCTCCGAGATACACTTAATTCATGAATACCGCGTCTTTGTTCTGCGTTTCACTTCCTCAGGACTCTCAGTGCAACATGTGTAATGGCAGCCCTCAGGGTGTGTTCGTAGCGTGTTGTATGTTGCCTTCCTTCTTTTTTCTCTCATCTTTTCCTTATCAGCACGTAGACGTAGATTCATCTCGGCACACTCATTAGACGTCTGGCTTAGATTGTTAATTGGATTTATTCCTTTTTTCATTGTACCTTCCTTTACCTTAACATTAGAGGTGGTTGTTATTTGGTCCACGGTTATGTCCTGCAAATACTGAAGCTTAAAAACAACAACAACAATCCTTTCATCCTGAATGACATGTTAAATATTAAAATACAAACCTTTTTTGTATTATGACTTTTATTTATTTGGTTATTAATGGATTCAGATGAGCTCATTTTCAAAAATGCTGTCATCATTTAGAACACACAATCGGATTTGTAAAAATTGTGTTTCTTGATGACTTATGAATTAGTTGTAAAGAAATACTGTGTACATGGTGAATGTAAAATACCCCATAAAATAGAACATACTATTTATAATTATTATTAAATAATTATTAATTGTTTTGCGTATGTTATGAAATTACAGTAGTTATAAATTGTATTAGTATTACATATTATATTATATTATATTATATCTCAAAATTGACCAATCCAACCAAAATTGCAATTTTCACCTGTGAATTTAAAAACGTAACCTTGTTGGCTAGCTAGCATGCTAACACAAACTAGCATGGTAAGGGCATCAAAAGTTCACTAGTGCAGCAAGAATGTAGCTAGTTCTTCATCACTGGAAAAAAAAAAAAAATTGATGAATACTGAGCCGATATTGATCTGGTACCAGGAATGGTCAAGCACAAGTTTCTTCTCCATGAGTCACATGCTGTCTGAGCTGACTCTATATAACATTCAGTCATTGAACAGGGGGCTCCTCTTATACTCTTATACTATTTGTTGGCTAATGTGTCACTGTTAAAATGGTAATTCCTACAATTTATTTTTCTGATGTTGTAGTGACAAGCAGATGTGTGGAGAAATTCTGTGAATTGTGAGTGTGTGTGGAAGGTGTTTGTGTGTTTGGGCAGCAGATGGAGATGGTTGTGTGAGACAGATTCTCAGGATACCAAAGGAAGCATGCCTGCATGCTGACACCTCTAAGGCCCAGCACACACACACAAACAAACACAAATAAACATCATCCCCGCCTCTCCCACAGGATCTGATTCGCCGGGACATCCTGTACTATAAGGGGCGCATCGACATGGATCGCTACGAGGTGCGGGACACCATAGACGGGCGTGACGATGACTTCAATGTAAGTGTGAAGAACGCTTTCAAATTGTGCAACAAAGACAGCGAGGAGATCCACATCTTTCTGGCCAAGAAGCTGGAGGAGAAGATCCGCTGGCTCAGGGCCTTCCACGAGGAGAGGAAGATGGTGCAGGAGGATGAGAAAATCGGTTAGTCACACACCTCTCTGCACCGCCTGATTTGGAAAGCATTAGTTTCATTCACAGTGGGGATTGCAGCTTCCGTTATATACAGCACACTATACAGCACACTACAAGACGAATTTATAAAACATGTAGCCTAAACATGAGTTCCCCAAAAAATAAAAATAAACTTTAATAGACAGTAATTGAATAGACTATGTTGAGGCCATGATGTGTTTTGCATCATGCCTAACAGCTGGTTCATTGCTTTAGAGTTGGAGTGTGGAACATTTATCCAACGTGCAATATTGTGTGTTGTTTAGGTTTTGAGATCTCTGAGTACCAGAAACGACAGGCGGCCCTGACGGTGAGAAAGGTGACCAAACAGAAAGGTGAGGCAACAAGAAGATATCAGGTGATTTCCCTTTTCTTTTCCTCGCTGGTGTGCTCTGTCTTCTCATCGCTGTTTACTCTTCCATTACCTGCTCTCCTTTTACTCTCTGCACCTTTTTTAAACACGTATACTTTGTTTATGAATGAACCTAGACAAGCTGTATATTCTACTAAATAACTTGTAACTTGTAATAAAAGTGATGGATTTATGTCTTCTGAGTATATTACTTTAAACATTTGAGTTAAATGCCTGTCAGCCCATATACAAGGATGATTTGATTTGTAAAAGCTGTTAAGCATCAATGAAAAGACAGAGGGCTGTTTGCATGAAGTATGAATTTAAAGGGCAATACCAGTGTTTATGACATGTGGGTCCTTTGTCGTTCTTGTCTTGATACATTGTTTGGGATCTTTTTCCATTACCGAGCTGTTTTGCTTGGTATTTTGTGCTCATCACTGCCATGCGGATCTAGTTTATCTGAAATGTAATACCTTAAACACCCTGAAAACCCCACAAAAATCAATACCATACCTACCTCTGCGGTGTCATTTTTTCAGTAGTTGCTTCATTGTGTCTCAATACAGCATCTAATGAGTAGGAAAAGGAGCCTTTACTTGACTTTGTGTGTTCTGGCACAATGGAACAACATGACACCTTAATAAAGGTCGGGCGGAAATAAAGGTTATCACGTCATTATCAGCAAATATGGTAGTTTTTGTGATTTTACCGGGTGTTTTAATTGATACATAAAAATTCTATGGCAGTGATAAATTTGCCCAAAATGGCTACCGGCTATCTCCGTAATGGAAAAAGATGTCAAACATGTTAACCGAGAGGTCAACTCCTATCGAGACAAGAAAGACAAAGGACCCACATGTCAAAACTGCTGCTATCATCCTTTAAGAAACAGCCATTTTAGCGTCAGGCTAGATGTATGTACATTTACCATTACTGATGTTGTTGCTATTGTCAGATTCACAATAAGCATGACCATCCATTAAGGTATTAATTAACCAATGACCACTGCTGGACTGTTCTCTCTGATGTTAGGATCCCTGTAGATGTCTGTCAGAAGTATATGTTGTGTGTTTCTAAGTGCTGTATGTGTACATGGCTGGCACAAGGTGAAGTACTCTCTTGAATTTCAGATTCATTTATAGATTTCATCTTGAGAAAGAGGGCCATGTTGTATGGACATGGTTTGAAAATGATAAAGGTATATGCATTAGAGTTCTACTTAGAGCTAGCGCATAAGATGCCATGGCAACTGCTAAAGCAGCATTGGGAGCTGTTGTGATTAGCGTTGGCATTGGAGCATGCAGTCGCTGTCCAATCTGTTTCTAAGCATAATCTTGACTATCCAAGATAAACAGGTTTCACTAACACAAATCCAACCCTTCCTGCTAAACAGTGTTTGGGAAAAGACCTTTAAAAAAAGACACTGTTTCTCATCTTTTTTTCCAAGATGCCATGGCAACTTTTGAATATTTCATCTCCAGATATTGATTGTACCTAGTTTTTGATGACACTAGCCTAGTTGTGATGCTTGTAGACTGTAGATAAACTACATTGTAGACTGTAGTTAAAATGCATATTAACAGCTTTCTGTTGGATCTATTTTTGCCACTCTTGTGTTTTCAAGTCTTGAGGGTGCTATTCAAACAAATGGGCTGTCAGCAAACACGGAAGAACAATGTCCCTTGTCCAAATGCCTGGTTTCATCATTGTATCAGATGTAATCCGTTGGTTCTCTTGTTTGCCTGCTACAGAGTTTGTTTGAATAGCGTCTTTAGTCTCCCTTGTGTCATTACTAGAGCTGAATTCCACTTTCTCCCATTTCAGCTGTCATCATATGATCATACTGTATCATATATCTCAGGTTTAATATGCAGGAATGTTAGCACTGAAGATCCATTATGTCCGTCTATGTGCCTGTTTTTTTTGTGGAAGCATGACTAGATGTTGTGTTGTAGTGTCTGTTTCTGATGGAATACTGACGATGTTTCCTCTTTGCTATCCACCTCCTCTCCTCCTTTTCTCTTTGCTTTGTGCCCTGCAACTGCCTCCTTGTCCCCCCCCCCCCCCACCCCACGCCCCCTCCTCTTGCTCTTTTGCACCTGCCTTCCCAGGTGTAAACAGGTGCACGCCCCCCTCATACCCGCCCCCCCAGGACCCCCTCACCGCGGGGCATTATGAGGTAACGGAGGACATGGCACAAGGAGAGGTTTTTGAATTCAGTCAATCCAAAAGAGGCCAGGCTCCTTTCTGGCATAATTTTAGTAGATTAGCTCCATTTAAGAAATAGAGATACACAGACTCTTCTGAAGGACCAGCTATTTTTCTTAGAAGCACTAAAAATCGGATGATCAAGTCCCATGATGAAGAAAATATTAAAAACACACATACACACAAGACTTTGAAGTAAAGGACCATTGTTAATATAGAGTGTGATTGGAAGCAGCAAGAGGACTGAAGACTTGGATTTAAAAAACACAAAAAACAAAATAAAAACCTTTACAATTCCTGTATGTTAGTAACGTTCTTAGTTATCATGCTTCTCCAGCTGAGTCAACTGTCATGAACTCTACCCCCCCCCCACCCCGGATTCTGCAACACTCATGATAATCACACCATCTGAATGTCCTGGAGTTATCGAGATTGTGTTTATTATTTCATTTCAATTCATCGTTTGGAAAAGGAACGCCTCAAGTCTCGCTATCCCTTACGAGGGCCGAGCCGGGGTCATTCCTAGTAGTATGATTGTGTCCAGAAGCTGAGATCTTGCTGCGCTGCTATGTGAGTTTGCTTGTTGTATTCTTTTGAATGTGTCCTGCGGAGGAGCTTGAATAATGACAGGCCTCGGCTACAGGCTGTGGCATCTGAAGGGCCTCCTGGAGTTAGAGCCATCCTAGCACTGACTGGTCAGGCCATCTCCGCTCTACTGACTGTCTGTCTGCATCTGGCTCTCGTCCTCCCTCTCAACGTTTCCTCTTTTCTCTCTCTCTAGTCTCTCTAGCTCTCTGTTCTCCCATTACTATCTCCCTCCTTCTCACATGCTAGCCCTCTTCTCGCCCCGTCTCATGTTCTCGGTGTAGTCCTCTCTCCGTCAGTCTCTGCGTCCCTCTCTTGTCCTCGCTATCTCTCTACCCACCTGCTCAGCCTCTGCGAGTCAATGGTTCTCGGCAGAAGAGGTTCATCCTCTTGGAAGTCTGCCACTGGCCATGATATGACGGGTCAGGGAACAAATCAATAGCCGTAACATCAATACAACATTTACACCCTTTCACCAACCACTTTTGACAGGGTATTCATATCCTATCAAGCCGAGGGGCTGTGGGTTGTGTCTCATGGAGCTTGCCGTTCAGATGAAACAGCTGTGAGCTGTAGATAGGCCGGCCGCAGTCTACCTGCCTTGTGTTGGAGCCCCTCCCCACTCCTCCCCTGAGACCACCCCTGTAGCACTGTGCTGGCAACATTGGGTATTCGGAAAGAGCACAGCCTACCTCTGGAAATCCACTGAGAACTAAAGTGAAGTTGATGTATTGACCAAGACCTAAAATAATGTCTATTTTTTGAGTCAGCTGTAAAAGGACGTCTTCAGTCGAGTTAATCATTTTTATATTGCTCACACAGTAAAAAAAAAAAAAAAGCACAGCCCAATTTCAGTCAAAGGAGAACTTTTTTCCCTTGTTTGAGCGAGAGTGCTGCACAAACCTGTTCTATGAGGTATAATTGCTACTCCAGATATGAAATCGGTCATACTTGCATGCAACAATGTGAGAAATTGGAAAAAACCCCTGACCAGAAGAAGGTGAAAGTGTCAAACGGTAGCGTCAAATATGTATGAAGTGGACAGCCATTTGATTCGGTCGAGTTTGTCAGTCGATACTGAGAAAAGTGCGAGCCAATACTGTAGTGGAATGTGAATCCAATCGATAACATACAGGTTTTCTCTGACAGATTCATGCATCTCGAAATACTCCAAGCTTCAACCTTGGCACCGGTGTGTCTCCTCCCTCTCTCACATTGTTGTCCAGATCTGACCCGTGTTCTGGCAGCGAGCGTGATATCGTCAAGTGATTTACCACAGGAGGGAAGCCTGTTCACATCGGTTCATTCACTCGACGATGCCCCTAAAGCTGCAGTGTTCAATGAATGACATCATGCCATAGAATTCCATGTTGTTAAAACAGGAGGTGTTAGAAATGTAATGCTGGGAGAGGATCTACCAAGTAGAAACGACCGATTTACACACATCATGAAGGTGTATTATTTTCTACAGTTGGAATGTAAAACCACCTGTCCTCAGTTTGTGATCATATTTTGACCTCAGATACAGAAGTACATTTTTTTGTGTTGAATTATATCATCTGACGGACAGTACATATACAGTATGACAACTTGTGCAATGTGATATATCATCATATATCTTCACTACTCACTACCGTGATATGAAAGAGTTATATATCGTTCTATGTCATTTGTTTGCCTTCTTATAGGCCTTATAACCTATTGGAGAAAAAAAAAAAAAAGACCTTAGAATTGCTTTGTATGTTGTGTAATTTATGTTTATGTTTTAAGTAAAGAAAGTTGAGAAATGGGTGAGCTGGCTGGTGGTGTCTGTAGAGATGGCTCCCAGTGAGATTGTTACGGAAGATAATTCCCTTGTCTGGCACAGCGAAAAAAGATATGGTTCCCAGGCCATGATAACCTCAGGTCCAGTGCACAGCCTCTTCCCCCGCCCCCCTCCTCCTCCTCTTACCATCACCCCACCACCACCGCTACCAACATACACGTACACATAGCTGGCACGCAAACACACACATGCAGGCATGCAGGCATATGCACACACATGCACATAGACACATGTTCACGCGCACTTGCTGGCCCGTTCTGCTGCGGAGGAGAGAGATGCTATCTAACAGTGCCTTCCAGCATTCCACTAGTGATTTATCTATTCAGTTTCACAGGCAGATTTGAATTAGTCATGTATTTTCCCCTCAATGTGGGACTTGCATCTCTCTCTCTCCCTCTCCCCCCTCTCTCTCTCTCTCTCTCTCTCTCTCTCTCTCTCTCTCTCTCTCGCTGGGAATTCCGTTCCCCCAATGCATGAAATCCACTCGGGACAGAAGCGTAGAGGTCAGGCCTTTTCCATGAACGCACCTCGTTGTTAGAAACATACTACTAACGTATAGCAGTGATATTTTGTCGCACAACAAGACTGAATATGAACTAAACTCTACTTTTAGACACTTAGACACTATTTAGAAATCTTTATTATCTATTTAACTGTTTTTGTGTGACGTGATGCTGAAAGAACACTGGTTTTTCATTTGAACGCGGAGTAGAGTTTTTCATGGCTCAATTAGGTTTTACATTTCAGAGTATGCTATTACCGGTGAGTTATGAATCAAAGGAACAATCATCTATTTTACACTTAGCAGCTACACACTGTAAATAATGTAAAAAGAACAGATCCTATATTTGGATATTGGTATTTTGCGTTGGAGACGAATGTTGTTCCAGTTTTAGCGTGCGGTAGACCTCAGTACCAGGTAAATTGCATGCTTGTCCAATATTTTGCATGAGACTTGAGACAACTCTTTACCAGATTGTTTTTGTTTCATTTACTACCAATGTGATTTGCACAGTTTCGGAAACCACGCGTCAGTGAACCAGTACCATCTCACTTTAAGGGAGTTCTTTTCTCTGTCCACCCTGCCCCCTGCTCACTATACAGTAGGGGTTGTACCTTGCAATCTTCTATCTTTATTTATTGTCAGATCCTCATTGTCCGTGTCGATCGAAAGAACGGACTGTCGATAAGCGAAAGGCACTGATAGAATGGGTATTATAAAACTGTAATTGTTGTTGTTCGAACTTTTCGTTTTCGAGTCCAACCTACGCTGTCACGTTCCAACTGCTGGTTATTTGTGGAATGCCATTAACTGCTGAGGCTAAACGGGTATCATTTTTTTCTATGGCAACAGTGAACCAAATAGGAGTTAACGCTGATCATGGGTGTTTGCGTATAGATTTGTAGTCAAGCAGAAGAGCTGAACAAATGCAAAACCTCTCGGGATGAGCTAAAAATAAACATAATCCTGAAGACACTCACACACAGTACTTCATTGCAATTCATATCATGCTCTTGTCTCCACTTTAAGCATAGAAATGATTCTTTGAAATACAGAGATTTGACACTACCAATTATTTCCTCACTCATATTTATCATTTTGGTGAAAGAAAAAAAAATGGATTCATGTATTGGGTTTATTTTTCTTACATCACTTTCTGACCTTATACTGAGAGCTGGGAGGACAGCCTTCTGTGTGGTTCAAGAGGGGATTACTCTTAAGGAACTATTTTTTTTTTTGTGTCATAAACCCAAGATCCTTTTTTTGTCCTGCTTCGGTTCGTTAACAGATTGTCAACTGAATGCATCAAGCATTTTTTTGTGTGTCATTTTATTTGTTCCAGGGTGCACACACGTGCCAGAAACATTTAGCTAGCAAACATCTTTGTTAGGAATTTCTCACAGTTGGTTTTGCAGTTTCTGTGTTGTTTCGGAATAGTCAGGGTACAACGCAGTCTTCAAAGAGCCACATTTGACGACAACGTGGTAATAGAAGACTGAGATCCCCCTTTTGGAATTACACTCTATCCATTGTATATTACCATCTAGTTTGAGGTCTGGATTTTGACTACCACCGAACCATTTACTCACAGTGTCCATCCTTTGTCACCATATGCAAACATTTATAATTTTATTTCTCGCTGGCCTTTCAGTTTGATTATTTGTTGTAGAAATGAAAACCTGAAAAATAATGCCTATTCAATCCAGAAACTGTGAATGGGAGAGTGGAGATGTCTACTGTATGTACATTATATGTTTTGATGTAATCAGAAGCACTGGGAATATGTTGTACTTCGCTGTAAAAATGAAATCATATCTGATATAGCTGTACTTTTGTTGAGAATAAAACCTCTATATACAGAAGTGTGTCTCTAAGTGCCAGAGTGTAAGTGAGAACATTGTGCTGAATTTCCTGTTTGCGTGACATCATATCCTGCATGTAGGTCCCATTCCCCACAGCTGACAACAACCTAGCAAATAAACATATTACTGGAGGAAGGTCATACCTCAAAATGAGAGGGAAACCTTTAAGATTTGCTTAACGTTATCAGACTATTCACAAGTCACAAAAGGAACATTTTAATGTATTTTCCAACCACAAAATGTAGCCTGCAAGTAACTATGCTGTAATCAATAAGTAATGAGACTTACATAAATAGATTTTCCCCGTTGGCCATGCTGACGGTTTTTGATATCCACAGATGTAAGATGTGTTTTTTTCAAGCAAGATCTAAGGCAATCTGGTTGAGTTGCAGATAGCACGTGTACACATGCATGAAAATAGGCTATATTTGATTGGGTAACGTTACCTACAAAGTGATGCGGGGAGCCTTCATGTCAGATCAGAAGCGTCTCAGTTTGGCCAGGGCGATATGTAGTGCCGCTCTGGTCTCTAGTGGTCAGCTACGGTGCTGCATTTACCCCAGGACCACATTCTCAATCTGTCAAGGATGTGACACATTATCCAACATGCAGCACTTCACTGTGCTTATCTCTCTGTGTTTGTATAAATACGGGGCCACAATATATCACTCTGAACGTTGTAGCATTAGCAAGAAATGCATCTACAGCTTAATATATTCAAAATCAGTTTATTTAATACAAAAAAAATCTGCACCTATTCACAAACTTCACTCTTCACATGAAAATAGTAAAAATAATAAGCAGCAATGAACAGTTCAGTGACGTCCAAAGGCAACACTCATCTGTAATTACAGGATAATCGAGATTTATCTTCCGTGTCACCATCTTTTATTTATTTCATCACAAATCTTTGGCAAATAAACTATTATCCAGTCATGAATATATGATAATAAAGGGAAAAAAGAAAAAAGTCACAGGCCAAATCCAACAACGTATAACATGAGCGTTATGTGAGTTCGGACGTGGCGTGCTTCAGGTAGTTCTTCAGGATGTGAGGAATGTCCAAACCGTCGATGGCGGGGTCTTTATCGGCGAAGGGGAGGTATCTTCGAATCGCTAGCCGCGTCTGTGACATCAGTGTTTTGGGGCAAACTGATATAAAAACAGAAATGATATAAGTACTAGACAGTTTTGAGACATTCCACTGTTAGGACATCTTTATATCTGTGAATGACGTATTACTATACTCGGTGAGCCACATAGTCACCGAGTGATAGTTGTCATCGTATCTCACCTCTCTCCTTCAGCAGCAGAACCACTGCTTCATTCTGCTTCGTAGTCTTGTCAACGATCAATGCGGGCAGATACACGTCGGCTCCGACGTCTATGAGCAGCTGGATGTACTCCGCCCCGCAGCCGTGACGGAGACACGTCTCCAGCACCGTCTTGGGCTGCTTTATCCTCTCCAACATCTTCTCCTCTGTGCAGTTGTAGTTCGGGTTGGCCCCGTGGAGAAGGAGCAGTTTAAAGCAGTCCAGGTGTCCGTACACGGCCGAGATATAGAGAGGCCCCCTGCAGGCTGTCGCGTTGGAGGCCCACTCCGGCACCTTGGGCCACACGTCCACCTCGGCTCCAAACCGCAGCAGCTCTCGGAGCACGTCCACGTCTCCCTCTCGGGCGGCGGTCAGCACCGGTGAGCAGTTGTTGTATTGGCTGCCGTTAGGATCGGCTCCCGCCTTCAGCAGAGCGACCACGCAGTCCAGATGCTTCCCGCTGACGGCTGTGAACAGAGGGGTCTGGGCCTTCACATCCAGGCTGTCTATCTGCATGCAAACACATGTTTTAGCGCTTCGCTCTTACACATCGTTCTGGTGGTCACAGGAATACTGAAAAGGCCTGTGCACTCCAAAATAATTGTTGCCTTGTAATTTTGGTGATCCAGGAATAAGTTTCCTTTTACAATTGCAAGTCACTCTGGACATCAGCGTCAGCTAAATGCCTAAAATGTGAACCGTGATGTAGACGTATACCAGTCACATGTCTCATTGAGCTAGCCTCAAGACTTAGGCCTTATTTTCAAGCAACTAGGGGTTATTCTTACATAGTATAAACCAATTCACACAACCTGTTGTAACTGTCTTGTGCTAGTTTCGGTGAGCACCTATGTAAAAACCTAGCTTGGGCGAGTGCAGGTACGTCCCTGGTGTTAGTAAGTGGGCCACCTCCTCTCACAGATGCTTAGTTGAATTAGACGTAGATTAGATTACACATCCCGAAGGCTCAACAATAAGTTCTGGCATCCCAGAACCATCCTCTCCACACCCGCCTCTCAAAGAGGCCTCTTATTACGGTCCTGATCTGAAAACTGGAAGAGAGAAAATGCCCGCTCTCTATCCCTACCTCTGCACCGTGCGCCAGCAACAACTCCAGGCACCTCAGATGTCCCAGGGCAGCGGCGGTGCGCAGGGGGGTTACCGGGATGCCCCATCCACTCCGCGCATTGATAGACCTCCTGTAACTCTCCTGAGACAGCAGCTCGGAAAGCAGAGCGTCGTCGTCGCCGCTTACCGCCTGGTTCAGAGCCTGACACTGCTCGTTGTCCTCATCCTCTTCCTTAGGCTGCAGCAGGGAGAAGATCTTAGAAATGTCCATCAAACTCATGTTGACAGCTTGGCCCAGAATCATAATGTCACTTCGGGGCGCTGCACGTCAAAACCACTCCATCTGGAATGGCAGACAGAGCTGGTAAGAATACACCCAGACAAAGGGATTTGTGCACACTTGTACAAGTCATTTTGGTTTGTTTTGTTCCACGGGAAGTTGACTTCAACGCAACAATCTCCCCCAAGTCCAATACATTCTTAACATGACCATGTATTACCATGTGTCGAATAAGGTTTAAAAAATGCATGTAATATTCAGTAAATGACAACTATATAACACCAATCACCAGTGAAACATGCTCAACCGCTAGTGGAATATCTTCAAAATCCCAACCCTAAATCAACACTGTCAGCTTGAAACACCAAGATGGAGGGGTGGGGGCCTACACCATTTCCACCCAACAGCAGCAAAAGTAAAGTTTAGAATGACTCCCACTCACCTCACCTTTACCGCTCGGTGACCAATGATATTATTGCCAAAGACGTTAATCAGGGGAGTGACGCGAGTAAAAACAACTTTCATAACTCCATGATCAGTCACGTGGAAGAAAGGAAGGTCCTCCAAGGAGTGATGTGATGCATCCACAGTGGCTAAAGGTTCTGGAAGCTTCAGTATGGTGTGTGTGTGTGTGTGTGTGTGTGTGTGTGTCATGGCAGAGTAGAGTAGGGGCCGGGGGTTCGGGTGGATTGGGGGGCTAATTTTAGGCCACAGATGGGCCTGGCTGAACTTCCATTCTTGGCGAGCTGTGGCCAGGGTTTATAATTAGAAAGGTGATAGGACTCGTGACACTCTCTCACTCGGTGGTCTTGATTGGAGAGTGTGTCTGTGTTATTCCATTGTTGTTCTGACTGAACACTAAAAATGACAAATGAAAATAAAGTGGAGGAGATCATTAGTACACACCTACGTTTGTATTTCTGGGTTTTCCGGGGAGATGACAAAGCCGGTATTTTTGGCTCTAGTCATGTTATCACCCCGTTCCCCGATTCACACGGAGGAGGCAATTTAAGCAGGTGGCAGCTGTGTGAGTGTCAGAACCTTTGGGGAAGCAGGCAGTCAGCTGTTCCCTCTGTTCCCGTCCTTATTTTGTCCTGCGTTTAGAGGTTAGGCTGTGCCGCACAGCATTCTTTCACCAGATGGCACAAGATTCCAGATTCCTGGGATTTTATGGCCTAGCGATGATGAAGCGATTTATTGTGATGTAATAGTTGAGGTTTGCTTTTACTGCAAATGTCCTGACTCAAGAACGATGAAAACACAACACACTCGTTGATACAAAACAATGCTAAAATTAAAACATTATATATTACAGTAAGTGATGTAAAAGAATATGTACACTGGGGTGTTACGATGTTTTACATTTACATGAGTTAATACTGAAATGCATGAACTAAATAAAGCTGCAAGCAGCGATGGCCGGGTTAAAGCCTAAATGTTTTTAGTTTTTGTAACATATGAGCACCAAATTTCACAAAGCCATTTAGCTCATTTAGCCATCCAAACTATCCCTTTCCTACTTTCCTACTACCTAAAAAGTTGATACATTTTCTTTTGGAAAATCATCCCTTGCAATGAAAAGTCTCAAGATGACTGTCAGGGGTCAAGGGATTTATGGAAATGTTCAAAAACTATTTTTTGACATTCAAGCCAATTTTGTGTTAGGCCACACCCTTTTTCAAATTCATCGGTTAAAGGTTTTTAATCGGATCGGCCCGATTATATTGCATTAGTGTTCCCTTTAGCTGTGTACCATATTTGGTGGATCAGTGGCAGCTGGGGCAAAAGGCCTTCATAATTGCTGAGCAAACATTCTCATATACCATTTGTTAATGAAACGTGCATAAAGTAAAAGTGCCCCAATAAGTGCAAAACTCTGACAACACAAAACCTATCTCAAAGCCATATGACTCTTAAAGATTTTTAATTCACTCTGTACATACATTTTTGCCCTTCTCTCCTTGAGAGATGCACGTTTCTCAACCGATCGACCAGTGGGCGTACGGAAACACCATGAGCAGGTCTGATGGACCGCGCCCTCAATATCATAGGGACAGGGAAATACAGAAATAAATAAATAGGGAAAAGAATATATACGGAAATGCATTTGTAAGGAAATAGATAAAAAGAAACATTTATAAATACAGAATTCAATTCTCAGGGGAATAAATACACAAATAGGTAAATAGGTAAATAAATATAAACAGAAATAAATTAATGAGACAATAAATAAATAGGACGCAAAATACAGAAATATACATTTATACCAGATTTAATCTATTTATGTATTTATTAGTTTGCATTAATGCATTATTTTATTTCTTTCTATATATATACACTGATTCGTTGATTTTATTTATTTATACATTAATTCATTTATTTATACGTATATACTCCTCAGTTCTGGTCCTCCATACATGCTAGTTAGCTAATTTGCAATCTCCGTCCGTTTCAAGGCTCTTCCAACTTTCGCTCTGAACGACTCATTCTAGCGTGTTTAATGTCAGACGTATCGCGAGCCACACGTTCTCTGTTGCCATCAAGTGGATGGGGTGTAAATCAGCGGCATTCAGACATGTTGTGGGCGGTAGTGCCAGGCGCCTCTTCCAAACTCCTATCTCTCTTGTATTGAAGAGGAGCTAACTGCGCATGTTTGATTTATAACGAGAGTCAATGGGCAAAGATCCCAAATATGTGATTTACAAATCTACAACGTAGAACATTTTAATCTACATTGCTATTGCATTTTAGCTCTGTACTACATTTGGTGTGGATGGGTCAAAACATGCAGATCGGAGTTACGGCCTTTCCAAATGTTCAAATTTTAACATTTAATTATAGCGCCACCATCATTTCTTGAGAAGCATTTTGCACATTTGTATCTATCATTCCTCCAAATTTCATGTCTCTGGGATGTATCATCTCACGGGAATTTGCGAAACCGCGAATGAAGAAGAAGAAGGAGGAGGAGGAAACCAGGAGAAACCAGCACAAAACAATGGAGGTTTAGCCCTTCGGATTTTAATCCCTAATTACAGATCAAATGTCAAGAATTTGGATTAAAGTGATGCCTGTGTGTGCCTCCACTCTCAGTGCCTCCTTCTACCACGAGATGGCGGTAGTGACTCATCGTTGGCAGTGAGAGTACCGCTGTAACAAACACTAAAAGAAGAGGACGTGTAAACAATTTTACTGTAATGTGGCTTGCTAATTATAACAATTTTCTGAGAACCTTTTACCACCCTAAAAGCTTTCCATACACATTGCACTGTCCTAACGGTCCGATTTTGCAGCGCAAAAAAATAAACGCTACTGACGCTACTTTATTTACTCGGAAAAACTGATTTGACCACCTATTGTACCGAATTAACGGTCATTTCGGAAATGTCGTTACAGTAATTTACTTGTTAGCGTTAGTTATGAGTCTGGTCAGATACAAGTGAAAATGTTTCGTCTGCTTCCTCTGTGCTCCCAGGTGCTGTATGTCTGGACAAAATGGAGGAGGAGGAGGCTCTGAGAGGGTATTGCAGAAGAATGATTTCCCATGTCCTCAAAAAACAGCACCCTGACTCCCCAGAACAGGGGGGGAGAAGAAAGAGAGGCAACCACAAAGGGGAGAGAGGGAGCGTGTCTCAGCCCAGACCCACAGAGCTGAAAGACAGGCAGAAAATAGACACTGGAAGACAAGTTGGAGTAGGGGACGGGCTTTCTGATCACAGAGAGCGTAATTTTCTCCCTTTCTCAGAGTCTATAAAACGAAAGAGATATGAGAGAGGGAGAGACCTAACCTCCCCCAGTCTCGTGTCCCAAGGCCCCGCAGCCCAGCTGGTCCCACCACAGCTCATTTCACTGCTGACGCACAAAACTTTCAAGGAGGAGATGAAACGGGTGAGGAGGCGCACTCCTGTGGCTCACTTAATCATGTGGCCCTGATGTGTAGTTTAGGCTAGTAAAGCAAATCAAGTGCCTTCATCCACTTCATGTGCTGTTTATCTTTATGTGACAGGCTGCGGAGGTGGAGCTACATGATCCGTCTGTCTGCGATGCCTGTGAGCAGAAGCAGGCTTCACTGGCCTTGAACACTTTTATCAGGAGGAAGACACGACTACTAGATGTCCAAACACTGGAGGACAGACTAAACACACACTTGTGCTTTAGTCATGTAAGGACAAACAAGCTCAGTGTCTTCTACCCCTCTTACTCCTCTTTCTCTTACTAATTCATATTAGTGTTGATTGGATTGTTCAGATGTTTGCAGGGGTAAAAGTGAATACCTCTTATGTTACTGGACAGTTTGTGTCTGTTGGAGTTTATGCGGACCCTTTCCCAAGCCCGCCGATGCCCCTCGCAGGATTTGGGAGGAACTATTCGGTAGAAATATGCGGGTCGCAGCAACCTGGGGTTGCCTTGGCAACGGATCACGAACATGGAGTTGCCCTGACAACAGATGAAATGAGGGGTTACCCTGACAAAAACGCAACAGGAACTCATTTAGCAAGACCTCGCTGTCCTTTTTGAGACAGATAGCTGCAGAAATGATGGGCACAATATTAATACGAAGAAAAGGGGCGATGTGGTGGAGTCAAGAGTATACCTAGTATTTTATTTTGATATATAGGATGCACCTACCCGTTAGTCCAATAACCAGATTCATATAGTAATGATGGGGTCTTCTGTTACCCCCCCCACCCCCCTCGACTATCACTGTGTCTGATGTTTATACCACTAAATGTAAGAAATGTATCTCATCTTTCATCACAACTTTGTTTTGTATTAAAAAAAAAACACCATACTTCCAACTTCAGTACAAAACAGCAATTTATTTTCATATCGTTGTATTAAAGTTGAACACACAACACTATTCAAACAAACAAGTCTGGTTTTTCTCCAGTTTGTGGTCACTTGTATGCTGTAAACATTAAAACATTGTGGTTTATTTAACTTGATGAATAAATCCATTACATTTCTATATTGTTACAAAAAAAATACAAGACAGCCATGGGAAACATGCATGCATTGCCAAAAATTAAATAAGAAGTACAGTACAATATCTAAGGCAATAAACAATAGTAACGTGGACACAATTATTTGGCCTTTTTTTTTTTTTTTTTTTTACAAGTTCCTTTTGTCGTTATTGCAGTTCTATGGTTAGGGGCTAGTAAACCTAATATGGAGGTTATACAGTTACATATCAACACACCCAAAGCACTGATTTAAAAAAACAAAAGAATGACATTAACACCAGACCCTTGGACAGGTTATGGACAATGTACTAGTACACCATATTAAAGTAGGACTGTGTGGAAATGGTCCTGAACCACAAATCTAAGACCTTAATCCCTTACAGACCCCCTTTACACCTGGCGCTAACATGAGTCTTGTATCAAGATTGCGTCTAGATCTGATGTAACCGGATTATTATTACACCTGGAATTGTGGTGTCTCTGACACGTCTAGTCACTATGAAATCCAATTTCTCTTTGCCTCACCAAAATGCAATCGTCACACCCGTCGCGTCCTCCCATGTTACTTACATCCTTAAAAATTGACAGTAAATGACTCATTTTGCTTGTTTCCTATCCCGAGTATCAATGTTTGCTTTCCATGTGATCCTGATGGATGATTGAGAGAAAATCTATTCAATCCAGATCCTGCTTGGATATGTGTGCTAAGGTTTATTTCCATTTACGTATGTGGATTGGAGACGCATTGCATTTACACTTTGTTGTTAATTTTTGGATGATTGGATCTCCAATGCGACCTGTATTTTATGAGTTTTGGAGCTATCCGACATACAATCCGATCACCCTGGGCGTATCTTAATGCCAGGTGTAAAGGGGGGTCACAGAAATGTACACGGCTGACCTCAGATCAATGTATTGGACCAGTTCCCTTTTAACACTAATTGAGAGGAAGTAGTAGAGTAGGATCTACTCGTCTGGCTTTCTCTTGGGCTTCTTTGGGTTGCGGGAGCGGCTCTTGGCCTTGCACAGGGGGCATATTGGAGCATTGCGGTGAATCTGCTGGTGGCATGACAGGCAGGCCTGGAGAGAGGAGAAATAACAAGAGTAAGCACTTGATCTCATTTTATTCACTCTGTCTATTGATAATTTAGGTAGGTGGGAACAGCGTATGCGTGTCTATACCTTCATAGGTGGCGGTTGCTGTCTGAAGGTGGCTGTCTGGCGAGCGTCTTGCTTCCTGGAGACCTGAAGCTGCTGGGCTGCAGCTGCTGCAGCGGCAAGAGATTCTGGGATGGCAGGCTCATGTGGCTCCTTCTGCCACTCCGCTTTTTGCTTCTCAAAGTAACTATTGAAAGAGAGAAAAGAAAGAGAAACGTGGCTGGCTGTGATTCTTATATAGAGGCTTAGAATCACAGTTGAGATTATTCCATCTACACTGTGTATAAAGAGAGATGGGAAAACCGTGTACAAAAGAGACTTAAATTAGACAACACTACGGTCAAGCTCACACATCGTTTTTTTATATACAAATTTGAACAAAAGTACAGTCATTGTGAGTGTGTTTGTCTGCATGCATGCGTGTGTTTGTGTGGGCAGGGGACGTACTGGGAAAGAAATTTGGCCTTGGACTTTATGCCTGACTGGCCCACTTTCAAAAAAAAAAAAAAAAAAGAAGTGTGATATCCAATTTCAATACCCTCTCATCTTTTTCTCAAAATAGTGTAGAAATAGAAAAGAGTAAAACTTTTATGTCTTAAGAGAGATTTGAGAGCACTGAGAGAACAAATTCTTATGTCCAAGCTCATAACCCACAAAAGCACCACACATATTAGCTTAGAAACAAAGACCACATCAAGGCGCATTACAATACTTCAAGGACAAAACCAGTGTTTTTGACATGTGGGTTCTAAGTCATTCTTGCTGCGATAAGAGTTAATATCTCAGACAGATGTTGGGATTTTTTCCCCCCTATTATTGAGGTGTGGAGTATTCATCTTGTGCCGATGTATCACTGTCATAGTGTATCTTAAAATGTAACTAACACCGCACAGGCGGCCTGTCAGGTGTTAATTATTTTCCTGAAAAGTTGTTCCATCATGCCTTGTAATACAATTACAGTGGGCACCATAGCAATTAGATTACTCAAGAATTGCTTTGATGGCAGTACGATGTGCAAGCTCTAGTTGTGACATCTCCACAGACACTGTCATGAATCCATAAAGAAGCCTGCCTACTAAAGGACAAATAACATTGCTCTGCCTTTCCAAGGAGCTGACAAACCTGAGTTACATCAACGAGCCCACAGGACGGGAAATACGGGAAGAAAGGACTGCCACCTGGCCAGAAACCAGCTCAACAAGGCCATCGGAGTACATGACAGTACATGACCAAATTGAAGAGCCAGTTTGCCAACCATTATTCTCACACACTGTGGCAATCGCTCAGCACACTCCTTCACAAGTGGAAGATTTGGAAGAAAATTTTAGGATTTTGATCCTCAAAATTCCCTCAACACCCTAAAATGGAAAATTACCATTTACTTAGAAATTACCCATGCTCTCTCAAGTTCCTAAAAATGAAAAGGGATATTTTCCAGGAATAACCAGGAATATTACATGTTTTTACAACACTACCTTTAAGTGAGTGAACTGGGCAACCACCATACACCATGCGGGAATCATTGTTGGCAGACTGAAATTTGGTCCTTATGTAGGAAAAACTCAGCTATATATTTCCATGCAACAACCCTCAGCACCTTTAAACTACTCCCTGTTCATACGCAAAGTCACTTCCCGCTTCAAATCATCCACCCTCATTCCTATGCCCAAGAAGGTCAAGGTTACCTCCCTCAAGGACTTCAGGCCAGCGGTACAGAGATCAGTCTCGTAAGGAGGCAAAAACAAATGTCATACAAGGCAGAAATACACGTCAAACACATTGCGCAAATAAACGCAGAGTGATTTGTATCTGTAACCCATCATTGAACAACATTTAAACTGATTTCTAAATCAGACTTCTGATTTGGGGCATTCAAAATAAAAAAGTTTAAACATGTAAAAATATAGATTTAACCTAATTTCTTTTTATTTATCACAACAGGAAATAACTCATAATAATGTTCAAAGGAGGAGTTATTTGGCTTTAACAGAACACCAGTTCAAATCAACATTGCCATATCTACAGTGTTGCTGAAAGCTGGTATACGCATCCTCAGTGGAGACAGCATGAGCCCGTGCTTGTTGCACTGCTGAAGAATTGTTAATGAATTGGCAGACGATAAGGATTTAAACTTGTGACTCAAAGGAGCTGCAAAAGTAATTAATGTAGCTGGCAAGTGATAATCGTAACAACACTACATTACTAGAGTAGCAATCATTCAACTGAATGCCACAGAATAAAGGGAGAGAATTGTCTCTGATGGTGCAGGGTAAATTGGATTTAACAGATTGAAGTCTAAAACTGCCTAGGCTGCCAAGGATGGAATTGGATGATGAAGAGGATGTTCAATAATTTGCTATATATCCTATTGATAATGATATTTTGGATTCCGCTGAAGTACTTGAGAGTCCCCATTCAAAGACAAGTATGAACAAATAAAGGGCAAAAGCCAATATTCTCATTAAAACTCAAATGGCACAGGTGAAAACAATTACTATGGAGAAATTATTTTAAGCAAACTTTTCTAATTTCCACCCAGCTATTCCAATGTGGTCACACCTCATGGGATTTGAATAGATTTTCTCTTAATCATCCCTCAAAAACATATCAGAGCACAGAAAGCACAGCTATTAGTGAGGTGGTGTTCAGGAAACAAAAGTGTTGCTTTTACCAGGTGAGAAACAGATTTGATTTGAATGCATAATGCTTTTAAAAGCCATTAATATGAAATGTTAGCCACGGACGTTTGTAACAAAACGGCATTTCTTAACATTATTATGACATAAACATGAATCCAAGTTCTCCCGTATTGGGTTCGATGATTAAATAAAAATAAATTAGTTCATCTAGATTTTTACACATTTAAATGTTGACGCTTTTATTTTGAAGGCTGAATGCCAGAGTAACTCATCTAACATTTGTGGATTTCTTGGCAATTTACACGCGTAAACAGTCTTAAAAGTATCCATACAAATAGATGACAATGCACAAAATAGATTTCAATCCAAAACTGCAAACTTGCAAATTCACAAATAATCTTAAGGACTGTGAACATGGTTAAGATGTTTTTCCACACAAATCAGTTTACTTTTTTTTTTTTTTTTTTAAATGGTGGGTTACAGATACAAATTACTGTGCATTCATTTGTGCAGTGTGTTTAAAACATGTGGTCTCTGACATAATTCTGTCGTGTGACATTTGTTTTTGCCTCCTTATGAGACCGTTTGATCTCCATACAGTAGCAATAATGAACATCAATCAGAATAAAGTATTTTGAGTGTGTGATACTGATCCGTCTTGAAAGTGCCACATAATAGACTCCTCTGGTCCCTGCAGTTTTCCTATAGGGGAAAAAAACAACTTGCGAGTAACTGGGAGCCTCAGGCTCCAATGCTAGGATCCTGATTGTTGACTTTACTTCTACATTCCAGCACCATCATCCCAGATCTGCTCCACAGCAAACTATTCCAGTTTAACATTACTGTTGATGGATGTCAGACATATGGACAGATGGTTGTGGTTGAGAATATACCTGCCAGATGAGGATTTACTTCTGAAGGAACCGGTCTAATCAACATTCCACGAAGATCAATGGCTCAACAATAAAGTCAGCTGAGTTATTTGGGTTCCTCAGATCCACCGTAATAAAGATCCTTCATTGTGATACGAACATATTCTACTTAATCAAAAAGGCCAGGAATATAGTTTCTGTGGCAACTGAAAATAAATGTCCCACAACCAGGCCAAGAGGCCAAGGATTCTTAAGACTTGCCACCCTACTAAACCAGCCAATCAAAAGGCTCACCCCCATAATCTCTGGCCTCTTCCTCACCACCCTAGATAACTGTATGTAAACCTACCACTGTTGCTATTTATGATGATGCTATGGGAAAAGTGCTATTTCCTAATCTTGCAATGTCTGCATAACCCAGAGTAACTTCAAACTTTGCACACTATGCTACGTCAGCCTAGGAATTTAGGTCATTATTTCATGCATCTCATGGTGGTACAATGACATTTCCTCTACTCCTGCAAACACACTGTATGCTATGCTACTCAAATGTACACTATATCACTATAGTGATATAGTCTTCTATCTATTGTATGTCTTGCACTGTCCTTTTGCACCGCAAGGCTCTGTTGCCCTTGTCCCATTTGCAACCTTTAAACAACAGCAGACTTGTTATTTCATTGTCAGATTGTCATTCCAGAATTGAATGCTTTTCACTCTATTCACTCACAGAATTCAGCTGTGCCTAGGCAAAAAATAAATGTAATATTGTCTCGAGTCTGATCTTTTCTTCAAATGGTTAGCAAAACTGATTTGTCAAATAATTGTTATAAAAAAAAAAACAACAACACTATGTTGACAAGAGTGATATTTCCTGAGAGCTGAAGAACATGTGACATGAAATAAGACTGTAGACAAGTGATTAGTTATTAACTGGTATAGAGCCTTTTTCTCAAATGAAGGTACCAGACAACACTTAGTGTCCATTAGTGCGTGTGTCTGTGTGTGTCTGTGTGTGTCTGTGTGTGTCTGTGTGTGTCTGTGTGTCTACTGACTCCAGGGAGAGCTTCTCCTCCTCCTCGTTGAGATTGGGGAGTCTGTGTAGACCCAGGGTCATCCTCAGGGCATCAACATGCTCTTTCAGAGGTTTGTACTCATCATGCAGGCGCCGAGTTGTTTCTAGCAGCTTGTTCAGATCATTCTCTGACTGCTTGATGGTGCTCTCCATCTGAGAGGACAGGATAGGTGTTCAAGGACTGAACATGCTATATGCTCAACCTCCAACTACAAACATCAATTTATTCATGGTTAACAAACATGGTCATTATATCTTTTCTATTTTGAAAAAATATTTATACTGCGATCGAAAAAATGTGTTCGCTATATCTGTATTATGTGCAGTAGGTCTACCATCACCATTCTTGCTCCTCTGCAAGACAACTGAACTGAGACTTCAACACCTTCCTACATAGGGAGCAGAATGTGGTACTCACCACATTGATATCCGCATGGATGAGCCGCAGCTCCTCCACATGTGCCATCTTCTCCTGCAGAAGGAGGTCCATCTCCTGTTTGTACTCTTTCAGATGCTTCTCCTCAGACTCCAGAGCCTCAAACTCAGGTCTTCAGACGAGACTTGATCTTCTGCATCTGGACAGTCTTGTTCCTGAAGACCATGATAAAAGACAAAAAGACACCAGCTGTCAGGTCAATGCCTTCAAACACGCACTACAGAGATTTGATTTAAAAAAAAAAAAAAATCTTTGGTTTGCCTGTTCTCAGTTTTCAACCAACACATAGACTAAATTATCACAACCAATAATGTTGTCAGACAATAATATTCTTTGATTTAATTGGTGCAAATTAATAGTCGTTCTGCGTAGACGTGAAGCAGTGTGGCTTATTATCCCCGCTACATCCTTCTAATGTGAATTAATTCATTGCTATTCTGTACAACCATTTCTCAGTTATTATGCATTGCTGCGTTACAGACGTCTGGGGACAGCAACACTTTACCACCAGTGTTTAGTGAGCTAATGACAGACTGCTAACTGGCTCGCTAGCTAGACGGCTAGTTTACCCATGGTAACATTAGCAGCTGACATCTGACATTTGTTGATACACATCTGGAATGTTAATGCGTGCATGCTCAGAAAATGTTGTTACAGTTTCAGGGTATGTAGCGTTTCCTTAGACAACGGGACGACTGCAGTGATTGCTTTCCAGTCCTGCCCGAGGCGAGCTAAGCTAGAATAGCAGAAACCCCCATTAGAGTAAGAGAGGCAGCAGACCAGCTAACATTAGCTAGCTCAGTAACAAAAGACAAGCCAAGGAGCTGTTCTTGGCCGGCTAGCAGAGATACACAAGGCTCTTGCTTGTTTTCGTAAAACACCCAGCCACCATATTTCATTAATTTTACCCAATAAACACGTCTTACCGTATTTCCAAGATATTCTCTAATTTGCACATTATTTCTTGTTCGTCCGCCATGGTTTTGTAACACTATATCGGGAAATTGGCCAGCTCAGTTTCCCCGTAAGGCCAAGGTGGTCGCCTCGTTAATAAAAACACAATAGATAGCGAGAGCGCGCAGACGAGCACGCACGCGCAAAGGGAAACAGTGGCTACGTGTACTGTAGTGTAGTGTGCAGCTCAGTGACCTCCACGAGCGCATTAGAAAGGAACACATTGTCACACCTGACCTGTGACCAACAAAGTATCTAATTGTTAGAAACTACTACCTGACTGCTGTTTTGTAACATTAAGTAACATTAGTAACATTAGTATTGCTCGTTAAGACTATGCTTTACGAAAGGGATTAGGTAATCCTTTAATAGTGTTTAGAAGGATTCTATACAATTATGACAGCAAAACAATAAGCAATATAGAATATCCTACAGAAGTATTATATACATATTATGGTGATACCATAGAGGATGAAAATACCGTAAATAAAGTAAGAGGTTACTCATTATTGACTACCACAAACACACAATATAAATCCCCGAAGCAATGTTAAATAAAATCATTTAGACAATACAAACAATGCAGCACCCCCACCCCCCCACCCCCCATCATCCCCCACTGCTTACATAATGAAATCATTTTCACAGCATGAATTATTACATGTATATGTTATTGTTACAATAACATAGACTCACATTATTCGTTCACGTTAAGGATTACTATATTATAGCAAGAGTAAGATGGGTCTGTAGCCTATTAGTTTTAGCTGCTACTAGAACTGGGAGGATCATGTGCTGCTGCAGGGGCCTATCCTGAGTTAGATTTCTGTGCCTTTATACAAATAACTTCTAAGAAAAAGATCTGATCTTGGAACGATGATCGGGTCATATGATCTAATTAATTTAAGAGGGAAACTGTTCTCAGATCAGGATCCTTCTCTAAGATATGTATGGCTCCCGGGCTTCCATTGGATTAACCATGAGAAAGTCTTGAGAACAATACAATGGTCCATTTTAATTCAGACTAATCCCAGTAGGTATTGCAAGCACTTTCATATGACTCTGTAGAGAAAAGGCTACTTTGAACACCTCTCCGAAGAAGTAATAACAGATAAAACTACAAATGTCAACTGTAAGTAGCTACCTTTCATTGTATTTCTGTATCTTCATCTTTTCTGTCTTTCGTGTTTGGTTGAAACATTTGAGATGCATCTATGGAGGTTTGCGTGAAAATTGTGAAACTTCCTATCTCTGCAGTTGATTTAAGAAGGCTTGCATTATCCCATAGTTCTTTAACTTCATGAAGACTTTTTTTGCAAAAGGCATGTGGATATAATCAGTGAGCTCCGTTGTCAGCTGTTTCTTATTTGTTGCATTAGTGTCCTACTTTTATCCTACAGCTATGTAAACCAACATCTTGTTAGTTCAATTACCAAAACAGTACTACCAAAGATGGGGTTTCTGTTCTTGCTTTGTCATAAATATTTGTTAGTAAGTCAGTTTGCAAGACTTCCACCTATAGCACTTTCAGGAGCCAGGCAACAGAAATTACAATGTTTTATTATTATTATTATTATTATTATTATTATTATTATTACATTTAGATTCTATTCTCAAAAAATGCTTTATAAATCACAAAGATTCACAAGGAATGGAGCACACAATCTCTCCTCCACTTGCTTTCTTTGATTTTATACCCCAATGTATACCAGCTGGTATAACAACTGGTATAGATTGTTTGACATGTTTGACATCATGGAATGAACCCCATGTGCTCAGTTTTTTAAAGTCTAAAATACATTGTGGGCTTCATGTTTTGATTGTAGTCCCCACCAACCTCTTGCGATTGGATGCTCCTGGTTGAACAGAAGAATGTAAGGAATGCCTTGTATTTTTCTTTTTGGTATTTTTACCTGTCAAAGAACCAACCAATTTACCATTGTCTCAAAGAACCAACAAAGTTATTACAAAATTGTTAGTGTTCTCCTTCACCCAGTTGTTGATCTGCATGCCCCTGTATCCTCCTCTCCAGTGACATAGATGAATGAACTCCAGGGATCCTCTCCCCTGTATCTCAATGTGAATGTTTTCTCTGGCAGATTAATGTTCGAGTCACAACCATGGATGCTGAGCTGGAGTTTGCCATCCTGCCCAGCACAACCGGCAAACAGCTCTTTGACCAGGTATAATGTGCAATACAATAAACAGGCAATTAGACAGACAAACAAACATGTATTGACATATTTGTTGATGTGTTTAGATAGTGAAGACGATTGGGCTGAGGGAAACCTGGTTCTTTGGTCTCCAGTATCAGGACAGTAAAGGCTTCTCCACCTGGCTCAAGCTGAACAAGAGGGTGAGGAGAAAGTTTATTTTTAAACTTATGTAACTTGACAATTAAATTTGATTGCATTGTGTAATTCACAGTCGTCATTGTTATGATTTTGGTAATGTTTCTGTGTCACCCCGCTGAGGTTAATTAGCACCCTTCATTCTCTGTTATCCATCTGCTGTGGGCTGCATTCCCAGGTGACAGCGCAGGATGTGAAGAGGGAGAACCCTCTGCTGATTAAGTTCAGAGCCAAGTTTTACCCTGAGGACGTTGCCGATGAACTGATCCAGGAGGCAACTCAGCGCCTCTTCTTCTTGCAGGTTAGAGATGAGTGCATGCACGAGAGACAGAAGCTTCCTATGGGATTCCCATTGTGAATTGACACCCATGAATCATGGGAATCCAAAGGTGCCACGGTTGGTTCTCATTGGGGGTTCCCATTCATTTTCTGAATTGGGGGCAACATTCATTTGTATGGTCATTTTGACAGACTCTTGAATTTGTCCTTGACATATGCTGAAAGAGAAATAACAAAAATATTCAAATGGCAACAAGAAACATTTAGATTTAACACAGTACAATGGAAAATATTTTGTAAATCTGGTAGATGTGGATATCAAGATGTCATTAAAGGTATCATGCAAAGATGAATGAGGAATCTAAATGAAAACAAAGACAGGACCTGTCCCGTCCACCCATGGGGGTTCCATGGTGACTCAGAGGTCCCATTAACTGTCATGGGTTTCCCATGGAAATCTTCCATGAGGGAGAGTATGCACACAGAAAACATGACAGAAGGAAAACCCAACAGCTTTTGGTAATGTACGTTGTATTTATGGGTCCATTTTGTTGTTTGGCGGTGTATTTTTCATATTCATAGATTAATTGGCCAAACGCAGACGATGTGACGTCACATTGAGGTATGTGCAACGCACCTACAATGGAAATTAACAGGAGAAAAAAAAATCATACAGGGAGAAATCCATCATAGAAGAGGAAGAGACACCAATTTCTCCACGGCCAGTATCGTCAATAGTCCACAATGCAGTTCAGTGACAAGAGATGTTGGGTTTCTCCCCTCACAGCTAGCACTACCACTATTGCTCTCTTCACCTACATGTAAAACCGCCAGCTGATGCTGCTTTCAAGTCATATGGGAGTTACCGTAATTATACGCTTCCTACAGGGGAAAAACATTCATGTCAACCTTCTAGTGGTAATTCAGAATAGAAAATATGGGAACTTTTTGAAAGCTCCTGTATTTCCCACCTGATGGTACAAGTAACAGAAGGGTGTCAAACATGGGTGTCTCAAATCTACCGAAGGTATGAAATAAAAAAACACCAGGACAGGTTTTCTTTCCCTTTGAGTCACATCAACACTCATGCCCACACCTACATGTATACACACACACACACACACCATTTCACATCACATCAGGAATCACACGCATTTTCTGTCTTTTTTGCTATTTTAGGTGAAAGAGAACATCCTGAACGATGACATATACTCTCCACCTGAGACCGCAGTGCTGTTGGCCTCTTATGCAGTTCAGACAAAACATGGAGACTACAGGAAAGACTATCATGTACCAGGATACCTTGCAAGGGAGAAACTGCTGCCACAAAGGTGTTTAATGAGCCTTTTAAATTGATGGTGTCATCAGTATTGAACCCCTTTTTAATTATCTGAATGCTGACTGGTGTCTCCTCTTTTTCTGGTTAAAAAAAGGGTTTTGGAGCAACATAAACTAAATAATAACCAGTGGGAGGAAAGAATCCAGGTGTGGCATCAAGAGCACAAGGGAGTGCTGAGGTACTGCAGCCCTAGCACACACATCATCTAAAATACACTTGTGTAAAATGGCGTTGTTTTTTTAAAATCTGATTAAATTACTCCCCCCCTACAGAGAAGATGCCATGGTGGAGTACCTTGAAGATAGCCCAGGATCTGGAGATGTACGGGGTCAACTACTTCAGCATCAAGAACAAGAAAGGATCAGACCTATGGTTGGGCGTGGACGCGCTGGGTCTCAACATCTACGACAAGAAGGACAAGTAAGGACGCTACCCAAGAAATTAGATGTCTCAGAAAAAATATATCTAAATATGCTCACTATTGCCCCCCCACCCCCCCAACAGGATGACCCCAAAGATTGGCTTCCCCTGGAGTGAGATCAGAAACATCTCCTTCAATGACAAGAAGTTTGTCATCAAGCCAATCGATAAGAAAGCTCCGGTACTACAGTCCTTTTCTATTGATCTTAACTGGTCTGCACCAGCTAGAAATTCGATTGGGCATAATTATGGCTGCATTTTATTTATTTATTTTTTATTTTATTTATTTTATTTATATTATATATTTTTTTATTTTATTTATTATTACATGAAACACATATCTTTATTCCCTCCATGCCTGCTTAAGGTACTAAAGACAATATGCTGTGTGTGTGTAGGGTGCTAATCATGTCATGGAGCAACCCATGTGCAATTGACATGTGTTTGCATTCAAGGACTTTGTTTTCTACGCCCCTCGTCTCCGCATCAACAAACGTATCCTGGCACTGTGTATGGGGAACCATGACCTGTACATGCGCAGACGCAAGCCCGACACCATTGAGGTGCAGCAGATGAAGGCCCAGGCCAGGGAGGAGAAGAACAAGAGGCAGATGGAGAAGTGAGAAGGATGAAAAAAAAGATAGAGCCTCATTTGTTACAGTTTACAGTCTGTGCTTCTTTCAAAAAAAGTTTTTATAAGAACTGTTAAGAGACATAGTTTTCAGATGTACATTTATGTGCAATTCTCCTGTCAGGGCGCTGCTCGAGAGTGAGAAAAAAAAGCGAGAGAACGCTGAAAAGGAAACGGAGAAGATTGCCCGTGAGACCATGGAGCTGATGGAGAGATTGAGACAGATTGAGGAGCAGACAAAGAGAGCTCAGGATGGTCTGACAACTTTCTGAATGCAAATGCCTCTCCACTCCAGTTTCATTTTCTGTGTTGTTTAAGAATAGAGAAAATGGGTAGTTTGTGTGTGTACATGTGCATGCGTGTTGCAGAGCTGGAGGAGCAGACTCGCAGAGCTCTGGAGTTGGAGAAGGAGAGGACACTTGCCCAGGAGGAGGCTGAGCGCCTGGAGAAGGACCGCAGAGCGGCAGTGGAGGCCAAAGCCGCTCTGCTACAGCAATCTGAGAGCCAACTGAAGAGTCAGGAGAACTTGGTACATACACAGCTTGCACGCACACCGATGCACACACCAATACCTCCCGGGGCTGGGTTTAATTCACTTTCACTTCAGTTGATTAAAAGTCTGGAAGTAGATTTTCTTTACAACCCCAAAATTGAAAAACCTTCACTTCAATAGGTTGTTATTTTGAAGCCAACATCCAGCCAGAGACCAATTTACTTAGGTTATTCCTGTGATAAAGGACATATATATTTGGATGTAAGAGCAAGTCTCCCACAAAGCTAGCACCAAGGCAGGCAGGGCTTTAGTCCATTATGCCGTCAAGTGATTCTGGCACTACTCCTTCGGCACTGAAGCGCAAAAGGATTTTGTAAATACTGACAGTATCCAGGGTGATTTTAAGGGCACGCAAGTACCTATTTCTGATTCAGACGAGTTAACACTGCCCTGAGATAAAGCTTCTTTGGTTGAAACATTGTAGTGTACAACATTAGCCTCCCATTCATTGTCAGTGGAGTAGCTCCAGAGGGCTTCTGGATGGCATCACAAGTTAGTGTTTTGGTTCACTGCATTCTAGCTGTAAAAGAGAGTTGTTCATTTTGTTAAGTTAGTTAGCAGGGAGACTGTCCAGCTGGAGTGCCTGGTTTCAAGCCATCATGTCAGTAAGCATCCCCCCTCCCATCCTTGAGCAAGAAACTGAATCCCTAACAACTAGATGGGTGACATTCTGTAACTGAGCCTGCACTCTGACCTCGCTGTGGAGGGGAGCAAGCGGCATAAACGAAGTATCACATTATTATTACTTTCAAAAACATTTAAGAAAAAGGAGAATGCTTTACATTTTCAATTGATTGATGCTGCCTATGAACACACACACACACACACAACACACACACAGAGCACATTGCCCTTAGATCAGGAACACTCTTAAGTATCTCCCTATTTGTGTGTAGGCCACTGAGCTGGCCGACCTTACTTCTAAGATCTCCCGGCTGGAAGATGCCAAGAAGAAAAAGGATGAGGAAGCAAAGAAGTGGCAGAAAACGGTGAGAATTAGTGAAAGAACTGAAGAGATAATGGATGAAACAGGGCTTTCTGAAACTACTAAATGTGTGAGACCTGGTTAAAATAAAGGTGCTACTTTGAAGTATATAAATAGTCTTTCAAATACTTCACTGTGATGATCTAAACTATGATGATCTATGTGGGTATCTGCAGACATCTGGCACCATAGTAGCTTAAAATAAATCATAAAAAGTATTTGCTCATAGTATTTGGCCCAGGTCTAGTGTGTGTGCAAATGAAAACGTTGTATACCTCTTATATCTACTATGTCTCATATTGTATATCAATAAATAGCTCTAAAATATAGAGGATCTAGTTTCTAAGTGTTAAAAGATGTCAACCAAAGACATTCTAGTTACCTACTGTCCTTTTAAACCTACCTTAATTTATTTTGTGGTACCAATCATTTTGTATGAGTAGATGTGCCATTTTGTAAACGGTGCATATCTCGTTTTGTAGCAAAACTCTTCATATGCATGTTGGTGTGTACCTGCATTCTAATATCTAACCACGGTGCTTCACTACAAGTGGTGTGTGTGTGTTGACAGGCGATGATGGTGGAGGGTGATTTGGAGCAAACCAAAGAGGAGCTGAAGACTAAACTCATAGGTGTCCACATCCAGGATTCAGTACACGCTCATATGCACGAGCATGATGAGACGGATGAGAGCAGTGCAGAGGCTAGCGCTGAGCTGACCTCACCCGGCATGGTCCGAGACCGCAGTGAGGAAGAAAGGATGACAGAGGCCCAGAAGAACCAGAGGCTGCAGAAAAACCTCAAGGTCAGAGTAAGGGGGATAATTAAGTGTTTATTGACTCCTGTAGGGAAAGTCTCTTTCCACTTGCCCCCCTCCAAAGGGGGCTGACACACGGTCCTGAGCTCAGGTGTCATTTTAACCTTTAGGCTACCCTGCCAGTCAGTCACTGGTAAAAGAGTGTGGCTCAAAACACCTGGATTGCCCTTTTGACCCAGAGCAGTGAAATGAATCAAAGAGTTAGCATTTGCAAGGCAAATTAATGTAATCCCAATAACAAGTATGTTGATACTGTACACAAAGTATGATTTGGAGTATGATTAGTGCTTGCAAAGGAGAGTTTGGAAAACCATGTAGGTATTTTATATATAAGTACCACGTCAAAATAATTCATATATATAATAATAATAATTCAAGGATTCATAGTTGAGTTAAATTTTATTAACATAATAACATACTGGCTGCAACTAGACATTTTGAATAAAACTATATATTGCATAGGCGCATCAGAAAAGTAAATGGGCCTCATTCACGAAACTTTTCTTACATGATTCGTAAAGGTGTAGTATTTATGTGCGTAAGAAACTACCAACGTGGGATTCATGAAACATGCGGGAAACCTCGATTTGTGCATGTATATTGCATGAATGCCAATCGTTCGTAAATTGGATGCGCGCCTGTTCAAGCTGGTTTGCAGGTAAACGCTGTTCAACACCGTAAAAGGCTGCAGACTGAAGGGAAAAGGGAAAAAGCAGGAAAAGAGGAACTTGCCGGAGTCCGAAATTGAAGTGTTGAGAAAAAAACAATGGAGTTTTCAGAAGCATCAGCAGTGGAGTCACAACTGATGAAAGTAAAATTATTAACGCTGCCAATGCTGTTTCAGCAGAAACACACACCGTTGCTGAGGTAAAAAAAAAAAAAAAGTATAAGGAGAAGTAGACGCCTATTATTAGCCACAGGAGGACGGCAGCGCACTGAGCGCTATCCGACGTGGATCAGAGGATCAACCAATAATAGGAGAGACCTCACTGTCGGGTGTCCAGTCGGGATTAGAGTTGGACACAGATCAGATCCAGGACTGCATCTTCATCAGATGGTAGGACTATGTTACTGTATTGGTAAGGCGTCCAGTCCATGTGATCAACCCATTACAAGTTGGATCATCTTGTATTGTTATGAATGAGGACAGTTCGGCAAATATGCCATGTCAGCCTCTTAGGTCTTTTTTTTCTACAAGGCCAATAAAACATCTTGTTGTTGTTGAGGTTTGGCACTACTGTAATGGATTTTTCATATTTTCAACTGAATAAGCCTTTCCACATGTTTCCAAACACACGCAACACATTCCCGCATGTTTTCCAAACACTCGTAGGATTTGAACAAAATTATGAATCAGACTATCTTCGTAGAAACGTTCGATCAAATCTGATTCGTGAATGAGGCCCAGTGTCTTTTTATTTTTATAGTTAAAATGTTCTTATGTTTCAAGGCAACTTTTTGTTGCCACAGCAAAAACATGAACATTTTATAGATCTGAAAACACCAAATGAGTTTTAGTACTCTATGTGTGTTGTCTGTTAACACCAGCATCATAGAGGTTTTCATTATTGTAATAGTGACACCAAAAATTGGGCTTCAGGACACATTATCCTGAGAGTGCACTTAAACATTGCAGGTACTTCAGCATTTCATCAATTTCATTACAAATATTGATAAAGAAAAAAATGGAATTTTCATCCAGACCTATTGTAACTGAAATATTTTTTGTCACCAAAACAAAACATGACATGATGTTGCATAGTAGACTGGGCACAAAAATGAACCGAGTAACATGGACAATGGGGTGTTTTCAGATAGGGAAGGAGGGGAATACGGGATGGGGGGGGAGAGGGAGGCTTCTGAATACTTTCCTAAAGAGTCTCATTTAAGAGTATCATTCACTGTGGGTTTGTGTTCTCTCTCAGTTCCTAAGCACTGAGCTGGCCTGCGCTGTAGACGAGAGCAAGAAGACCCTCAACGACCTGATCCACGCTGACAATGTGAAGGCAGGCCGTGACAAATACAAGACCCTCCGTCAGATTCGTCAGGGCAACACCAAACAACGCATTGATGAGTTTGAGTCCATGTGAGACAGTCTGTTTCAGGACCGCTCAAACTGAATGCAAGATAAAGATAGATGGTAAAATTGGACACAGAGAGAGATTTTAGAAATGTAGGTCCAGATTATTGCATGGGTAGTAAAAAAATAAATAACTTAATGTCACGTTCAACCTAGTGATACTGTGCTTTGATGCCTTTTATGCACATGATTTTAGTGCCCTTTAATCTGAAAAGGGGTTAATGAAAGAGAGACTTGAACCTATTTGGAAAGCCATTTTAATATAAAAAGAACAAAGCATCCACTGTATAAAACATGTCTTCATGCCCAGTTCTGTTCTGTTTCCTGCACATATCAGGGATCATCAATGCAATCCTTGATGAAAGTGTTGTTTGCCACTGCCCTGAAATAGGCTATAGAAATTAAAGAGAATACATGCAAGTGTCAATCTTATTACATGCATTTTAATATTTCAAACAATGATTATCTGCTTTGATGGTAAAATGTTGAATTGGGGTTAATGAAAGGAATGACATTGGAGGCATCTTTTTTCATCTAACTAAATGTTAAATCCTAGTTCTTTTAATAAAACATAAATATCACCAATGTTTGATATTTAGTACAGTCTTGTGTGCATCAGTGAGGTAGCTTCTCGCCAATAAAATTATAAGATTAGGAAACTTTATTGTGCTCAAAGAGCCAATTTGTTGTGGCCACTGATTCAGTCTTGTTTGTCTCGCGACACCTAAGATTATGGCAACGCGAGATTCGGTTGACAGCCAAATATCTGATATCAAATATAAAAGATCTGCGGAAATTTGGCTACAGATTAGAAAGAGTTTATTTAGCTTGGGGGGGTGTAATTCAGGAAGTGTATAAACTGGTCTGCATGCCAAAACTGCATTCCAAAGGTCGCACACAAATAAATTAATAAAGAGCGTTTGGAAAGTGAGCCAGAGTTTGAGAAACGTCACATCCAAATAGGACCTCAGTGTAGAGTTAACGGTTAACTGCTTTTTGTGCGCAATTACAATTTGAAGGACGCCTGCGCTAAATTGGCGCAGCAGATCGGCCGAACTTCACTTCCTCTTTCAAACCTACGTCGACGACTGATCTGTTTCGCGTTTTATCACACAGAGCAACCGAACAAAACACATGACCGCAGTCTCATTGGGTAGGCGTTTTCTCGCCTAGGAAAGTATTGTTATATCTCTTGTGCAACCAACATTACTGAAACTAACCTCGCAAGCCGAAGATGTCCTTTCACCCGGGCGCAGATACTTCGGACACCTGTGCATGTGCGACTACTACTGAGCTCAGTAACGCAGTGTCCGTGTCTTTGGGTCTGGATTTTGGGTCTTGTCAGCGAAACAACATAAATGATTGCTCTCGCAGTGCCTTCGCAGAGTGCGCTCAGACTCTGGGAAATAGTTTCCCTGGGGCGTCAGAGTTAGGAGTGGCTTTAAGTCTAACCCCAGAATTTGCCAGGCATCTTCCGAATGAAGCAAACCCAAAAAGAGTAGAGTTTGAGGAGTGTCAGGACATATATCGGGTGAGCTGTACGAACCTGCTCAGATCAAGCGAAATGGACAGCGCGCGGACCGTGACGCGCGGCCCGGCGATAACCCGATATGTCGGCAAGGAGTCAAACTTGTATATGAACCCTGTGGACGAGCAGCACGTCCCCTCTCAAGTGGACGAGCTCTTACCTTTAAAACCGCATTCAGTTTACTCCGCAAATCCCGCACTATTGAGAGATACGGCGGGTGTGTGGTGCGTCAGCGAGCGCATACACGGCGGCCGAACCGAGCTGGAGAGAGGCGGATCCAGCGGACATAATTTGTTCTGTAAATACTGTAACTATGGGCAAACCTCTCTTGGATCGAGGCAGCAGTGCTACTGTGTCCCCTACAACAACGGCCAGGACGGTGGAAAATTTGGCATGCAAGCAGGGATGGCACAAAGCTATGGTCAAGTGGAAAGTTATCAAAGTGCCATTCCTCTAAGGCACGGCAGTTATTCCACGATCAAGACCGAGCCGACCGGTTGGATGGATTGTACCGATACGAGTTTAAGGTAAATAATACAATATTATATTATGATTTCTTTTATTCTGAGTTTTTCTTTAACATCAGAGCAGTAGGGCAATCCTGGCAATGGTTACGGTAATAAACGCAGGCTCCAAGGCTGTATGGGAGGTTAGGGATATTTAGTATTATGTAATAGCTGCCCAGAGACTAAATTCAATTTGGTCCTTCTCTTTTAAAGTGAGTGGGTGAGGAGGGTTTCCTGAAATGAATGTATCCTTCCACAAGGCTTAAACTGTGCTTGGCTGACTGGATGATCTCTGCAGGACTTAGAGGATTGGACTGGACTCCAGTAGACCGTGTAGCACACTTTTTTTTTTTTTTTGCAATGATTAGCTAAGCTTATTACTTATTGTAGAAACCTGCTCTGTCTGATTGCAGATGAAGTTGTGGTGCAGTATGCTCCCTCTAATAGCGTCATTTGTACTTCCACAACTGCAAGTGCTCTTGGCCTTGGCCAAGTGGTGTTTCACACGCCACTATAGCTAGATCAAAGTGTGCCTTTTCCCCAACTTCACTGAGCCGTCCTTTATTTCTGCTGTGACTAACCTTGTACGCAATACAAGTTAATCTATCAATGTCACCATAAACAAGAGATACAGCACCTGTTGCAGATCCTCTTCCTGGAATGGGACAAAAAGCGCTGCATTAAGTTTTATTGAAGCCCATTAAACAGTTAATAGGCCCACTCTCTATCACTCTCACTATTTCATTGTGTGTGTGCGTGCTTGTAGGTATGAGGGTTTGTTTCCAGGTATGGGTGTGTACCTGTCTGACCGGAGAGCATGTCAGGTGTGTGGTGATGAAGCCTCAGGTTGTCACTATGGAGCAGTCACCTGTGGTAGCTGCAAGGTTTTCTTCAAGAGGGCTGCCGCAGGTGGGTCTGGCACACACACACACACACACACACACACTCAGATGCACACTGATACACGCCATCAATCTCTCGTACACGTATTCAGTTGCTTACTCCCACTTACTTGCTCACTAATGCAGACGGGGCACAGCGACCTCAGATTGTGAGGGTGAAGTTCTTTGTTGTTATCGGTTCACACCCACGTGTTGTTGCTATGCGTGGTAGCCGGGGCATTGCCGAAGCACCTCCCTCATCCCCAGGACGTGTGTGCGTGTGTGTTTGTGTGTGTGTGTGTGTGTGTCCCCAGGTAAACAGAACCACCTGTGCGCCAGCCGGAATGACTGCACCATCGACAAGCTGAGGCGGAAAAACTGTGCCTCTTGTCGTCTAAAGAGGTGCTTCTTGTCGGGGATGAGCCTCAAAGGTGAGGAGCTCAAAACGAGCGTAGAAAGAGAGAGGGGGGAGAAATACTCGGTGTAAATGCGGAAAGTGAGGTCAGGGTGGTCAGATACTCTAGATGCATTGGATCTGAACTCACTAATCAAATGTTCCAGCTTAAATACACTGTTACAATTTCAGCAGAAGGCCAAAAGAGCACAGTGGCCAACATAATGGAGAACTCTCCCACAGAGTTATGGCAAGGAACAACTCCACGGGTTGTTATTCCCGTGGTTATTCTTCTCTATGTTGAGCTATTTTTCCTTGATTCTCCCGGCCGTAGTATAATCACCAAGAAAACTGAAGTGGTGGCCTCTTGTTTTATCCTTTTCTCTTCTACTTGTGCTTTTATTGTCTGTGGTGGACTCTAGGCCGCAGGCTGAAGGGAGCTGGCCCGATAAGGAACGGAGAGGAGGAGCAGCCTCAGGCTACACAGGCGCCTGGAGAAAGAGGGGAGAGAGCTAGGAAGAAGGATGGGGTCTTAGAACCCATGAGTACAGCTGTCAAGACTGAAGGTGGTGAGGTTCAATGTTAGGCTCTACAGCAATGATTTATCAACACATATAGTCAGTATTCAGCATGCTTCCTTTGTGACACTTTGTGAAATCCTTATAATACAATATTATATATTGTTTTGGTTGATTTTTGTCATGTCTGATCAGTATGGCATTCTGAAGTGTGTCTGGATGTAGCATCACCCCAGGCCTGGCCTCTAGGTCCTGCCCCCAGCCTGCGTTCCTGCCTATCCCTGCTCAGTGTCCTGCAGGCCATTGAACCAGCTGTGGTCAATGCAGGACATGACCCTGCCCAGCCAGACGGCCCCGCATCTTTGCTTACCAGTCTCAACCAGCTGGGAGAGAGACAACTGGTTAGTGTGGTGCGCTGGGCCAAGGCAATACCAGGTAAACTAGTCTGGGACAACTGAACTAATATATAATAGGTGTCTCGGGGTAGTCTTATGTGTACTAACTTAACCCATAATGCTAGATAAACCATTAGTCGATGCCATCTCAACAAGGCCATGCAAGCAAAAACACTGCAAGGTCAGACTTTGTCAACAAGATTGAGTAAGAGAATGGAAGAAACTGGGGAGAGGGTTAGGTACAAAGAAACTTGTAACTACTAGTTGATGGTAAGATGAGGTATGCAATGCTAAATATATATATTATTTATTTTATTTTTTATGCCAGGTAAACCAGTTCATGTCAACACTTGCTGCATTGGGCAAGACCCCATGCCAGTTACACTAGATCAGAGGGGCATTGCCAGAACTCCATGCCAAACTAGGAAATCAGAGCAGTAAAAGCACAAGTTATTGCTGTAGAGTCAGATCCACGCTTTTCGCTGAGCCAAGTTATATAAGCCACATGCCACATCAACCAGCCTGTTTTAAGACATTAGCCACTAGAGGGGGATATGTTCATGTTTAACCCAAGGATGACACAGGGGGCTCAAAATAGCCAGCCCTGAATATCCACACTGTACTTTCCTTTGTTTTCAGTGTAAAGTCCTCACACTTTTTTTTTCATTGACTCATTGAGTGGTATTATATCATGTATGGCTCGTTTTAACATGACCAGTAGTTTGATTAAGTGTTGTTAACAGGTTTCCGTGACTTGCATGTGGACGATCAGATGTCTCTGATTCAGTCGTCGTGGATGGGAGTGATGGTGTTTGCTATGGGCTGGAGATCCTATACACTTACCGACGGGTCCATGCTCTACTTTGCCCCGGATCTCGTCTTCAATGAGTGAGTCGACAAAACATCCCATTCATTTAGCGCACAAACTAACAATTAATTGCTCGATCAAACAAAGTGAATACAGTTTGTCCACTCTGTCAAACCGGGTTCAGTCTCTTTATCAAGCAAGCTTTGTCCGTTGAAACCGCCGTGGTAATTGTTGCGACAACTTTTTGTTTGTTGGAATATCATGGGATTTCACGTGTCACCGTGATTAGAAGGGAAAAAACACACAGTGGGATACCAACTTGAGAGGAACACTCAAATCACACAAAAGAACAGCGTCTTTTTTTCAGACTACACAGTAAACAAGTCTATTTTGTTCTTACCATTTCCTTTGCAGCCGCTACACGTGGCCGCAGAGGGATCACCTCAGTTGATGATTTATTCTATTTCATCAGCACAAAATCCTCATCAGTACCCAAGATCAGACTTTCATCTTTCATCATTCACCTACCTCCTCTTTTTGAAATGTTTATGACAGTTTCAAAAGTTCTGTCTTTTTATCTCATTGCTTGTACTGTTAAAAACTTAACACAAGAGGTTGTCAACTCTGAGTTACATGAAGACCAGTACTACCGCCTCCTATCAGTAAGTTGTGTTCAGAGTAGGGCCGTGTTGAGAGAGGATGCTGTTAAGAATGCTGAAGCGAGCCCAGGGCGTGCGGAGCGGCCTACACTTGGCTGTTTCATGCAGCATTAGTAAAACCCTCATTCTGTCTGCATTAGACCTCTGTCACTCTGGCTGGCTGCTGCTGACCTGCATAGTAATGGCTACGCCTGCCCTTGTTGCTGACCCTCATTTTTCCTCTGCCTCTCTGTCTCGTTCTTTTTTTCCATTATTCCATCTCACTCATTTCTCTCACCTCTGCTGCGTTTTCCTCTTTCCTGCTTTTTCTGCCATTTAATTGTATTCCTACGTTCATCATTTTTCTCTGCCTCGCCTCCTTTTCCTCGCACTTTTTTTATACGCTCTCTCCCCTCCCCGCCGTCCTCGTGTCCCTTTTTCTCGCAGCCAGCGGATGCAAGTGTCCAGCATGTACGACCATTGCTTGAGGATGAAACTGCTGTCCCAGAGGTTCTGCCTGCTGAACGTCAGCCAGGAGGAGTTCCTCTGCATGAAGGCCCTGCTCCTCTTCAGCATCAGTGAGTCCATCGGGGGGGGGGGGGCCACGTCTCAAATGATAAATAACAAGTTCACTCTCAACCTCAGCAAGTGAAATATGAGTATAACAGAATGTAGTTCAGAGCATTGATGGGGACGGATAAAGTCCATTGGGGATGAATGTTGTGTTCTGGCTTTGTGGTCACAGTGCCGGTGGAGGGTCTGAAGAGCCAGCATTGTTTTGATGAGCTGCGGACCTCCTACATCAAGGAGCTGGACCGCTTGGCTAGCCACCGCGGAGAGACCACCCGTACACACAGACTGTTCCAGCTCACGCAGCTGCTGGACTACCTCCAGCCGGTAATAAACCCAACGCTTCACACACACAAAAACACACCATACCCCGACTCTAAAGTAGTATAGAGATGTTGTTTTAGCTACTGATACCTGGGCTATTTCTAGCTGGAAATAGATTCAACTCTACCCCACACACACAAGAGTACTTGCAACCATATACAGTGGTGACTTGTAATTAACTGGCATCCCTCAGTTAAAAAGGATTTCGAGTCATTTTCTAGACAACACCTGACACGTTGAAGTACTTTGGTTCTAGGTGACCTATAAATTATCACATTTAAGTCTCGAGCGACATAATCTTGAGCTGGCTCAGTCATTTCACCTTGACCGCTGTAATCCCTTCTCCTCGTCTCGACTAACCAGCCGTGGCACAGCTCCCCTGACTGTGCAGGATTCTGTTGCCGTCGGCGAATACACGTCACAGGGTCGTGTTACCCCTTATTTTAGCTTCTCTACACTGGTTGCCTATTGCTTTTTAGACTTGATTTTCAAGATTTTACTAGTTACTTTTAAGGCTCGGCTGCCTCCTAGCTACATCTCAGATATTTTTAATATGTGCTGGAGCACAGCCTGGGATCCTCTGGCAGGGCACCCCCCCAGCCATTCCACACTCGAGGCTAAAAACCAAAGTTGACCGGGCCTTGCCTTTTCAGGCCCCTAGGCTTTGGACTGCCCTGCCTGTGGAGCTACGGCTGGCAAAATCCCCACGTTTAAAGACAGACTTCTATACAATTTGCTTTATTTTGTGTTTATATTTGCAAGTTTTGTTCTTTTTTTGTTTTACGCTGTATGGTATGTACTCTTAGAAATAGTAGTACTATGTTATTATCCTGTTATAAGTGCTCTCTCTCTCTCTCCCCCTCTCTGTGTGTGTCTCTCTATCTATTTCTCTTCCACTTTCCCTTTACTCTCAGATTGTGAGGAAACTACACCAGTTCACCTACGATCTGTACATGCAAGCTCAGTCCCTGCAGACACGTGTCAGCTTCCCAGAGATGATCTCCGAGATAGTGAGCGTGCACGTGCCCAAGATCCTCACGGGCATGGTCAAGCCCATCCTTTTCCACAAAACCGCCTAGAGCGCGTCTCGGGCCAAGTCCCATATCTCACTTGAGCTCTTACAGGCCAATCCTTTTGACCATTTACGGTAGACCAGAAACGGCTGGAGAGGGATACGTCAGAAGGTGCAAAAAGCCCCACTTTACCTGCAGGGTAGTCAGTGGGGCAGAGTGGAGCTATGGGTGGATATTTGGAGAGAGAGATACATTCATCTAATCTGTTGTAATCTAATAACATCCACTTTCAATTCCTCTTACTGCCTGTTCACTGTATCACAGCCATCAAATGTTTCTCAAACTGAGCTGATTGCATGATTCAAATCTATATTTGATCCTTCATATCAGTTCATGAACAGTCAACCTCTAACTGCCCGGGCTATCTGTGGTCACCACTGGCATGCTTTTTTTTTTTTGTTATTGATAATTAGCAATTATCATTTGGAAAGTAACGCACAAGACACAGAAAAAGTCAGCACAATTTGTCTGTGTAGTAGAACATTTCAGAATGAATAGAAGTGACTACACCTGAGGCCAACTGCGGCGGTATGCATGCTACGACGTGAAAGTGTCTGACACAAGTTATGTTAAATATTTTGCTAGGTCACGTCTTGGATATTCGTTACTTTTTTATACATAATGGGATTTTTGAGGGCCGTAGAAATACGTGGTCGTCTGATAGTCACGGGAGTTTGTCGACTAAACGAGCAGTTGAGTTAATCAGCAAATCTGCAAGTGATTTTTTTTCGCATTTTATCTTCCTGCAAACGGTTGCATTCATGGATAGTGATCTCTGTATTTCTAGTGTGCATCAAAGACCAATTCATATTTCTGAATATTGTTGATACAAAAGATATGTTTGTAATTTTGGAGGACTTATTGCAGACAACCTTAATAGCCAATAAGTAAACTAAAACAAGAGGCAATGACGCAACTCTATTTTTCTTGTTTTATTTGCTTGTTTTTTTTAATGTAACATTTTAATCCAAGGTGTGTTTTGTGCTGAAATAACATCTCCTACTCGTTGTATTTTTTAAACTTTAACAAAAGTGTTATTTCCAAGTGCTATATTCTGTGTATCATCATGCATTCTCTGCAGCTACAGCTAATGACTCTCAGAAAGCTTTGTTTTTGCTAAACATTTAAGGTCCATTTGTTGCAACATACAGCTTTATATGTAATAAAATATGAAGCATGAATGTACATTTGTCTGTAAATAATGAAGGCAGAATGAAATGCAATACACACCATACGTTGCATTATTTTCCAAATCTCTTTTAAGGTATTTTTTCTGAATGTTTGCGGATGATAGTGCAGTCATTGGAAAGGCTGATATGCCCATTTAGTTTTAAAAGCTATTGCAGGACAAAACTCTCTAGAGTGGGGAGAGATGTTGTCCTGCCTTAGCTTTTAAAACTGAATGTCAAACCTTGAAAATACTTTGGTTTTTAGTTGAGGTAAAACAAGCACTCCTACCCTGGAGAGTTTACCTGATCGGTTGGATGGAAGCACCACAGAAGTCACTTTAACAGGTCAAATGGAGAAAAACGATGCTGTTCGTGGAATTCTCCCATATGAACTTATTCTCTCAAGACTTACCAAATGATATTTAAGGGAATATATTTGTTAGCCAAAACAGTCTTACCTATATCAGCTTTAAGTGAAACAACAAGAACAATGAAGGAACATAGTGAGAACAGAAAAATAAATAACACACAAATTAAATAAAATGTTTGAAATAATATAAATAAATAAAATATCAAACCTTGGACTGCAACAAATGTTAAAAACAGTCTTACAAAGTAGTGCAAAGGTGCAAAAAAAGTAAAAAGCTAATCAGAGATGAATTCAAGAACATATATTCTCCAAAACAAAAATCAAATAGAATCACTATTATGGAAAGAGGTATTTTAAACACTACATCCTTTTCCAAGAAATGCCACATTTTCAGTTATATACGCAGTTTCTCTGGAAATAGAGGATGGAATAAAATAGATTGTCATTTTAGATTGTAATTTGTAATTTTGTAAATTATGCTTACAGTCTATTGAATAGCACATTAAGGAAGCTCTTACAGTAGATTGCATGTAAAAGAATACCACGCAGGCCTTCGTAGTATGCAGTACTTTATAGTATTCAACAACCTATTTGATTTACTATCCTACTTACCAACATATAGCATCATGATCATGATCGTCACCATCCTTGGTGTTGTCGATCAAATAATTTCAGGAGGGATCCTGAGAAGGTAAAGTTCACTAAACACTGCGAGTCACACTAATTCACACTGCTTGCACGTTGTACCAACACCTCGGGATACTTTTGTTAACTAAATGGATGGAATAAAAACAAACAAACGTGATTTCTGTCACACAAAACAGACTTGTGTGACAGAAACTCTTGCTTTTACTTCAATTTCCTGCTCTCTCTTTTTCTTTTTTCGTTGTTCTGCCCCAGGCGCACAGCTTCTTTCTGACATGTTGCTTTTGTTAACGGAAACAACGTTACCTTTTCGTACAGTCACAAAGACTCGCAACAAAAGCTCACAGCATAAGACTGACAGCTCGTTGAGACTCGAGGTTGTGCCAGATTGGTGACATTTAAGCAAAGCGCAAATAGCCGTTCGCACAAGTGTACATTTATTACAGGGAGATAGATCACAGAATAACCGCCTCTTTGCAGGATTGCATCAGGCAGGTAGACAGACAGACAGACAGACACAGGCCTGTTGCACCACTGCATTACCTAGCTTCAGGATTATCTCCCATCCCCACCCAGCCAGGTAATAGATTCCAGCGGGACGCCAGAACACCCCAGAGAGGGCTGGCCGGGCATGGGAAGAAGACGAGGCGATTTGTATCTACTTTATTTGCCCTTCTGTGGGAGACAGGTAAGTTTTCTGATCTTAAATCGCCTCCTATGTTTTACCGCCATCTAGTGGCAGGTAGTGGATTCTACACCAGTGAAATCAAGCTCAGCAGTAGGACAAGCATCTGGTGGATTTGCTGACATTTACTTTGTAATGTAATCGGATACAAAAGCACTTTGCATTTGAACAAGGTTGCCACTGAATTATGGGAGACGTGGGGGAAGGGATTACACATTGCATGACAGAGGCCCAGTAATGAATACATGTATTTCAATCATAATTCAGGGACTGTCGTGATAGACAGTACAGAACTCTGATGTATGACGTTGAATCTTCAGATATGATTTGGAAGAGATACAACTGATTGGAACAATATTGTAAACTTAATCAGACCGCTTTGGCCACATCTCTGGCTTTATGATCAAGAGTCTAGATGGCGGGGGAATGTATGTTGTTGTACGTCTGTAGGCCTACATAGCAAATGCCATTACTTTGAAAGCTGGTCTATTTTAGTTCCACGGTACATTTAAAATCCCCAACTGTAAAAAGCAGTCCATCTGGGTAACCTCCACTACCATTTTAAGTACCATTTCCTGAACAAACTCTTTCAACAAGTATTTGTCCCTCTCATAAATGAATTGGAGCTGAACGGAGTCCGGATTGAAAGACACGCTGAAATATCACTTATTTCTAAATATATTCTCCGTTGCACATGCCCCTGTGGCTTCCTTTTAAAAGGACTGGCGTCTTGTAGGTTCGCAATGATCAAAAATGTATGTGTTGATGTCGACATTTGAACTTAGTTTAGATTCCATTTGATTTCTGTGTTTCGCGGAGTCTGTTCTGCATCAATATTACATGCCTACTCTAGCAGAAGAGGGATTTTTCCTGTCGGGAAGCAGCAACCACAGAAAGCGCAAACATAATGGCCACAAACAAAGTTAGAACTATTTTCCTTCTAAGTGAATCAAGAAAAGGCCTTTCTTGATTAACAAAAGAAAATACTTGTAACTTCCCTCTTGTCTTTCTAATGTGAGATTGTACGACACAAGGGAAAAAAAATGGGGCACAGCTTGACTGTAGAAGAGTTGCTGGAATAAGCCTTGACACTGAAGTAACTGAATACGCACAATGCCAACCTCACAAGGAAATGTGGTTGGCACGTGAGCATGGGGGGACAATACTGGCAGGACCTTACATAAAAAACTCAGGCAACAATAATGACTTTAACACCCGGTTGCCACAATTCACGGTTACAGTGACCGGAAAGCAATTAGCTTGTGTCGGCGGTAAGTTGACACCCCTGAATAGGTTGTTTCTGCGGCCTATCTAATGGAGGGCGATTCCTACCCAAGCACCAGTCCATTACCAACCAATTAACTTCCTATTAATATTTTACCAGACAGGGCCTCTTCATCCTGACGTGTTTTAAGGAGCTTTTCCCAGGAGTGTTTGAACATGAGCAGCTTTTAGCACAGCATAAAGAGGCCTGTGTAATGGGCTGGAGGAGGAGGAGTGGCAACCTGATAGCACTGAGAGCAAGAGGAGAGAGAGAGAGAGGGAGAGAGAGAGAAGAGGAGACAGACTTCTGCAGCTGGCCTGCCCTGGGCTGAGCCAAGGCTGAGTCGGGCCAAGCAAGAAATGGATTCGTAGTATTTAGGAAATCCATGTTTTAAGGCCCAAGTCGCGAGATTCAACATGAGTAACGACCTTGCGCTACGTGTTGAACATAATTCCTGTTTTTTAAATGCACAAAGAAATGACTGGTCGGAGCTGGAGTTTTCTCCTTGTTTACTCAAACGCCTTCAGTTTTGCCTTCAGGGCCTCAATTGCCGCAAGCTAGCATACTAGAATACAGGGGAAAGGAATGTCTGCACGGCTGATGTTCTGCACTGGACTGGCTGGGTTGGGTGGACATTTAAAACTAGTCCGGGGGAAACTCCCTGCCTTTTAGAAAGAAAGAGAAATAGAGGGAGGGAGGCAGAGAGAGAGAGAGAGAGAGAGGCCATTATGACTACAGCCTCAAGCTACTCCCAGCGGATAAGGCATTTGTCTTCACTTGAAAGTATGATTTATTTTTCCACCAGTCAGTAGGGTTATGTTTGTCACCGCACACTGAAATGACTTTTGGAAATAGAAGTAGAAGCAGAAATGGAAAAAAAAAAAAAAAAAGAATGTCCACTGGTTCTCTAATGCAGTCTTCATGTTTTTCTCAGAGACGTCGCTTCTATAGTTACCCCTTGTTTGGGATCAATTTCTGCCTTCATTAACTTTTGTATAATCATCAAGATTCCCGAACCTTTTCCTCTAATTTATCAGCGAGAGCGTGTGTGCCGATGATTAAGAGAAAGAGGGAATTTGGGAAGGGGGGAGGAAAAAAAAAAAGAAGTGGTTGTATCAGGTTCCCTCCACTGGGTGTAGATGTGGTCTTAGATTTCTCCCAGGGCTTGCTGATTAACTGTGCGCGCGCGCGTGTGCGTGTGTGTGCTCGCGTGTGCGCGTGTGATAGGAGTGCACTGAGGAGAGGAACTTCAGCCTTAATTTCCCCCAGCTCCAGATATTACACCCCCGCGCTCTCTTGTTTTTATTGGAACAGAGACCAAAAAATACCAAGTGTTTATGATGCATTAAAACATGGGGTGTGTGTGTGTGTGGGGGGACGAGACTCGAGTGTGGAATTGTAAATCTATACATTTGGCTGTCTCTCCAAAGGAGAATTAATTCTTTTATAGAGGATTTCGCGTGTTTTATGAAGACTGATGATTGTAACGCGCCATGAAATCATGTTTATCATCTTGATACGGCGGACAGAGGCTACAGAGGACTCTTGTGTCTAGGGGATATAGAAAGAGAGAGAGAAAAATGGAGGAAGGATTGGAAGTTTCGGTATAGAAAAGTGTGGCGGGGCGCCAAGGGAAAAGGTAGGAGGAGTCACCAAGTTTTAGGTTTGAGACACAGAAGGGAATTATTCTGCATTATACCCTAATGACCATTTTGAACAAACGAGCGGGTGAGGAGACCACATTATATTCTATTAACTCCGCTTTTGTTGTCGGTGAACTGTTAATGGTGTACAAAGGGAGCTCACCGCCCGCTCTCCCGGACAATGCACGCTCTGTGCTTCTAATTACTGTGAGGAAAGTGCCGACAGCCTTTTATACCTGGAGACACATTAGCTGGCTCTTATTGGAGTAAATGTTCTTGGGCTGTACCGTCAATGCCTCACCAATAAAACAGCGATTAGCTGTTAGCTTATGGGTTGATTGTGCGTCCCCGACCATCTCTAGTCTCGTGCTCTTTGTCTTTGCCTCTGTGATTGCCTCTTCCTCGCGCTTTTTTCCCCCTCCCTTCACCACCTTTCTCCCTCTCTACCCCTCCATCTTCCTCTTTAGCAGCAGTGAGTCCCACTAGCTGTGACAGAATCGCAGTCTCAGCCCATCCTCCAGACTATCTCCCCAGTTCATTATATCCGTACACAGTGTCCGTGTCCTCCGCCCCTCGCAGCCCCTCGTAGCTTCTGTGTCCCAGGCAAACCCGATGTGACAGCCCCGCCACAGCTCTCATTTACAGCCATCACAGGACAGATTTCCCCAGTGCAGTCTCCCGTCTGCAGCCTGATAGATGGCGCCCCTGCTTTTGTCTGCGTGCGTGCGCATGTATGGATGATTAGACGTGTGTATTTGTATGCATGTGTGTGTGTGTGTGTGTGTGTGTGTGTGTGCATGTGTGTCTTTGTGTTGGACCAGGCCTAAGTTGGAGCAGCAAGGGTTTATTCTCTGTCACTAGTGATCCCCAAAACAATGTGTTATGTGATTACTGGGCTATCCACTCACTCACACTGTGTCGTTATATTTAATGCACTCTGCAATACATTGTTCTGATTTTCTGCTTGTACTTTCGGAGTGCTGCTTAGCTTTAAGTGCATAGTTTGTGTAAGGCCTTCCATTTCTGTGTTATGCTGGTTGGAGCACCCCTGGGGCGAGCATATCTCAGTTCAGGAAACACTGCAGCATACTTCAACTGCAGTACCCAGATTCAGATTCTCTCCTCTCCTCTCCTCTCCTCTCCTCCTCTCTTCTCCTATCGTATCCTCTAAATATTGTAGCTGTATTTGTAGCCATTAGCCTCAGGCGTTGGTTCTTTGTCATACTATGAAGGTCAAAACACACACAGAGGCGTGCGCGCACACACACACACACACACACACACACACACATTTCAAATATCTCTATCAGTCCCCAGAGGATCAGATTGTTTTACGGGAAATCATGTCATGGGTCAAATGATTGAATTATTAATGGAAGTGCGGTGCAATAACAATCGGCCCTTGTCTATTGTGATTCCAACGTGATACTCACAGGCCCCCCTCTCAGCCTAACTTGATACTACCATGTTACAATCCAAATCCAATAATGCCGACTCGGCAAAAGAATGTTCCCCCCTCTATTGTTTCATCAGCCGAAGAGCATCTTTAGTCCATTTCCTTCACAATGGAGAGCATTACTAGAGTCTATAAAACCATATTGACTGCTGTGCTACATTCCCAAGGACAAAGCAATATGTTTTCGTAGATATCATATATATCAAAATGGTAACGTGCGTGTGTGTGTGTGTGCGTCTACTATCAGTGTGCATTCACATTCCCTACAAAACTCTAATTTGCCAGATATCGATTTTGTTTTTGAGCGTAGCTGGAAATCGACCAGGCAAATCTAAGATGCATTCATGATCCACATTATGGAAATGAAAGCGGACTATTCAGCGTTGTCACATCTGCATGTGTAAAGAACTCAGAGGGGTATGAGGATTTTAACCCCATTTAACTCGCAAGAGGCTAAATTGAAAGCAATAGTTGTGTGTGAAAATATTTTGAGAGGAGTTCACCAGACCAGAGGCGGTTCTCCTCTGCTCCCCCTCAGGCCTGGTTTCTCACAGAGCCAAGCATGTAAATGCATGTTATTATAAAACCCACGGTGATGGATTCTTGACCCCGGCTCAGGATGAATTCTGGGTCTGTTTTGAGAATGACCGTGGAGCAACACGGGGAGAGAGACGTCAGGTCACCCCTTTAGCATTTATTATCGGCCGGTGCCAGAGAACACAACTCTTTTAGACATCCCGAACATAGCGCGCCGGACACATGGGCTTGACGACTTCGCTTCGGAGAGGCAAATCAAACAGGCTTGTTAATGCAGCTGCTGAAAACTTCACCCCGTTAGGAAAAGAAATCGCTTGTATCCTTTTGTTGTTTTATCATTTGTACTTGCCTTTTTTAATCGTCCCTCCCTATTGGGAAACCGCAGGATGTTGGGGCTAAAAGAAAAGTGCGACATACTCTCTGAAACATTTAATGAAGACATTTCTCTAGTGCGTATAGCCTAAAATGGATATCATACAGAATAAGAAGAGAAAGGGGGGAGGAAAAAAAATGTGGCAATAGGTTTTGGTTTCATATTCCTGAATGAATGCGCTCCAGAGTCCAGCTCTATCGAGCTTGTTTGCGTCGTTGTGCATTCTCATTACGGCTTAACAGAAGTTTTCCATCTGGAGAGGCAAAGTCCGTGTTTACAGTCGTCTCTCCCTCCCCCTCTCTCTCCCCCCCATTTCAAACCCCATCGAGTTTTCTGAGGCCTAAATGAGGTTGAAGACAAAAGGAGTTCCGTGTAGTATCTTTTGTTTTTTTTCTAATTTGCTTTTTCCCTCATTATGTTTCCCTCTTTACGGGAGATAGAAAACAAAAGCTGACACGTGTAATTACCGCGTGACTAAAGCATAAACATGCCTTATAGCATGAGGCTACGCTTCCAGTGGCAAGCTAATTGTAACTTTCTCCTTCTCCCTCGGTGCCCACGTTATGCGATAGCTCACAGTCACACACATGCTCACACACGAACATGCATGTGTGAGCATGCACACATTACATACACATGCACACACACACACGTACTTGTGTACGCCAAATTCTCATATTCTCTCTCTTTCTCTATCTCATCTTCTTTTCTCTTCTGCTCAGAAACATATGGTGTGCCTCGACGTTGTTTATAGTCATTATTACTTTATGGCATAATCTTAGTGCCCACAGCGAGGAGGAGCAATATTGCTGCCATTTTCATAAATGCGTCATGACTCATGTCACATAGTTGTGTTCTCTGCACTTTGTTCGGCTAAGCAAAAGACTTTATAGTAGCAATCTTTATGAAATTACAGCACTTGAGCAGTTCTTGAAATTGCACCAGGCCGAGTGTTAGAACTACTGTATGGGACTTGCCAGCCAGCCACAGCCTTACTGCCTCCTCTGGCAGTAAAAACCACAACAGTACAACCATGAATGGCATCTCGGCCTTGGTCTACACACACATCATTCCACACATTACATCCCTTAGCTCCCCTTTTGATGTGTCAGAGAGAGAACTAGCCCACTGCTCCACTGTGTTTTTTTTATATTGCTCACACAGCAGTGTGTGTGTGTATGTGTGTGCATATATGTGTGTGAGCGAGAGTGTTTGCTCTTCAAAGGCAGCGGAGGGGGGCGCGCTACTTAAGGCCTATTAAACCTGGAGCTCTGTTCATTGTAGCCGGGAGAGAGAGAGAGAGAGAGAGAGAGAGAGAGAGAGAGAGAGAGAGAGAGAGAGAGAGAGAGAGAGAGAGAGAGAGAGAGAGAGAGAGAGAGAGAGAGCTGCGTGCTGAGGCAGACAGAACGGCACAGGCATACCTTTGAACTGGAATCATGTGGGAGCTCACATTTTCACAAGTGCTGCAGAACTGAAAACAATGTTTTGGCGAGTCCCAAGACGTGTGTTTTTTTTTCTTCTTCCTGCTAAGGGCCAGCTAACAGAGAATCTGTTAGGGATTTGCCCTGACGGTGTGATATTACAACCCCACAGTACATAATCCAACATACTGAGTGATATTAAAATATGACCATAGCAGCTCCCTGGGGCTATATAACACACACACATAAACTGTGTCTCTCTCTCTCTCTCTCTCTCTCTCTCTCTCTCTCTCTCTCTCTCTCTCTCTCTCTCTCTCTCTCTCTCACACACACTCACTCACACACACACACACACACACACACACACACACACACACACACACACACACACACTCCATACTAATATACATTCCTGTGGTACACTTCTCTCTATCTCACTAATGGAAACACCCACACTTGTACACACACCCGCACTCTGAGTCTCATATAACACTACACCACCTCACCCACAAATCAATACATTAATAGAGTTTCATACTTTCATTCCACACCTTGCTCTGCTGCAGCGAGTTGGGCCTGCAAGGTGAGGAAAGCCACGTCCATGTCCCAAGAAGACTACTCGCTTACATGTTACTCTATATCGCTCAGGTGCAGACAGACGGGCAGAAGAGTTCAGCAGACGAAGCTCTCTCAGGAAGCAGGAAAGAAAAGAGGCACCTTCGGAAGAACTGAGATACGGTACGCGTGATCGATACCGCAGACCGTACTTCATGTGCAGTGAATGACCGTGACCTGCGGGGTTGTTTTGCACACAAAAAATATAGCCGAATTGATTTCTAAAACTCCAAAATAGAGAGAGCCGAGCTTGTGTAGTCCTGTGGTAATGATAGATATGCCGGTATTGGATTCATTTATAGAGCAGGGGGGGGAAACGGAACAATATTGTTAGATCGTAATTCAAGCAACCTGCTTCTTTCAACTATACTACAGTAGATGAGGCTCCCGGGAGGATACTGTTTTAGTTATCTGTATGTTCACATGCACATATAGGCACGCACACACACACACACACACACACACACACACACTGTAGACGCACACAGTCTCGCGGTCCCCGGGGCGCGGAGCAGGACAGGAGATTTATGTTCTCTGTCGTCCAGACACGGTTCTCCCAGCTAGCTCTCTGCTCATTAGGGCTCCTACATGGTCATACGTGTTACTCTAACAAGCCGCGTGGAGCCCAGCCTCCCACCCCCTCCCCCCTCTAAAGCCTGATGGATTCGAGGGGCGGACTAAGACTCCCCCTCCCCTCCTCCGCAAGAACCCGGAGGAGACGTCACGATCCACGAGGCATCGCGGCAACGACTTATCTCCACCCAGGCAGGAGGGGAAGGGACTATGAACTTGTTCAGCCATCCATCATGGTTATCTGTGTTTATTAGGCCTCCGTTTAATGACCCTTGTACAGACAAGAAGATGCAGTGAAATTAAAATGTTTACTCTTGTGCTGTGTGTGTTTTACCGAGGAACGCAGTGTTGTTATCTAGTGCCGGCGCTGGTAACTGAAGCGGGAGAATATGTTTGCCAGTGTCTATAGTTACCTGATGTATTCTCTGTTGGTTGCAGAGACGGGAGCAAATACGAAAGGCTAAACGAACAAACAAGACGACTTGTTTGTCAGCTGCTCTGCCTACAGGGTTATCAGTTTTGCTCTTAATCCGCTTGATAATTCATCCTGAGCCTATTTTTCCCAACACTCGCCCGACTGATCACGGTTGGATTTTGTGTGTGTATCTGTCAGAGCTACCGACGCAGCTTCCTAGGAAGATGAGTACTTGTCGTGGATATCACCCCGCAATGGAAAATGGAGGCTTTGCTCTGCTTAAAACGTCACTGCGTCTAGAAGCCCGGGCAATAAATAGTAATATCATCACCAATGAACCTCATTTCAACTAAGTCTGCACCTTGGGATTTAATTCAAAAAAGCCTGTAGCCATTCATTTAAAACCGGTTGCAATCGGGGCTCTCCAATATCGAGGGATACAATATAATGATTTCTATTATGAAGACATATTGCAGATTCTACTGCTAACCAGTGAGGCTCTGATCAGAAATAATAATTGATCTAACCACAGCTAATGATCTCCCGCTGGCCTCGTTCACCCCATTTTTATGGTGGAGGAAGCCAAGTTCGGGTGCAGGAATGAGTCCTAAAACCAGGAAGTGAGTTAGCATTTTTGCACTTCCGGTTCCCTCGTCTCGAAGTCAATGGGTTTTTTGAATGGGTTTTTGGTTAGATGCCTGAAATAAGGTCTGTGGTTAACACAAGCTTAAGAGGTTTTCACGTTTTGTTCTACGACATAAAATACGTCAGTAAATACCCCACTCATGAATTTTGAAGCTTTTACGTGTCTTAAAAAAGGCGGTTGCTAACAAGTGGCTAAATGAGACTACAGAGGTTGTCGGGGACATTAAACGCATCACGCCGAACACGGTAACTCATCTACTCACTAGTCCGCCTTTACAGCCTCTAGTTGTGTTTATACTCGCGCTCTTCCAAACTATTCTAACTCTTTCCAACTTGTAGATTTATCAATTTATAGTATAACGTTAGTTTTTTTACTTCTGGCAATTGCATTTACACTTCAAAAATCATAAATTGGCCTACAAAAATATGTCATCCCTGCACCACTCTATTGAGAGAGAGAGAGAGAGAGACATACCAGCAGTATTTACGGCCTACCGAGGGGACTGTCTGTAAGGGAGATAGATGCCCCGCTACGCACCACCCCGTCCATATTTCAACCACAGCCATCAAGAGGTGGCAAATAAAATGTCTGTAGTCAAATTTTACAGACCAGTAAAGTGTAACTTAATAAAGGCGGTGAAATGCCTGGTGTATCGACTGTTTGTGCAACAACATAGTGATTCCAGGATGATGGAGGATGTCATTAACAGCGTCATTAATGAGCCAGCTCGATGCCTTTGTAATCAAAGGGTTCCGTTCAACAGTCTCAACTTATTCAAACAAACAGAGGGAGGTGGAAACAGCGGCGATAGCCGAGGTACAGCCCAGCGATATATTCCTCTCCCAGCTTTTTTCTGTTTAATCACACTGCAATTTTGCGCGCGAGTTCATTCACCTCCGCAGCTCTGGCAACGGCAAGGAGTTTGATGGTTCTTGGAAAGTGCCGTTTTATCATCGTACCAAGTATAGGGTTTTTTAAAATTTTAGGACAGGTCAACTCATTTAATATAAAGCTGTTTGAGTTGGCACGCCGCGCAGGTTTTTAAAAAGGTATTTGGGTGATCTGGAGAGGGTTTCACTTTTCTATCACAACATCCAAAGTAAACCTTTTCATTTCCAATGATACGGAACCAGCGCAGCAGAGACGGAGAGCGCTGCCATGGTAAATTAATCAGCCTTTGGAGGAGAAACAGGGAAAAGCATTCCTCAAATTAGACAAACCCCAGCCCCAGCTTGATGCAGGCAGGCCCTGGCTGTGATATGGCCGGCTTCCACGCCTCATACAGAGCCAAGCTGATAAAGCCGGCCAGGTCTGTTACAGTTAACCTCTGTGTTATCAGTGCTGTGGCCAATTATCTTTTCAGATGTCTCCACTCGTAAAACGTCTACCACTGCAAGACGCAGACGACAGGGAGTGAGTGGCATTTCAAAGTAATGTTCGTTTGAGGAAATGACTACACAGTCAAGCTGAGTCTCTGAGTTTTTATCCAGACACATTTCTACCGCTGGGTCTTTGTCAGATTTGTGCCGTGCGCCTCAGAGTGATGATCCAGAAACACAGTTAAAAGGGAGAGTGCTGTGTTGCTAGTCCCGCTCCAAGCTGCTCTGTCTGGGGAACACCAGGCCAGCCCGGCCGCCCGGCCCCTCCACAGAGACAGTGCTGGGTTTAATTATCCCCAGCTGTGCCTCATCTCCCTCCCCAGCTGGGCTCTGTGTCCCAGTGTCCTCTATAAGTACGCCACATTCACACAGAAGCCAAGGTGACACACACACACACACACACACACACACATGCACACACACAGCTTGCATAGACTTACAAGTACAAATAGATACATAGTACATGTACATACATACACACAAACATACATACATGAACAGGTCTGGCCCTGCTTTCAATACACACACACACATAGAGTGGTGCAGGAATGAGTCCTAAAACCAGGAAATGAGTTAGCATGTTTGCACTTCTGTTACGACCCTTGGTCGTATTTTAGTATGTATTTGTGAATGTCCTTGTTAGTGTGTGTGTGTGTGTGTGTGTCCACATGAGACTAGGTACGCGCCAGGAGAAGGTGGCCGTTCCTGATTGGCCAACTCGATGACGGAATGCCTGCAGCTGATTGGCTCCAAAATAATAGACCGGCCTTCAAATACGGAGTCAACCCGCCTGCAGTTCGACAGCATCTCCATTCCCATCCCTCAACCCGACCTGTAGACTGTCTTAGCTCTGTGACTGTGTAGTGTGTACGTTTGTTAGCCATTAAGTGCAAGTTCTTTAGATTTGGAAGCAGTAGGGGTGGACTGACATAAGTTGTTTTCTCCTATGTTTGATTTAGGGAAGGAGGTAGACGTAGCCCTCTGTATTTAAGTTCTTTTTATTTTCAGATTGTTAGATAGGAGTTACCTGGAGCAGCTTTGTTTTGTTTATTGTTTTGGCCTTGGTCCACTCTGAAGCCTGTGCTTCCAGTTTTGTGTTTACAATTAAATAATCACCTTTTGTTCTATATTTTGTTGTTTGTGGTTGGTTTTGGGAGCTGGAAATGGAGGGTCCAACTTGTGTTATGCCTTTACTGACACTCTCCTAGACGGGGGCATAACAACTTCCGCACTCGTGGATTTTGAAGCTTTTACGTGTCTTAAAAAAGGCGGTTGCTAACAAGTGGCTAAATGAGACTACAGAGGTTGTCGGGGGACATTAAACGCATCACGCCGAACACGGTAACTCATCTACTCACTAGTCCGCCTTTACAGCCTCTAGTTGTGTTTATACTCGCGCTCTTCCAAACTATTCTAACTCAACTAGTGGTGGTGACGTTGAAGTCATGCGACCGTGGTGTAGTTCGTTTATAGCCTAACGTTAGCTTTTTACTTCTGGCGAAAATCATAAAAGTGGTGTTCATTTGTGAAGATTATCTTGCTGAACAAAACGTGTAAGTATCATGAACTTTTGTTTGTCACAGAGTTTATTTTCTGCAATAATCCAAAATCCAGTGGAAAAATCCCATTGGCTTTTTGTCGAGGGAACCAGGGCGATGCTAACTTCTGGGTTGGCCTACAAAAATATGTCATCCCTGCACCGGTCTATTCACAGTAACTATTAAACGTGTACAGATCATATAATAAAATAAAATAAAGTGCATACATACCTGCACGCACGCATGCGCACACCCACGTTTGAACACACCAACGCATACAGACAGATGCACACACACGCATGCACAGCACACACACACATCCACTACTCCCTTAAAACAGATGTGACTGTTCAGAGACAAATGCCTATGAAAGCAGTCACGGCGTGAAGCTTTTGCATGACCATTGCTCTGGCAGTTTTGATTGAATCCCTATCTGACTGGGTTTGACTCAGTCCATCTGTGCGACTGTCCTTGGCCTCTGTTTGGGTCTGAGGTGGGGGGGCCGGGGGAGTTATCACACTGAGAGGCTGTTAGGGTCATTACAACCCTCTGCTTCGATATTCCCACTTTTTTGATGGGAGCCAAATGTTGCGCTGGAATCCCAGTGTCTGTCCGCCTTTGTTCCCCGTCTCTCACCATCCTGTCCGGGGCTATGCCAGCACAGCTGTGAGCGGCAGCGTGTAATAAAAGTCTAATGCGAGCAGCTGCTGGGGGTTTAAACTGTAATGAGATGGTGTGTGAGATTACCACACTTCGCTAGTCGCTGAGAGAAAGCTTGGCACCCCGACAACACTGTCCCCCCCAACGGTACAATTACACTTTAGATATGGCTAATAGAATATCCACACAACGCCTGTAAGCAAGATGCATAATGAGCTTTAGCTTGGCCTATTCTGTCTCTCTCTCTCTGTCTCTCTCTCTCTCTCTCTCTCTCTCTCTCTCTCTCATGCACACAGCTGCAAGGAGCGTCCACCCCAAGGAGCCCGAGGAGCTGCTGTAAACTGCGAGGGGTTGATGTAGGAAACAGAGACAGTGTTTCTGAAATCAAAGGCGTGCCTAGTGAGGAGATTCCCACAGTGGGGGGAGAGCTTTTTTTGCGGGGGGCTTGATTGTTGGAAACACAGTTTGCCTGCTTGCATCAACCCAACAAATAATTCAGACCCCGAGTCATGAATAGTTGAAAGCCCTGTGTCAACTTCATTAGTCATCAGGGGGGAGTTTGTGGTACAGGATGTATGCGTACCCACATGGTGCCCATGCGTTGAATGGAAACAGCAGCAGAGTAACAATGGGAGGGAGGCTTGCTGCGGAGTTGCTTTAGGCCTGCTGTGGAGCTTTTGTTATGAACTACTTCGCTGGGTTACTTTATCATGCAAAAACTGATTGATAGGTTATGCAGTCTTCTATTCTTGTCTTCCTTTTTTCTTTCTTTCCCCTTTCTTTTGCTTATTTTCTATTACCATCTCTTTTTTACTTCTTGTCTCTTTTCTTGTCTCTTCTCTCTTCTCCTTCTCTTCTCTTCTCTTTTTTCCTTTCCTTAACTTTCCTTTCCTTTTTTTTCCTTCTCTATCCCTTTATTTTCCTCTTCACTTCTCTTCTTTTCTCCTCTCTTCTCTTGACTGGCAGTGTGCAACTTGTTGGTTGGTGGCAGTCTGTGTATGTCGGTCTGTGTGTGTGTGTGTACATGTGGATTAGTGGCTGTTTGTGTCTGTTTTGTGTGTATGGGCTATAATCTTTGTATTTTAAACAGCAGGTACAATAAAAGCCTCTCTTCTCTTCTCTTCTCTTCTCTTCTCTTCTCCTCTCCTCCCCTCCTTTCACTAATCTACTAGATCCCACTATCCTGGGCACGGTAGGATGAATGTAGGAACATAAAAGTTGGGCTGCTTTTGTCCTTGTTATGATTCCTCCACCTCCTCCGAGGCACTCTATAATGAAGGTTCAGGGTGTCTAGGTGTGAAGCGTCTGTACCTGTCATCGCGGCGGTGGGATAATAGGCCCAAAGGTGCCACTGGCTCGTCGCAGTGGAGGAGGAACTCTTCTGATTGCATACGGCTCTTCATTACCTCATGCATAGGGCTAAACTCTAGATTCACAGCTCCGCAGGGCTGGATATTGTGAATGTGACCCCAGGGAGCGCAGCGGTAGAATTTCAATACGCCGGCCGGTAAGAATTATTCCACACCTGAATGCGGAGCCTTCCAGACAATTAGTGGAGAATTATAGAAGGCGAGGCATTGGGTAATTTACAGAGTGCGTCTCGCCTCGGCCCTAGCCTTGGCCCTGCCAGCCAGCGGTGATATTTCACATTCTCTCAGCGGGGGGAGGTGGGGGGGGGGGGGGTTGTGATGCCACTGGCGAGGAGAAAGAAAAATGAACGCTCTCCGAGAAGCTAAATGGGAACAGACTCAATTCTCACAGATATTGAGGAGGCGTCTGGCGAGGCAGCGTCCACCGTTCAGACCTAAACATTATTCTTTACGTGTCTGTCTCTGACGCCGTGTTTGTATTTTGTAGTTACATGAGGTCATGTAAGTCTGCTTTCTACACAATGGGATTTAACGTCTGGAAGAAGGTTTAGCTGCCGACCTGTCACTGCAGCACACTTTCATCAACTCAGCGCAGACAAGTAGTAGTATCAGTAGTATTAGTAGTAGAATAGATAGATAGATAGATAGATAGATAGATAGATAGATGGCTCTTTATTGTCCCCATCACTATACAATAAACAACTTTGGTCAACAGGCTGTATAAAAAAAATATCCAAGAAAACGAAATATACAAAAAATATAAAAGTAGTGCAAGGAATAATAATTTAGTGCAATTTACTAAGTATTTATAGTAGTAGGTTTTGTTGTTATGATAGTAGTAGTAGTAGTAGTAGTAGTAGCTATTACTTCTGATTTTACTACATATGCTTCTACTGCTTCTAATACTTCTGCTCTGGGATCTGCACAGCCGGCGTTTGCACGGCCCGGCAATAGGTGGCCCGGTGGTTCTAGTACACCCTAGCAAACACACAGCAACCCCTTAGTAACTACAGAGCTGCGTGAGCAATACATCCGGCTGCACAGAGCTATAGCCCACTTCACATTTTCTACAGGAAATGTACTTTCTAGTTGTATTTTTGCAGTTTCAATTCAGCTGTGAGGCCAATCTAAGTCTGCTTTCTAGACAATGGGATTTACTGTCTGGAAGAAGGTTTAGCTGCCGACCTGTCACTGCAGCACACTTTTATCAACTCGGCGCAGGCGAGCCCTGTGCCATTATACATGCAGATGATGTCATCGAGTCATATCAGAGAGTCTAGACCGTCACCGGGTGGCCTTATCTACGTATTCCACTGTCCCGCTCATTAGTCCTCCTCATCTTGTTATTATCAGCGCCAGCAGATATAGTCTGGCGGAGATAACGGTTGTCATTTAACTACACCACAGACCTTGATTAAAGTGCTCTATCATGGTTCTTGTTAAGGGACACTCTGTTGTTATTTCATCACAAATCCATCTCTTGATTTTCTAGCGATGTTTGGATGATTGTACTGGGCCGGCGAAATGACGCGAAATCAATAGAAAGTCGAGTGCTGGCAGAATTGGCCATCGGTGGATATCGATATGTCGTAACATCAAAGAATACACCACCCAAATATACGATTCAGTTAATTCCTCAGTCGATTAAATTGTATTCTCCTTGTCATCCGCTTGTCATGTGATCCAGAGCTTATTGTGGAATGCTTATTTTCACATGAAATCCTCGTAGTATCCGCGGCTCTCTCCCTCTGAAACATGTGTTCCAGCTGTTGCCACTCTATGGAGTTGTGAGGTAATAATGAGCATGGAAGCAGCTGCTTCCTCCTACAGTAGAGGCCCCAGCCTCTCTAATCCTGATCATTAAGGAAGGGAAGGGTGTGGGGAGCTGGAGCAGACGGACCTGGGATCAACAGTGGGCCTGAGCACCCCGGGACGTGCTATGGAGACTTACCCAAAAGGTTTTATTAGTCAGACCTGCAGGTATTGAACCTTGTTGGTCTGCCTGAACCAGTTAAAAGGACTGTGCAGGGCAACTGGTCCAAAGACTACACAAATGTGTTGGGTTAGTTCTTTTCATCAGTCACTGTCCAAACTCAGACATACATATAAGTGGACATTGCACAAAAAGGTGTTTTTCTTCTGTCTCAGTCCCAATACTGAGACACGGGGGCCAGCGGGCTGATATTTCTGTATTCTTACAGCCTTAGCGTCGCCGTGCATAAACTCAATCTAACAGAAAATACCAGATTATGAAATATTTATGTCCTGACCTTTCTCAGTAATGATTTCATGATTTAATTTTCTCTGGCTTTACCTTAAAGTGCTGAGAGAATACGAAACAGACCCAACTGCTGGCACGAGGGGGAAAAAACGATGATATATCGAGAAGATGACATTTGCATTCAGCTTGTAAATATCAACAGCGCTCGGAGCAGATTACTCATAGGCCCAGGCTCGTCTATTTCACTCGTCACTCGCCTACGTCCACTTTGTGAAATAGGCACTTCCGGACATCTCTTTCTTTCAATTTCACCCCGACGCTACGAGCTTAAAGTCTTGCAACCAAAGTTTGGAAATCAACAAAATAACTCGCAGACCCTGAATGCACCGCCGCTTAGAGAAAATATGTGCAAGTCTATACCGCGGAATGTCCCAGCGTCAAGTTAATAGCGTCACAATAAAAGGCTTACTGAACCTTTTCGTGGGTTACTTGAGGTGAAGCCGTGCACAGAGCTGTGCCTCTTAACACGACTACGTCTGTAGATTAGTAATATGCTGATTCAAAGCGTGGCCTTGTTGTTCGGCAGCAGAAAATCTGTCTCCTTTTTTTGATCTGCATACTAATGCAAGATGAATAGATGGAAAGTTGAGACATGAAAAGGTTTAATGAAATCAGCAGCCCCATAATTAATCCTTTAAAGAGGAAGATTTCCACAGACAATGGCCGCGCCTCAAATTCATAATTGGGCACTTTATTGATATTCCGCAGCCTCTCCAGCGCCGTGCATTGAAACAGTGATTCATCTTTCAGAGTAAAAGTATAGTGAGATGTGCTTGACTTCTCCCCTGTGCCTCTGACAACCGGGAGATTGGCCGAACCAATCACGTGCCCAGAATTATCCCATCCGGAATCATCATCCCCCTAGTGATAAATACACAAACTAGGAAAATTACTAACCAAACTCATTTTTCCAACAAGAAACACAAATCTAGCCGCCGCTCAGGGGACAAGCCGCGGCTTTGTGTGTGATGGTCTGTCATTGCGTTTGCTCTACCTAACCTCTCCTGACACCTGGAGTCCGGGACCCCCCTCTAAATGTGTAATATTCAATCTTCCTGACAGCTCTGCTAATGACCAGGAGGAACCAAAACAGAGGTAATAGGTGAGCCCCAAAATTGCTTTCAAATTATCCCTAATAATGATTCCCTTCCAAGTAATAAACTCTGTGGTGTGTGTTTGTGTGTGTGTGTGTGCGCGTGTGAGTGGCAGTGTGTTTACGTTGGTAGAATGTAGAATGGCAGGGCTAATTATCAGCACTATTAAAGGTAAGTACATCCAGCTGCATCCCGGGCAAGTCCTAATGAAGGACAGCAGACCGCCTGGACTCTTTCATCTGTCGTCTGCTGTTGGTCAACATCCACACCTCCGGGCCTGCTGCTCATGCTCCCACTATGGCTTAACACATACCACTCATCCGTTCATTTCAATAGGATGTAGCGGAGGGGTAAAAGCCCACCTAAACTCACTTCACCCACCTCTTCATTTGTGGAAGTTTACTTCACTTTTTTAAGCTGTTGTGAATCCGTAGGGTCTTTTTAAGAAAAGAAAATATAAATCCATGCTGTTTTAAAAACAGGATGTTATGTTTTTAACACACATTCTACCCCGCCAAAAAAATCTGAAGACCTTATTATGCTCTTTATGGCAAGCACCGATAGAAATTGGCACACTGCATTTCAGCACTACTGTATTATATGCCAATTTCAATATATCTCTCCATATTTCTTTCTAATCGAAGTTCCATAGCAATTTGTACATTCATAATCAGCGCTGCTTAAATCCATCGCTGTCAACACGCAGCGCTGCGTTGACTTGTTACTTCTCTCGAATTACAACCGTTGTTAAGTGCTCTTAATTTGAATTATGAATGATATAAAATATTTAGAAAACTGGCATAGAGCAACGGTAGAGTTTCATAATCAAGCTGAGTACGCGGTGTGGTCTGTACTTAACGAAATGAGCCCGGAGCTCGGCGCGCTGCGTAACTGTTTGACCTCTGAGCGGCACATTCATTTTCCAAAACATATGTTGGCTATTTCAGCAGCTCTGGACTGTGAAACGGAGACAGGAGGAGGGGAGAGAGAGAGAGCAAGGTCTGCTGTGCATGTGAGTGTGATCTAACTGGCTGTGAATATGGGGGGCGGGGAATGGACCGGCGGGGTTAACGGAAAGTGAGCAAACTGAATGACATGTTTGTGTGATTTGATGCAGATTGTTCTAAGGCATTGATGGAGTATGAACTCACATTTACAAACTTTCACACACACACACACACTCAATTATCCCAGCAACCCGCCCACCATTATACCCAGTCTGTAACCTACAGCTGTTCTAGTGTGTCTCGATATTAAATGACAAGGTGACTTGCTGTCCTATAGGCCACCTGAGAGGTAGAGCTCTGCAGGGGGGGACACAGCAATCTATTCTCCTCAGTGCTGAGAGAAACTTACTCAAGCACAGCAGCAGTCATTTCCCCACTCCGCTCTGCTCTGCTCTGCTTTGCTTCACTCCCAATCCCCCTCCCGTTTGCCTTCAAGTCAGCACCAGTTAGTACTTTCTTTCTGTGTGTGTGTGTGTGTGTGTGTGTGTGTGTGTGAGACTGTACGCCAGGCTAATTTCCACAGCGATGCACTGCAGTGTGCTCTGAGCGTTCTCCAGGATATTGATGTGCTGCACATTAGGCAGCAGAATGAATCAGTGCAGTGTGCTGTAAATATTCTATTGTCACTTTAATGCCTCTGTCGATGGCTTTGTCCAGGGTAATTCAGTCCGCTGGTGTCTCTGTCCCTCATAGCTTCTGCCAGCGAAGCATCTCCACGTTGACACTCTCAGACACAGACGCACACACACCCTTCATACACACACACACACTCCCAGACATAGAGATTGAAAGAGAGAAAATGAGATAGAGAGTGAGCGAGAGAGAGAGAGAAAAAGGACACACACACACCTCTCACACACACACACACACACACACACACACACTGTGCCTCGGGGCTTTTCTTGCCGTCACAGATGATCAGGCCCAGTTTTGGCTTTAGCTCCAGCTCTGACCAACCCCTGGTCCTGGAGCCAAACTGTTAAAAGACATTAAGTCAGCACAGAGACGCGCCACTGCTTCCTCTCACTTTGCCAACCACGGGACACTGCATGTGTGTGTGTGTGCGTGTGCACGTGGGTACGTGTCTGTGACAAGAGCGACAGAGTGGATGTGGGCCCGTTGTGCCCACACATGTGTACCCTAATGAGTCTTCGCGTGTACCCGGCGCATGTGTAGACTCTTGACACCCCCCGGGGGTTGTGCACCACATCTCCTTGGCGAGGTCAGAGAGAGAGAGAGAGAGAGAGAAGGAGGGGGGGCAGGAATATTTGGAACAGCCCTTCCGGTCTCTCTCGGGCGGCACGGCATGCCCGCCGCGGCTCAGTGAGCAGACTGTGAAAAAGCTTATGTAAATGCCGCGCCGCTCAGATGTGAAATCAGCCCTGTATTAAATTGTTTTGTTCCACTTGTCAGAGCTGATTAGTCCAGAAGCTCTCCAAAAGCTTCGCAGGTATTGTGTTTGTTGCATCCGTATAGTGGAGTGTACACAAAAGGAAATCTGTCGGTAAACAGCGTCTGTGTAGGTAGCGGGGGTGCCGTTGCTTTCTGAAGTGTAATCACTTGTCAGTGTTATCCCATGACAAATGAGTCTGGTGCTTTTTGAAGATGCTGGATGGCCCTTCACAAATACACACGGATTGTGGTTTCCTCACACACACACACACACACACCCATATGTACCCAGATACACTCCACCTGTCTTGTCAAAGTAGGCTATTCTCGCTCCATTACAAAGAGCAGATCCCCGATCCCGTTAGGCTAACCTCGGTCCACTGCTGTCTGAACGTCACACACCTCTGAGAAACAGCAGGAGGAAATATGAGTGGAAGGGGAGAGGAAAGTGAGAGAGGTGAGAAAGGGAAAGGGAGTACAGTTAGACGGGTAGACGGGAGGGGGGGAGACGTGTGGGCAAAGAGTGAGACAGACAGAGAGAGAGAGAGAGGCAGTCGGGGGGATTGCAGCAAGACGGCTGGAGGGCTGCTGGCATAAAGCAGGTCTTTGAAAAGGGCAGGACAAAGAGAAAAGGTCTCGGCCAAATACCTGAAAGAATGTTGAGAGGAAAGAGGAGCGCGGCCAGAGGGAGATAAGGCAGTTAGCCGCACACTGAGGCAGCTCCTGTGTCATTGGATCAGGTTACCTCTGCTTGCATTTGTGTGTGTGTGTGTGTGTGTGTGTGTGTGTGCGTGCGTGCATGCATCTGCGTGCTTCTATTCGTGTGTGTTGCGTCGATACCAAGCCTTGCCGACATTCCGGAGTGGCCTGTCTGTGTTCATGGTCCAGTGAGGTCGCTGACAGAGCCGCGCAGGAGGCTAAGGCTGTGTGTGGCGCCTAGAGGGCTAGCCCAGGTCGGTGTGCGACAAGACCAGGTTAAGACCACGACCACAGACACGAAACCACAGACACGAAACGGCAGCATCACGGCCAAGGGAGCCTGCGCAGTAAAGAAGGGGGTGAGAGAGGCCACAATATTTCTGGTGGACTCGGGAGGATTCTCGTTCCCAGGCGCAGGTTTTATTTTTCCGAGCCCTTCTCCAAGGGCTTCAAAGCGTCTTAAGAGGAGAGCCCGCTTTGAAAGTGATTTTCAAGTCGGGATTTATCTGCGTGTGGGGAAATCACCCTCTAGCTATTTTGTAAGCTTAGCTACCTTTGAATAGGCTAACAGAGCCTTAGGATAAAGGGATCTTCTGAGCTACCGTAGCAACAAACCCTGAAATGAGGTGCAAACCGGCTTCTCCCCGCGTCGCCCTGGAAAACGACAACAAATCTATCAGGGTATTAGAAGTGGATAATATGAGTATCTAAACCACATCTAAGCGCTTATTAGTTGTGATTGAGGTCTGATAGCAATTAGTTTCACTCCAGCACACAGACCGACTCCTATCTAATGATGTCATTGACCTTGTCACCCCCCAGAGGTCAAAGTGTCCGTGTTAAACCATGCGTAATGGTTCCATGTTTAGACTACAAGGGCCTGTCCGGCTAAATGGTGATGGATCGCTTCTTTTTCGCTGCTGGTGGTGTGTGTTGCATCAGATGATACGGGGCCTCAACATGATACGCAGCTGATTAAATCAATACTCCAAGGAAATGTGTGGCGGGCTCCATTTCAATCCAATAACACAGGGTCCTTAGGTGTGTGTGTGTGTGTGTGTGCGTGTGCGTGTGCGCGAGTGTGTCTGTGTATACCCTTGAGGAGCCTTTGCACAGTACACAAAATAAAGAGCAAGGACATTGAGTTTGTTTGCAATATTCCTTTGAAATGAGCTCATCAACAGCAAATGCATGCCTTTAAAGGGGTACTCATGAGCCTCTGAAACACATGAAACATGAAATCTCTCCCCCCCCCATCGGCCTCGACAGACTCGATGATTGTGGTCATTTGCTCCCCCGGGTGTGCAAAACTTTTTCTACTTTCCGTATATGGTTTATTAGATTTCTTCAAAGAGACGAGGCTGGCTGCTAGGAGACGGACGAGTGGATTTGGGCTGCAGGACGGCCCATCTGCGCCTTCTGCTTGATCCCAGGAATAGGTACCAGGACAGGTGTTGCCCTTAGGACAAACAAATGCACGTGCAAGATCGCATGCATTGCACACGCACATAAACCCAACGGGCAAACACACACACACACACACAGCACTCTGAACAATAAGGAAAAGCATTTATACTTTTTACTGCGTTTGCCCTCTCTCTTTCTCTCTCTCTTTCACTCTCTCTCTCTTTCTTTCCGTCTCACCCCAGCAGTGACCCGTAGCAGCCCTCCAGTCTAATGACCGCCACAGTTTGACACTCATTAAAGGTGGTCAATTAACCACAGGGCCCGGAGTCACTTTCATTAGAAGACTTGTAAAGGTCTATTTTAGTCGGGGTTCAAACGCAGGGGGCTGACAGAGGACTGGGGGGGTGGGCACCTGGACCACGGGTAGTTGTAGTTAGATGTGGAGAGGTGGGAGGGGAGGGGGGGGGTTGAAACCTGTGAAATGGAAACCTCTAGAGAGGCATTGTTTGTTATTTGTTTTGTTGAACTGGATTTTGTTTGGTGTTTTATGGAAACAAACTAGAATGGTGAGAAATTGCAGAACGGAGCTCAGAAAATGAGATCTCACGAGAGCCAAGATGAAAAACAGAGCCATCTGCGTCGATGGTTGGCTCTCTAAAGACGATCTGGTCTCATTTCAATCCTTTGTATCGCTCCTTTACAGTAAATCAAAGGAGAGGTTATTTTTTTTCCGATGGTTTTTGCTTTTGTGCGTGTGTGTGTGTGTGTGTGTGTGTGTGTGTGTGTGTGTGTGTGTGTGTTCTTATGCCTGTGCTTGCATATAGTATGTGTATGTGAGCAAATATGGGAGTGCATCAAGGGAAATTTTCTCATTGTGCATGATATTCCGTGTGTGTGCTGTGCTGTGTGTGTGTGTGTGTGTGTATGTGCTGTGCTGTGCTGTGTGTGTGTGTGTGTGTGTGTGTGTGTGTGTGTGCGTATCTGGTTTTAGGCAGAAAGCGTCTCCCGGTCCCAGGCCTCTGGAGTCATCAGCCTGTGAAGGTCAAGTCTGATTCAGAGAGAGACAAGGCAGATTGGCATGGAAATGGAATCTGCTGTCTCTGTGCCAAACGTCCAGACTGACTGACTGCCCTCAGCCTTCTCATCACATCCAAAGTCTATCCTCTCATCGCACACCGTCCACTCCTCCTCCTCCTCCTCCTCCTCCTCCTCCTCCTCCTCTCCCGTGGCCGCCTCTGCATACCAATAACAGGACTAACGCAGAGGAGAAACAGCGCTGAAACGGGCCTGTTTAATAATCACCATGTCAAACAACGTCTAACGTGAACAGGAAACATGAATCCAGCTGTTAGCGGAGCTAGAAACCATCTGCGTGAAGCGGGTGCTGTCTCTTTTCAATGCGTTTTTTTTTTTTGTGTGTGTGTGTGTGTATGGCACATTTAGCCTTAAGCCATTTTCAGCACTTACGTTATAATGAAACAAGAAATGCCCTTATTGAGTTAATGGGTTCATAAGCAGCCCGGTCTTAAGTAGTATTGTTCAAATGTTTATTATATCATCATGAATGAAATAAGGCGAGTTATATGATGCTTAATGTCTGGTGTGTGTGTGTGTGTGTGTGTGTTCTGCTGTTCTGTGTAATGAGCATGCGCTTTTGATATGAATGAGTGCAGTGAGGCGTGAGATGAGTATGTGCCCATTGGTATGGAACAAGTCCTTGCACTTTGTGTGTGTGTGTGTGTGTATGACTGTGTATGTGTGTGAGAGAGAGAGGGAGAGAGAGAGAGAGAGAGAGAGAGAGAGAGGGTGAGTGTGTTCATTGGGCTGAAATGAGTCCCTGCCCTTCATGAATATTCAGATACCCCCCACATTCCGCTGCTCACTGATGTCAGCTTGCGTGTGGGAAAATGAGTTGCCGCGGCAACAACGCTCCCTCAAAGCTGTTCTTACTGCTGCAAAGCATGGGATCTGTGCTGTAGTTCCCCCCCAAAACAGTACAGCCCAACGCAGAATGTGACAGTCTCTAGCTACGGTAGCCTGCAGTAGAAAAGCAAAGCAACATTTTTTGATCTCATGTGACACCCTAAAAACGAGCGCCGCACTTAGGTCACATGTTTAGGTCAGTGACCCTTCACTGAGGGATTCTCTAATGCATCCTGTCAACCGCTGTGCCGCGACAGCATCACAGGGGACAAAAAGGCATCCTGGCTTCCTGGCTGCTCTTCTCAGTTTGGATTTCTCAGCTGTAAATTTGTCTGATAAGCTGAGTGGCTCTGAAGTAAAAGGCCCTGTTTTGCTCTCTTTAGGGCAAATGACATTGAGAGATCCTTCACTGTCGCACTGAATAAGAAATGTTATTCTAGCTTCATTGCATGCACACACACACACACACACACAAATCCCCATCTCAATTATCATCCTATTGTTTGGATGTACATGCACAGATGTAGGGAAGCACGCACACGCACATGCAGATACACAAATCATACTTACACACACACGCTATCCCACATCCCAGCCCCCACAGATGTTGCCAGGTATTTAGGTCAGCTAGTTTGCAGATGAGTGGTCAGCAACGCTTGCATTAGCTTGGGTTTCCAGGAACTGATACAATAGGCCAGTCAGCGCTGAGTGACCACCCGGGAGAGGCCGGAAGTACAGCTCTGTATAATCATAACGGGTATTGTCCGCTCATGGATACCATGCAGTGCTAAAGCCCAGCTCACGATTGTAGCTAGCAGATTAACACTGATGTAACACTGATGCTTTTAGCTTTTAGCTTTTAAGATAATACTATGACTACCTACTACTTATATTACTACTACTACTGCTGCTGCTGCTACCACTACTAGTACTATTATGACTACTACTACTACTACCAGTAATAATAATAATTTATATTTCCTAACATGTCTGCAGGTTTCAGCAAGTTCAATTTAATATCTTTTTAATGTATGTTACAATTAAATTCAGGACAATAACAAAACGACAACAGGAAGAGTGATAATCCAGTACCGCTAATTGTCTTTGTGTCTCGGTTGGTTTCTCGCTAAGAAAATAAGATGAAACTTTTTTTGTGTGTGTTAATTGCTCAGCTAAGACTTCAGAAACTGTATTCAATAACATACTGGGACTGCTGTTACTACTACTCCTACTACTACTACTACTACTACTATTACTGCTGCTCCTCCTCCTACTACTACCACTTTTAATGCATGTAACAATTCAATTTAGGACAATAACAAAACCATAAAAGTTAGCAGGACTAGTGATAAGTATTTAAGGGTACATTTAATTGCATTTGAAACCTTTTAAAGCTTTTTTTAGAGCTACAGACCATCCTAATTTACCACCTTACAGATGCAGTGGAGTATTTTAGCTTGTCTTCACCAGACATACCCAGTCAACTGAGAAGCAGTCCCTCGTCTCGGATCTCTGTCTGTCACGGCCGTGGCACATACCCTACCTTGATGTAGTTTTTACCCCCCAGAAATGCAGAAAACACCTTTGAATAACAACAATGCAGAAAGGAGAAATAATTGCCATTACTCTAAACCATAGATGAATGAGTGTATATGTGGGGGGGGGTTAACTCTTCTGTAGCGTTAAACATCAAGAGCAGTGTGAGCGAAAGGGGGAAAATGAGAGCGGCAGAAGGGACCGAAGCTTCAAGAGACAATACTGTAATTGGAAAACTGTGCAAATGCATTTTGGAGTCATGTTATATAAATGGCCAGCAGAGATAATGCCTGAGATTCCAGGCATGGCCTAATTGAGAGTAGGGGAGAGAGAGAGTGAGAGGATTGGTGACGCTGAGGGGGTGAAGTGTGGGTTTTTAAATTGGGTGAAGGAAATGTGGATGGAAATGGAAACGTTTTCAAAGACGTGGGAGGGAGGGAGAGAGGGAGCTGTTTCTCTTTAAAGGGGAGCAGAGGAAGAGAGGGAATTATTCCTGCTTTCTTACTCGGTCTCCACACCTGCGACCCAGCAGCCAGCAGCTCCAGCTATTTCTCCCATGAGTGCGCGCTCGTGTGTGTGTGTGTGTGTGTGTGTGTGTGTGTGTGTGTGTGTGTGTGTGTTTCCTAGATTCTCTCACTCCTCTCTATGATTGATGAGTCTCAGTCAGACCTGGATTCCTGCCAAAGCACAGACCTGATCAGGCATGTTCTGGTCATAATAATGCCATCAATATGTGGCTGACGTGGGGCTGTGTGTGCGTGTGCGCGTGTGTGTGTGTGTGTGTGTGTGTGTAAGGAAACATAAAGATGAAGCGTACCATAACCCAAGAGAACCAAGATGTTTAGATGGAATTTCCATTTCCTGCCCCCTCCAAGGGATTAAAGAGGAACGTTGTTTAGATATGGTTTCCCCTCCATTGATTGGAATTTCAATCACATCAATTAGTCCTTTCATGAACAATCCTTATGTTACTGTTTGACTAATGAACTCTCCTTTCAAGGTTTTTGTTTTTTTTCTATTTCCTTCTCTTCATGTCGTTTCGGGTTTCCTCCGAAGCTGCAATTGGTCAAATTCTGCTTGATATTTGATGAGCAACATTTGATGAAAGGCATTAGCGCGCGTGCATTATTTATGAATGCTGAGTGATGCATTAACTCATTAAAAATGTATATGTACATTACATGAGAAAGAACATGTCCCACGGCATGTCTTATTGATTCCGGTGTGAATTACGAGCCTCTCCTCACGATCTATATGAAAAACATTAGGAGATAGCTCGCTTAATCGCTTAAGAGCTATTGACGACCATCTCGTCTTTGGAATGCGCGGTCGCAGCTGAGGAGTTGCAGAGTTTGAACTTGCTTTGCTTCAACGGATCAAGGGTAGCGTCTCTGCACATGCAGCAGATTTTGTGTGGGAGCGCAACGTGCGAAATAACGTGAGGGGGAAAACTGAGATACGGTGCCAACTTACACCGTTAAAGGATCTTATCTGTGTTTTTTTTTCCCTCGTCTCCAATGACTAGCTATCTACCACTGACAACTTTATTTTTCCATTCACTTCCTCGTGAGAAACTCTGAACTGAAATGGACTTGCCCTGTAGGCAATGATGTACAGTAGGGGCAAAGCAGGGTCAGGCCAGCACCTTGCATGGTAGCTCACCACCAATATAAACTAAAATGAATTTCCCTTTAAAAGACCCCATCCTCATACAACATGGACATGGGTGAAAATGAGTTTAAATCCCGAGCCGCCTGACACTGCTGGCAGCTCGGCGCTTTACCACGTGAAATGTTTCATCTGCAAAGACGTGTGAGCCAACATGCAGTACAACGCCAGCAATGAAAGTTTTTACGATAAGGGAATACACATGTGTACATCAAGGTGTTAGGGTTAGGGTTACCAAGGCACTTTGGAGCGAAATGTGCTACCCGGTGTCAGAAAACTAGGTGTCAATCAAAGCTCATGGGTCCCCCAGCAGGACAACGATCCAAAACACACATCAAAAAGCACCCGGGAAAGGTCCTAGAGGAAACATTGGACTCCTCTGGAGTGGCCAGCGATGAGTCCTGATCTCAATCCCATTAAGAACCAATGGTGAGACCTAAAATGTGCAGTCGGTCAAAGGAATCCATCAAACATTGAAGAACTGGAGGGTTGCAATTGAAGAGTGGGAGAAATTGGCAGCAGAAAGGTGCATGAAGCTTATTGATGGTTACAAGAAGCAGCCATCATTGCCAAAACCTGTGCAGTTAGAAATGGTTGCCAATAATCTTGACCATAGCCACTTTTCAATTGTTTTATTTTTTAATATTAGCATTCTTAGTGTTTGATCATGTACTGTTAAGTAAAACAGATGAATGTGTGAAGACTGAGAGTCAATTTCCAGTTATTTCAGATATTCTGAAGATATTGTACATTATCTTACATAAAATGCAAAGGGTGGCAATAATCTTGGCCAGAACTGTAGGTGTCATTGAGGTTTTATCCCATCTGTTGTTCATCTATCTCTTTTCATCACATTCATTATTTCAGCCTATTTACGTCAGTATGTTAGTATTTGCGTGCATAGACTGTGAATCCCACTGATAGTTTCAATACAATTTAAAACTGCATTAAGCTGCAGTTTGAACAAAATTGAAAAGTGGCTATGGTCAAGATTATTGGCAACCATTTCTAGTTGCACAGGCTTTGGCAATGATGGCTGCTTCCAAATGTTTCTTGTAACCATCAATAAGCTTCATGCACCTTTCTGCTGCCAGTTTCTCCCACTCTTCAATTACAACCCTCCAGTTCTTCAATGTTTGATAGATTCCTTTGACCGACTGCACATTTCAGGTCTCGCCATTGGTTCTTAATGGGATTGAGATCAGGACTCATCGCTGGCCACTCCAGAGGAGTCCAATGTTTCCTCTAGGACCTTTCCCGGGTGCTTTTTGATGTGTGTTTTGGATCGTTGTCCTGCTGGGGGACCCATGACCTTTGATTGACACCCAGTTTTCTGACACTGGGTAGCACATTTCGCTCCAAAAGGCCTTGGTAATCTTCTGTTTTCATGATGCCCTTAATCTGTTGAAGACATCCAGTACCTGAGGCAGCAAAGCAGCCCCACAGCATCATGGAACCTCCGCTGTATTTGACTGTAGGTAGGGTGTTCTTATCTTTAAAAGCTTCATTTTGTTGTCTGTAAACAAAGTGCTGATCTGCATTGCCAAGAGCTCTAATTTGATCCCGGAAAATGTTCCCAGAAGGATTTAGGTTTGTCCAGGTGGCTCTTGGCAAAGATCAATCAGGCCTTCTTGTGTTCCTCTTTCAGCAGTGGAGTCTCTGTGGCCTCCGACCGTAAAGCCCTTCTTACTTCGGTGTCTGGTGTATGGTACCGGCTGAAACCATTACCCCAGAAGTCCTCAGGTCAGCCTTGAGATCTTTGGATGGTCATGTGAGGTGTTTTTTCACCTTTGATGACATCTGAGATCAATTCTCCTCTTACCACCACATCCTGGGAGATTCTTAACAATTCCATGAGCAGCAAACTTCTTAATAACATTGCAAACTGTGGAAACAGGAACACCAAGGTCTCTAGAGATGTCCTTATAGCCTTGTGAACAGTTATGTGTGGTGGTGATAGTTTTTCAGACATCCTCATCCAGCTCTTTTCTCTTCACCGTTTTCACAGACTTTTTCTTTTAATCACTAATCGGTTCCTTTCTAGCATGTGGACACCTGCAACCTGTCACAGGGGAGTTGAAAATGAGAACTGAGAATGTGAATATATTTCCTCCAAAAGCAAATATTTAAATTGTTCTAAAAGGGTGCCAATAATCATGGCCATGGCCACTTTTTAAAAAAAAGTATTATTCTTTGATCATTTGCTGTTGTAAATCGATAGATGAATGTGTGAAGACTGAAAGTTGTTTCAAGATATTGTACATTAGCTCCATAAAATGCAAGGGTGCCAATAATCTTGGCCAGAACTGTATATGCTGGTAAAGAGGCTCTTAAAGAGGCAGCAGTACTTTAAAAATGCCCTGTACCTCTTGAATTACTGAATTCATTGGACTACTGAAAGACAATAAGAAGCTAATATTTGATGTGATAATGATCTGTGATTTCCATCACCCAGATGAAGAATGCTGCAGTGCAGGCTATACAAGTCATATTTCCTTATTTTGTGATGTTGAGAAGATCCCGATGGCAAATGCACACATATACACACACACAGTAGCTCAGTGGGGGAAGGTTTTAATAAACCCACAGTAACGGGGATCTATGGGGGCGTCTCGGGACCGAGCCAGGAAACAGATGAACGTATCTGCCCTGGGGCGGCGAAAGAAAGAGTGTGTGTGTGGGGAGAGCACATTCTGTCTCTCTCGTTGCCCTGACGTTTTCTCTCTCTCTCTCTCGCCATCACTCTTTTCAGTTCACCTTCACCCTCGTCGTCTCTACGCCTCCGTCTCAGCTGACATCATCAGCCACGCGAAAGCCAATGCGCAACCGCTGATGTGTTTGTCAGTGAAAATGCCCAATCACTTTAATAACATTTCATGCCATCTCTACTTTCACAGGAGCGCCTTGGAGTTTATTCCTTCGTCGGATAAATGCAAGACTGTAATTTCAGACAAACGCAATGGAAATGCCGAGTGCAACCAATCAGATTTAATCATGTATGAAGAAATGTAATTTTGGAGGACACCAGGGCAGAGAGGGTTGATATGGATATTAGTTACTATGCAAAAAGGCGTGTCCATACTCCCCGAATATGAATTTATGAAGCCTGCTTGTGATTTCAATCTGACTAATGTATCAGAACAGACCCATCTGTGCAGCACTGACCCCTGAGGTGAGGGTTTTGGGGGGGGGGGCGCTGGGAGGGAGGTGTTGATGGTGAGGGCACTTGGTTTATGCCACCACCGTGAGCCAAGGTGGCCACTGAGATGAGAAAATGTCTAGTGGAAAAGAGGTTCAGAGGACAAAAGTGTTTCCTTTTGGTAAAACGTTTAACAGACATTTCCAAAGGGGTTCAAAAAAAAAATTTAAAAAAAGAATCTCTCAAGAACAAGTTCCATGGGAAAAATTTTATTTATCAATATGCGGTAGTTTCCAAACTGGTGGAACGTTATTTCCATTGTAGCTGGTGCCAATAGGTTACGCTGAGAAGCGGCAAAAAAGTGAATGGCAAAAAAATAAAATAACAAAAACTTGACAGTTATGATTCAAACAGGGAAACAAATTCAACAGGTTTTCGCTTACACATGCACATTGTAAATAATACTGTGGCTTTTGAACAATAGCAGAAATCATCCTACAACGGCGATGCTCGCGACGTGAGCGACCAACATCCTTGTGCTAAATTAAGAAAGGAGGGATGACACAGGAGAGAAAGGCGGGGAGGGGGGAGGGAGGGAGAGAAAGTGAAGGAGAGAGCAACTCTAAAACAAAAGGACCGCCTGGGAGATAATGAGTGGTGTAAACCGGATGATTTATTGGTGAGCGATACGCGGTCACACTCTCATGCGCGCTCTCTTTTCTTTTTTCCCCCCCCTCGCTCTCTATCTCGCTATATGGCCCGATAGACTTATTAAAACTGAAAAGAGATTAATCTTTCTGGACCGAATGCTTTTGTTACATCTTATAATGGAGTGGAGGGTGTAGGTAACTCGGAGGCAGTGGGATAACACCGTCTTCATACGCAGAGTTAAGTGCTGTCTCCAACAGGGAAAGGGCGCCTTATACCATTCATAGTTTCAATGACCTATCCATTTCAAAGCCATGTGCTCGGCGCCCGATGACAAAAGCGTCACTCCCCAAACGGTTTCCGAGCATCTCTAAAATCCTGTTGAACGGCTGATGTAAAAACTCTGAAACCAGTTTTTTTTTTTTTTAAACACATGTGGTAACAAAGACGTCTTACAATACTGGACGCTGCAAAAAAAAAAAAAAAAAAAAAGACAGCTCGTGTGTGTCCAATAATCATGTTGACTCTAAAAGAAAAAAAGGAAATAAAAACATATTGCAAACAGAGACAAAAAAATGCAAGGATTCATACAAAACACACTTTTAAAAAGACAGCTATTTACAAACAACCTCCATTACAAAAATCTAATCTTAAATTTTTCCTTAAGAGCAGTGTTCAGGTGAAATTACATCTTAAAATTTGGCTCTATCCATATATTTACATTTCTCTATTAATCTTGCTTTAATCTGTTTTTTTCATTTTTTCCCACCAAATTTCAATAATATTAAGTGGTCACTAGAATGAATGAAAGATGAGACATGGTTGGTGGTGATTGGTAACGACTCCCTTGGCTGGTGTAGACGATCCGAAACGAAAAAACATTTGATCTCCGATGTGTTTCACAGGAGGGCCGCTGAGGCCGCGTTGTGCGTGCAGAGTTAAAAACACAAGGACCGCGAAAGCACGAGCGTCCGTTTCGATTGTTAACTCTCAGGTTTAACGACGCGCAGAGTCTTTCCTTTAAGTCTTTGAGCAAAACCTGCCTCCCTAACTCAGCAGTGTGTGTGTGTGTGTGTGAATCTGTGGATGGCGATCGTATGTGGCAGCGGATGATGTAGGTGAATAAACATTAACCAGGCAGTCTGACCGTTTAGCTGGAGATAAACCTGGACCCGTCAGTCTCAGTGTGTCTGTGGGTGTATGTGTGTGTGTGTGTCAATGTCAGCTTGGGTCTTGCATGCAGGGGAATAGCTCTCCTTATCCCCCCCCCCCCCCCCCCCCTCTTCTCACACATCATTAACTGGAACTGTGCCGCTTGGTATTTTGGCAGCCACACTCCTCGGTGCACCTTCAGTTTCAGTCCTTAAAACAAGTCCGTTCAGTCGCTCAACCGTAGAGGCGTTCACGCAGAAAATTGCACATATAAGCGCAAATGTGCACAAATGCTCGCACACAAGCGGCCCATACTACATCCTGCACGATCGGACACCCCCGAATGCGGGTTTCAACGTGCATGTGCACACATCCAGCTGCAATAAATCCTGTCTCGATGCTGCCGCCCTGGGCTGTGTGATAGCTGAGCTGCAGTGTCCTCGGTGGCTGAACACCTTGACTGTGGAATATTCTGCACAGCATTTTTATTCACAGCACAACTGGTGAGAGGATGGAAAAATGAATGCTAAACTACTTCCATTCCACCTCCCCCCACACCCCACTCCCCCCCATCTTCCCTCTCAGGTTAGAGCCAAGTCACAGGAACATTTTCTCCATGGCTCTCTCCTACCCGGCTGGTGAGTGTGGGCAAGGAGATGGCACCTAGATTAGTCACATGCTGGCACTGCCACTGACTGCGCACTCCACTGAGTCATCTACAGATGGCAGCCAACTGGCATCTGACAATACTGTAGCTCAATGTTCAGCCACGGCTGAGCATCCAACTTATATGGGGCATCCTACCTATGTAGGCCATCCAATCAGTGCAGACAATCCACCCTACGCCCACCTAGCCCAGGCAGCAGGCCCCAAACTGTCTCTGTGACTGTTTTGATGCTCGCGCTGTAGCTCCCTCCACCACCAGGAGCTAGAACAAACACATCTCAACACGCCTGCTGTCTTAAAACCATCTCCTGGAAGCTTATCAGACACAATAAAAAAAACCTTCAGTCGGTGCCAACTAGAGTACTGAGGAGTTTTGTTAAGGGTAGATCTCAGGCGCGTCTGTCTGTCGGCGTGTCAGTCTGTCCGTCTTGTTGTGGAAGCTTACAATACAGTAACTCAGTGTTCTACCCCAAAGCCATTAAAGTCTGCCCAGATATAGGACCGGCCTGAACATGCCCCACAAACACACACACACACACACGCAGACATACTGTACATACTGAGGACAAACCCTCAAATACACACTGGTAGGCAGTCATAAATACCAGGGTAACGGTAAAAGCTCGTATCAGACCAGTGGAAGAGTGAGTATTCCCAGAAACACACACACACACACACACACGTACACATACACACCTCGACATCAATAGTCCAGGGTCAGGATACTCTACAAGGCGACATGAGCGCAATGGTAACATGGGTGGTGAGAAGATGGTGAGTCATAATGATGAAACTACTTCATCTCTATACATTGTGCACTTGGTAGGAAAGTCTAACAAAATACAACTGCTTTGTGAACTGAATCAGGGTTCGAGGAAATCCTCCATCAAAAATAGTTAAGTAAGGCAAACATCAGAGGTGCGAAAGGGAGAAGAGGGAGGGGGGGACACACATTAATTTCACACACTGTGTCTGATACCTGAGCTATCTGGAGTGTTACCTGGCCCAGTACGGAGCCCTGACTAACAAACACACACACAGTCATACATTTCACACACACACACCAGGCTAAAGTGGCGTTCGGGGCCTGTGTCTTGCCTGTTCCTGGCTAGTGTGCTAGGATGATGTGTTTAATTGGGTGTAACACAGACTGTACTTCAGGGAACTAAACTAAGCTATATCCTGCCCGTTATGGGGGGGGACAGCAAACCGGGAAACTAGAGTTCCATCTGTTGGTTCAGTCCACGCAGAGAGTGGGAGGTGAGGGGAGAGGAGGGGGGAGGGGGGTCAGAAAACCCAATCAAACAGAATAAGCCTCTCTCTCTCTCTCTCAGTCAGTTCACAACCCCGCTGGTTACTGGTCAGTATGTGTCTCTCCAGATTTGTGCAGCAGGTGGTAGAAAAAAAAACACGGGCTTGAAGAAACACCAAGTCCCCAAAATGCGAGGGAAAATTGTTCTCCCAAGAACATAAATCAAGCGCTCCTCCTTTCTCTCTCTCTCTCTCTCTCTCTCTCTCTCTCTCCTCTGACTCGGTTACTGGATGTGTTGAGAGTGTCAGACTTTGTAGTAGATGTTGGCGGGGCTCTGCGGCGGCATCTCCTGGACAATGTAGACGGGGTGGCCGTAGTCCCCGCTCACCTTCTCATAGTGAGGGCAGTAGTTGTTCTCTGTCCGCAGCGGAATGATGATGTCACTGGGCTCCGTGCCCGCCGTGCCCCCGGGCATCTTGGGGTTGGACAGCGTGCTGAGCGACAGCGCGGAGGGGCGGGGCTGCGAGTGGACATTTTTCCTGGAGCGCTTGCGCATCTTGATCAGGAGGATGACGAGGAGGAGGATGAGCAGCAGGAAGATGATGCAGCCGGCGCCGATGGCGGAGAACACGGCCACCTTGGAGCCGAGGATCCCGTCGGCGTTGGAACCGGACGGGTCCTGATTGATGTGATCTACGCAGAGGGGGGAGAACGGGGAGAAAAGAGAGAGAGGAGGAGGAGGAGGAGAGAGTTAGCGCGACCACGGCTTGTTGAACAATCAAGAGGAATGGTAACAGTATCCCAGTGATTCACTCCTGTCGTCTGTATATCTCGCTGTTTCGGGCCTAAATCAACTGTGATCACATCCCTGTTTGTTGTTTGCTTTGCATGACTGGCAGCCCCCATTGATGTAATCTAATCTAATTAGCTCCATCAAAACGGCCCCCCTAATGAAATCTGTACTCGTCACTCAACGCGAACTGAGATTCCCGACTCCGATATGATTGAGCCCAGGCGAAAAAGAAAGAGTTGTATAACAAGGCAAAGCCACATTTAGACATAGCGGAGGCCAAGAAAGATATAGGGAAAGAGGGGAAGAAGGGGAGGGAGGAGGGCATATCTGAACATCTGATTTTGTTTTATCCTTTTGTCCGGGGGTACGGGGTTGGAAGGGGGGTGGGGTGGTGGTGGTGGTGGGGTTACTGGATGAGAGAGAATGACTGGCTCCTCCAGTGACTGAAATCTGAGCAGAACCAAATCTGTTTTCCATGTATGCATGCAGCTGCTGCCAAAGTGCAGCAGTCCCCCCCCCCCTGCCTCTTTACTGTCCATGACCCCCCCCCCCCCCCCCATACCCACACACACACACACACACACACACACACACACACACACACACACACACACACACACACACACAGAGAGAGCGAGCGAGAGAGAGCGAGCCTCATACCTCTGGAGACTGCCATCCCCACTAATGACTGTGTCTCCCCACTCGGCTGACCACTCTGCACTTAACCATTTGTTGGGAGGGACGCTGTGCCTTATCATGAGTAATGACATCACTGAAAGCTGCCGATTCAACCCTTATCAGTGAAATCAGAGGTGGGGTGGGGGGTTTCGTACATTCTGGCGCAGAGGACCGCAGAGTGGCTGTCAGAAACCTCATTCCTGAAATATCAGCCCTCGGTGACACATCCTTCATTCGGCTCTCCACTTCTTCACCTGACATAATCACTGATCTAACAATGGTGGACAGGTAAAAAGCCGGGCATACCAGGCGACAAGTGGCATTAGGAAAATCTTTTTATAGACCAACTAATGTCAAATAAGCAATTATTAAGTAGGGGAGGCTTATCGCTTGAGGACAGGAGGAACAGTCTGTTCTCGGCAGAAGTTTTCGTGGCATGAGTTCTGGGAGTAAGTCAGAAAGTTAGTAGAGGGGAGCGATCTAGAAAGAAACGCAGGGCCTCCTGTGGAAGGTGCTGGTGAAAGCAGGAAACGCAGACGGCCCCAGTGCACCGGAGGAGGCTCAAATGACTTCAGTTATCGCTCCTTTTAATCTTCATTTATCTGCAATTCTAATGGAGTTTTAAAAAGATGGATTATAAAGGAGTCTTGCCTCTGAGTCTCCTTGGGTGCAGTATGAATAAGTGAAGGGCGAGCTGTATTTGTTCTGGTGGGGTTTTTTGTTTTATTTTACGTTGTGTTCTGTCAAGTTCTGCCGTATTATGTTGTATTTTACAATGCTTCTCCACAGAGTTTGGCTTGCCCCCCCCCTCCCAAAAAGCAAGAACGCCTAGGGCATGAACAAGCTGAGCAAGATGAGCAAGATGAGCAAGTGCAGTTTTGGAGACCCAAAACTATGATTTTTATTTTCTGTAAACTTAATTAATAATTAGCCTTGAGGCTGTGGACATTCATTATTTCATAAGTCATCATAAATATTTCAAATCTTTGTATTTTATAAAACATATGTATTTTACAAACTGTATTCTTTAAAATCATCTTGAGAGTTGCGGCCCTGCAGGGTGGTCTCAAGCCCCACGTACAGCTACGTTGAGGGTTGGTTTTTTTTTGGCTCTGCTTACCAGTGTTTCCCGGGATCACGGGTCCAAGCCGATCCTGATTAGGCGGACTGGGACTGGACTCTGGTATGGCGTTGTCCTCCTGGAGTCTCCGGCACCACGGGGTCTACTGCGTTCGGGTCTGTGGAGGCGCCAAAAAAAACACAGAAACTCAAGTCTCGGAAAAAGGGTGGCGGGTGCATCGAATTACAACGGCCTGTTCCTCTGCATCAAGCGAGGATTTTTTAATTTTTTATTATCGTTTGATGTATCTTTTATACATAGAGAAGGGTTATCTCGAGTCCCGTGTGTCGAAAAGTGTCTCGGGATGTGAAGATGAAAGCACAGAAACAGGCAGGACGAGTTAGCCGACGTCTGTGAAACAAGCCAGTATCCCTGTCCTGTCGTAAAAAATGAGCTCACCTCTATATCAGCAACTCCTTCGGCAAACACTCCAGACAGGCATTTCCAACAATGACACATTCATGAGAGCAAGAGCACAGGACCCACACACACACACACACCTACACACCCACACACACACACCTACACACACAGGCACACGCCTAAAATACACTTACAATACACTTAGGCATGGCAGAATGGGGGTAAAGTAGTTATATATTAACTTTTTATTGTTTTACATTATTCATCATGTTAAAAGGCCATAATATGCCTTATTTATTGCTCTGGCTTTAACTGTGCCTGAATGAAGCAGCGCACTTCTGAAGGGGAGAGAATCGGCGGACAGGGAAAAGGGAGGAGGAGAGGAGGGGAGAGGAGGGGTTGCGTCAGCTCTGAGGGGAATACCACGCGCAAAAGGAAACAGACAGTTTATCAGCCTGTCTGTTGTGATTTCGGCGCGTGCACTTTGAAGTCTTTGTGCGGTAAACAATCGAGGGGTCCTCGCGGCCCCCCGGCTTTTTTTTACGAGGGCAGGGCCGGTTATAAACTATTACCGAAAGCCAGTCGGACGACTCCGCGCCGCACTATCAAGATGCCTCTGCTCTATCTGGCCTTATCTGCATCTGACCCCCCCAGGGCCCGCTCCAGGGGTGTGTGTGTGTGTGTGCGGGTGTGTGTGTGTGTGTGTGTGAGAGAGAGAGAGAGAGAAGGGCGTTGGGGGGCAATTTACATTTGTGTCCCGTGTGTGTGCAAGTGTGTGTGTGTGTGTGTGTGTGTGTGAGTTAAAAGGCCCTAACAGCCTCCCAGTCTATTTTCTATTTCCGCTTTGGTTTGGCTGGAGACTCGTGCAGGGGAAAGATTGGGGTGTGGGGAGTCTGGCAGATAGAAAAGAGAGACAAAGAGAGAAAAGAAACAATGGAGGGAGGAGAGAGAGAGAGAGACTTAAACTCACGGGTAGTCTCCACCTTTTTTTTTTTTTTTTTTTTGTTGCTTTAGCCGAACATAACCGCGCGTTTAACAGTTTGATCCCCCTCTCCTCTCCGTGTCCAGTCCCACCGCAATGCTCCACAGCGATTGCAGCAGCGGCGGCGGCGGCGGTGGCGGTGGTGAACCTCGCCGTGAGCTTGTTGTGCGCCATCAATAATAGATGAGAAGAGACAGGAGTGAGAAGTGGGAACATTCACGCGTGGCGGAGGATATGAGAGGACACGGTGATCTGATTCACTCACTGTGCACAGCCCCCGACGCTGTGTCAACGACTGAGCATGTGCGGGCGGGCGGCGTTCGAACGTCCTGACCCATTTTTTTTTTTTTCTTTTCCCTGCGTGTACTGCTGACATTTCCCTTAGCTATGCAGACAGCAACTACCTCAGAACTGCCAAGCCGCCAGAAGGAGGGGAGAAGGCGGGCGAGAGGAGGAGGAGGGATAGCGAGAGAGACAATGAGAGAGAGAGAGAGAGCGATAGAAAAAGAAAAAGAGGGGGGGGGGGGAGATATCCGTGTGAGGCGGTGAGTCAACATATTTCTAATGAGCACAGTGACATGATGTGGTGGAGCAGACGAAACAGCTCGGATGTATAAAACATGTGCTCCCCCCCGCCATTTCTCCTTCACTCAATATCTCTTCCTTTTCGACTTCACTGTTCATGTAAAGACGAAAGACAGAACACGAGGCGTTTTAAAAGTACAATCGGATACCCGCGCGTCACGGCCTGTAACTGTAGGAGAACGGCTGATTGGACGCGATGGTGCCCCAGGAGTGCACTTCGGGCATTGCGGCAACGTTTAAAAGAACGAGCGCACTGGGATTGATCGTGCGTACAACACGGAGTACGAGTGGACGTACGGGGGGCAGATCTGGCTGGGGGGGGAATGTGTTGGCATGCAACTGCAGAGACTGAGGAAGCGAGGCTAAAAACACAAGCAATCTGGGGTCAACACCAAGCGGGGGCCCAATTTACGTTTTTTTGTTATTTGTTTGTTTGTTGAAACAGCACTTGTGTGGCTGCAGGGCTGAAGTTCATCAAGTAAAAAAAAAAAAAAACACATTTTTGAGGGTAACTTCTTCTGCCATTTTCAGAGAAAAACAATCATCTCGACAATACACACCGCAGTCGATGCGCTTCTATTAAAAAAAAAAGGTGCAATTTTTACACGGCGGACACATTATCTATCAAACATCCACGAAACAGAAAAAAAAGCTTTAAAAAGTAGCAGCAGCTGGCATCTTTTCTAACAAGGTTTGTAGGGCACGCTGATTCTGAGTGACAGCTGTTTTCGGGAAATGAGTGAAGGGCTCCGGCGAAGTTGAGGAACAGCCAACGGCCATAGAAAGAAATAGAAAGACTCCATTGAGACGAAACTTCCTAGACTTTATCAGACAGTTGCATTCAGCTTTGATTAGGGGCGAGTTCGGCTGATTTGCTTGTCTGTTATTATTTGTGGTAAAGCCGGTGCTGCTTGCATCAATGTAACCATGTTTTTCGATTTGGTGGTGGCGTTGCAATCCGGGGGGCCGTTGCATGGCGTGTCTGTTCAGACAGTTTAGGACATTTTTTCTGTTGCTAGCATCAGCAGCTTGTTAGCTTCTATTCTTCCAGCGATTGCCAGGATACAATAGTGTCATCCCGCTGGCAAACATTCAAGTATCTAAGACACAGACTGCATCTGCACGCACACACACACACGCTGCAGATTTCTCAGCAGATTTTCTGTTGTTTTCTTTTCCCTGACATGTAAGATCCAGCTTTAAAGCTGGAATCAGACCATCATGGCGGGCAGATGTTCCTCTCAGATGGTGGTTAGTGTCTGTTTCGGTCAAAACAACCACAGTGAGGAAAGGGGGAATGTTTAGAGTGTAACACATCTGTGTACTGTACCCTGTCAAATTCAGGATATGGATGTCCACATATCGGATAAAACAGCGTCTGAAAATGAAGTGTATGATACGAACCAAATGTTGTGTCCAAGGATATCTAAACAAAGCTCGTTTGTTTACTTCCATGATTTTTAGATGCCTTACACCAAACCCTGCACTAACATACCAATATCAAGCTATTTCAAACACATATTCATACGCTGATTATGAGAATCAGGTGCGTGAGAGCTGAATTACATTAGGAGGCCTTCAAGAAATCAGGAAGTGGAAAAAAAAAAAGACACTTCTTTTCCTGTCTTGTTCATCTTGTTTTCTACACTTTATTTGGGCAAGCTGAGCGAGTGAATGTATACACAAGTTTTTCAGCTCTGACCTAGAGCATTGTTCCGTTTTTTGTGTTCTTCCGGTTAGAAACTACAATGGCGTCAGACACATCTACACAAAACGATGCTAACGTCGACGAGCTATCTTCACGCTACCTAGCTATGTTCGATATAGCGTTACCATCTACCGCCATCGATTCCACGAAGTATGAACATATTTTGTTATGTTATATTTGGCCATTTCGCCATATTATCCTCCCAGGTGTGTGTACTGTATCTGGGTGTGGGATAGACACAGCGCCTTCCCTTATCAGGAACACATACACCATTAACGATAAATTTGCTTAAATTTGTTTGCCCGTTATCGCCCGAGAACCGGAAAAAACAGAAAAAACTTGTGTATGTGAAGAGATTGGTTCCAAAATGAGATATCCGCCATTTGACACCTGAACTCAGATTGATAAATGAGAGCTAATTCAAAAGTAAAACTCTGGATTATCGACATTGTACGCCATCTTGAGCCCCCTTATTACATTTTACACAATGTAATCAGCAGCAATGAGGAAGAAACAAAACACATTTTGGATAGAAACCCTTCAAAGTGATATTACAAAGTATATTATTTTGAATGTGAACATTTCTAAATGAAACATTGGAATAATTACAATTATGACAATATTGTATGATTATTAATAGTGGAAAATAAAAGCACAAGCTAAGAATATACACCATTAACTGTTAATTAAGACATATACCAACTACATTTTACATTTTACAGTATAGATAGAATTCCAGCGACCACTTCCTGCTGGAGGTTGACGGCCGCCCAAAGTCACACCAGGCGCGCGCACACACACACACACACACACACACACACACACACACACACACACACACACACACACACACACACACACACACACACACAGCGCTAAACGAAAAATGTCCCACCAAAGTGAAACATGGCTTTAAGGCAGCGGGGGGGTGGTTCTGTGTTCTACATGCTGAGGTGAGGCCCGGCGCTTACCTTGTCCGACTTTCAGGATGACTTTCATGGCTCTGCTCTTGCACGCGCCTCCCTCTCGGTTCTCCAGGCCGTCTGCCGTGCCGTTGGAGGTGGCTGAAGGGGGGAGGGGGGGGGAGAAGAAAAAAAAAAGTGGAGCGGAGATAAGGAAGGAAAAGGATTGAGGATGAGAGGGGGATTGATGGGGAGAAGGGGGGGGGGGGAGAGACAAGTGAGGGGGTAAAGAAAAGAAACGATGACACGTCGGTTAATGGGCACGTCCATAACGCACAGAAACTAATCGATATTTACGACAAGCACTGATTAGCTGTTCCAGTGATTAGCCGCTCTCACCCTCGATCAAGCGGCCAGCTCCACTCAACGGTATCTCTCATTAACACAATAAAAGTGAAGGCAAATGAATGGAACAACATTAGAGCCTATACTGAGGAAGGTTGGGGCGGGCGAGGTAGAGAGGAGAACATGGCCAGACCTGTGTGTGTGTGTGTGTGTGTGTGTGTGTGTGTGTGTGTGTGTGCATGCATATTTTAGCAGTGAGACATGCCAGGGAGAGTTCCAGCTGCCTGCCAAGTCCTGGAGCAGCTTACTCCCTCTGAGCCACATGTGTCATTACTTGCTGGTAGTGCTGAGAGCTAAATGCCTCCCTTAATGTTTGTGCGTGCGCGCGTGTGTGTGTGTGTGTGTGTGTGCGCATCTCCATTTATGTTGCGTGTGTTTGTGTGTGTGTGTGTGTGTGTGTGTGTGTGTGTGTGTGTTCTGGAAGAAGCGTCGAGGGTTGTTTATTCACTGTCACATTCACCTCAGACACTGTGACACAATTGGCCGTCTATTTTAGGGTCCATGATAATGACCTAGGGAGACAGAGTGTGACTCTGACCTTAACGTTGAGCAGCTAAGCACAAAGCAATGTGTGTGTGTGTGTGTGTGTGTGTGTGTGTGTGTGTGCATGTGCGTGTGCGTGTGCGTGTGTGTGTGTGTGTGTGTGCGTGCGTGGGCGTGCGTTTTGCGTGGGTGCGTGTGATGGCAGCTCTAATTTTGGAATTCCCCAAATGATCTCCATCTCCGCTTAGTCTGCTGTTTCAACTCCCTTCCTCTGACATGCTTTTGTTTCTCTTCCTTCCATTATCCGTCTCGGTCTCTCCTTTTTTTCCTCGCTCGCTCGGTCTTAGTTTTTTTTTTATCTGCGCTATCTGGCTCTGCCCCTCCCTCTTCCTCCCTCTTAACTCAATGACCATCTCCCTGGGTGATTGCTTCAGATGGCACCCTCATTACGATGAGATAGCCTTGGAGAGGGTGCTTATCTAATGATGACACAAAGAGAGGCAGAGTTTGCTAGGAGGGGGGAGGTTGGGGAGGTTGGGGGAGGAAACAACGCAGTATAACATCACGAGACTTTCGCTCACGACGCGCCGACGGCAACGCTATAAATTAAGATCATTTTCTATCAAATGGTATTCTCCAAAAAAACGTTGAGTCAAAGAGTTGGGTTTTTGGAAAAGGCTTTGAAAAGCATCGAGTTGATTCACGGCTTGTCATTCTTAACTATTATTAACGTTGACGTGTTCCTGCCCTCTGGGATATTATTTCAGCTTTGTACTTCAGTCAACTGAAAACAAACTAAATAATAAATCAGCAATAATCTCCCAACGTTACATTATCAAAATCACAATAACTCGCTATATTTCAAATTACGGCCGAGCAGCACAATATTGTGGTAACCTGGCTCGGGGGTTGATTTGTGTTAATCTGTGATAATATTTGTGATAATTGCGATAGCATCATGTCGGAGGAGGGAGCTCTTTGGCACGACGCTCGGCTGAACAGGACGGTGAAATACACCAGGGCCAGATGGAGCCAACTTGCAGGAGGAGGAAGAAAAAAAAAGATTCAACATTTACACGAGACGTTAATGTGAATGAACACTCGGGGCTAAGTAAGCCTTATGATTTATGGAAAGACTACGCGGGGAGCATGTCTCTTTTAAAAAAGGGGAACATTGAAAAGACGCAGAGGTGAACGGGCCTGCGTCCAGACTTGAAGGCGTACCGTCGCGTAGGCCCAGATGTTTGCCGCCGCCGTCGCCGCTAACTTCCATTTTTCCAGCCAATTGCTTCCCTTCTTTTTCAATTTTTTTTAAAATTTCCAGGGCAAGGTTGTACAAAAAAAATGAGCTCTTTGAAGATCGAGCTCAAAGCCGCTTGAATAATCTGACTAAGAGCGAGCGTCATGCTCTGAATTTTATATCCACTCGGGGAGAGCAAATCTTCTCACTGTTAACTTACTTCTGTCGTCTAAATTAACCGTTCCTTCCGGCTGACTGAACAGGGCCCCGGCATCACTGATGTGGCGTGATGATAAGTTACTCCTTCAAGGCTTCAGTTTTAGGTGAGCGAGTGGATGGGAGAAGGGGATTTATGGCGAGATGATCACTTTATATGCTGTTTGTATTCAAAGCCCATTTGAAATGTCAAATATTTCAGGGGGCCGCTCGCCGCTCGCCGCCGGCAAATCCGCGAGCCGATTAACCGTGTCCGATCGTAACCGCATTTCCTTGCGCGTTACTCCATGTGAATCCACGTTTTAAGTGCTATTCAAGATGTAAAAGCGACTACAATAACAACTGTTGAGTGCGTTAAAAAGATGTGCTAAAAAAGAGAGAGCGTGCGGGACCGCGTTAAGCGCCGTGCAATATGTAGTCCTGTGTTTATCATCCTAACCCTTGACTGGTGGCGGCGTGTTTATATCCGCTGTGTCAGAGTTCACTCCAAAAAACAGCGATTGCGAGCCGTGTTTCTGACGCCGCACGACAAGGAAACGGTGCCAGCTTTTAATCTGAAAGCCTCTCACTCTCTCTCTCCTCTTTTTCTCCCTCTCTAACCCCCTCTCTCTCTTTTCATCCCGGGCATACTGACGTTAATCCAAATCTGGATTTCCAGATATTAAAAAGGCCGCCGGTCGCCGTCGTGTTTTGGAAAGAGGAAACTGGGGAATTGGGTCCTTCCTGTGCATCTCGGCGGAGATAAAAACACAAGGGGATAAAAGCGACTGGCAGTACGGGAGAACAAAGAAACTCCACCGCCACCGCTAATGATTTAGTGGAACAAACTGCACAACTAGTTCAACGTTGTTCAACGTTGCTATCATGGTCTGGAATACTGGAGGAATGGGTCATTGCATGAAGGAATGTTGCTTTCTTAATAAAGCGGTCAGCTCCAAAGCTGTTTTTTTGTATGATTTAAGGCCGCCTTTTGTGGGTGTGGAGCCATTGGCCGCAGAGTGACTGGTGGGAGAACAAAAGATCTACAGCTGCTGAAGTCATAAGAGGAACCAGGTGCCAAATGTTGATGTTGGGAAATATCTACAGCAGAAATGTATCAGCCAAAAGAACGCCTTACAGGGGGAAGAGTTGGCCTGCAACAAAGGCTCCCGTTCCAATACTGCCACACATACCACTACCACAAACACTTCACACACACACACACACACACACACACACACTCCTATGTGAACGCACCGACTCACATATACATACACGCGCAAAGCTACACAAGGACATTCATGTCTTTGGGGGTAAGAGTGGAAGGATTGTTCCCCCCATGTGCTCTGAGGGGAGATGTGTGAGAGATGCGGTGCTGACTGGGCCGAGGCGAGGCGAGCTAGGCATGGAGAGCGCGGTGGTCTATATTTATTCTCAGGTCTGCTAAATGAGGTCACTCAGGTGGTCCTGCTGAATACATTCCCCATCTCCATCATGAATCATCTGCTGCTTATTATTCCTGTCCAGCCCAGGGGGCTTGCTTTCATACAGCGCAAGCACTCTGTGTATGTGTGTGTGTGTGTGTGTGTGTGTGTGTGTGTGTGTGTGTGTGCCTGTGCCTGTATAGCCGTGTAGGTGCGGCGCGTGCACGCCATTTGCCGAAAGCACCGAATGAGGGGATAGACACAGCCCATGTGACAGACAGAGAGCAGGTTGTTTAATGAGAAAGTGGATGAGAGGTGACATTCATTGGCTACCTCTCACACCCCGCCCCCCCCATCCTCCACCGCATTCAGACTTCCACTTAGACGAGCAGAGCGGGCACTAGGTAGTCGCGGGAAACCACCAGTAATAATGTCGGCATTACAAAAAATAAATAAATAAACAAACAAACAAACGGGCGCAAAACACCATCTGATCACTCGCACCAGAAAAGCACCCAGCACACGTCTCCATGCATTCGAGGCGGAAAATAATAAGAGCCCTGCTCCGTCGTGTCAGGTACGAGCGTCAAATAGAGCATCACAACAGAAACAGGTATTTTTCCACACCTCCAATATCCCCCCCATCTCGGTTTTTGTTTACATTAGCGGAATAGAGGAGAGAGTCGGGAAGAGCGAAAGAGTCCATTTGCACAAAATATTTCACTCATGAATGAGCACTGAGAGGGTTGGATTAGGTTTATGGGCCTGATTCCAGAGATAACGCCCCCCCCCCTCAGAAGCCCTGGTCCTGGCATGCACACACACACACACACACACACACACACAGAGTGAGGTTGGCAGACTGGAATAATACTCGGGATCTAGATGTTTGCCCTTTGAACCTTTTCTAATCCAGAGTATTAGGGCACGGCCAAAGCCTGATTACGGCAGAATGAAATGGATCTAAATAGATGTCCCGGCCCATCAGCCTCGAGTTCCTTTGTCCCAGAAATAGAAATGGAAATCTGTAATCAACCTCCAACCTCTCTTCTCTTGCCGTCTCGCCCGCACATCCTCCTCCACAGATTTGGCACTCAAGCATCGGCAAAGAAAATCCATTCAGACTTTTTCATATCGTCTCCGATGAATTAGCGGCGCTCGACTCCACGCTGTTTTCTTCTCCCATTCCTTCGGTAATTTAACATGACACACAATATAATACAATACAGTCATATTATATCCGTAGTGCTAGTACTGCATATTTTGCTACATTCAAACTGCAATATTGAATTGTGGTTTAGAGCAAATGTGGTTTCGAGTAGTGTGCACGGAAAGGTCAGATTTTTTTCCATCTTTGCATGCAATGACGCCGCCATTTTCTTGCAAAGCAACCGACAGCGTTAGCGTCGCAGCGTCGCAGCGTGCCACCTGTTGCCGGGAAGCCGGTGAAGCTGCTGCCAGTGCAGTAGGCAGGTAGCAGTGTTAGCATCAAGGTCTAAGGTGGTTAGCAACCCAATGCACACAAACTGTTGCTCAGCTCAATGCTTCAGTGAGCAGCCGGAGGAGGAGCTGCTCTCCTGCGTCCGCTTTGCTTTTACACACACGCACACACACACACACACACACACACACACACACGTACGCACACACACACACACACAACACATGTACGCACACGTGAGCAAACGCACAAGCATGGAAGCACGTACACACACACACAAATACAAACGGTTGAGAAAAAATATACAGACATTTAAGCACTTGGGCACACCAATGAGAACTGAAACACACACACACACACACACACACACGCACACACACACACACACAGGCTGCCTGTGTAGCCAGAAGATCAGGGAGGACTTAAGAGCTCCTCCGGCACCAAAATTACAGGGTACCTCTAAATCCTCCCAGCAGAGAGCACTATGGGATAGTGCAGGGGAGGGGGAGGGGGGTGGTTGAGGTTGGGGGGGTGAGGGAGGGATGGGAGGGATGGGGGGAAGCAGGAAGGAGAGGTAGAAGGGGAAGGGTGGCAGTGGAGTGGGAGGGATGGAAAGAGGAGTGTGGGGTGAGGAGGGGCAGGAAAGGAAGTGGGAGATTCCTTTTTAGACGATGAGAAAGTGTGCGAGCTCGGGGAGGGAGTGAGACTTGATCTGTCTGTGTGTGTGTGTGTGAGTGTGTGTGTGTGTGTGTGTGTGTGTGTGTGTGTGTGTGTGTGTGTGTGAGTGAGTGTGTTTGTCTGTGCTTGCATGCATATGTCAGTGGAAGAATATGGAAGGAGGTGATGAAGTGAGGAGTTGAGAGGAGGAGGAGGGCTCGGTTTGGATAGAAGAAGTGGGAGGTGATCTGTCTGAAGTGGAGGAAGCATGTGTGTGTGTGTGTGTGTGTGTGTGTGTGTGTGTGTGTGTGTGTGTGTCTCTATGTGCGTGCATCTGCCAGCTTGCTTCTCTCTCACACTCACACTCTCCTCATTTCTCTCACCCTGACTTTCTCTTTATGCTTGTTTCTCTGCGTGCAACTGTATGAATGTATGTGTATTCATGTGCGTGAATATTCTGGTGTGTGCACGTCCATCTGTGGGAGTGTGTGTGTGTGTGTGTGTGTGTGTGTGTGTGTGTGTGTGGTCCCTGTACATCAGTCCAGACAGTCCCAGCAGACTACTAAGCTGAGAGTTGGGTATTATGGACTGCCATGGCCAGCACCACTGGGGCAGAGCTTCTTATGACAGCTTTTAACCTCTGCAGAGGACCTGTCAGCAGCTCCCAGTGTGTGTGTGTGTGTGTGTGTGTGTGTGTGTGTGTGTGTGTGTGTACAAGACCCACGGCTTGCAGACACAGAGAGCCTCTGCATCATTTAGCTGCGGGTGTCTTGGTGTGTCACCTCTCCGGTGAATCAAACGGGGCAGAGCTTTTACACCGCTGCACTTTGCACCCTCCATTTCCCAACTCAGCACGCTTGCGAAACCCTCGGCGCTCCTGCACAGCATAAAACTCCTTGCATGACCGCCTAACCAGTGACGCATGTGCACACGCAAAATTTTTTTTTGAAGAATTTGCATTGTCCTGCGTGCATGAGCGAACCAGTCGATGCGCGGGGGAAGACTCACACGCGAACCGGAATACAAAGATCACGTAGACTGACATTGACACAAAAGGGGAAATTCGCACATGCACAGAGATATACACACACACACACACAAACAAACAAAAACACACACACACACACACACACACACACACAGTGCTAGCTGTCTGTCGGATCAGTAGGAGATAAAGGATGCAGAATAACAGGGAGACCTTGGGGAACAGAGCAAGTCATCTGTCTCAAACAAGAACAGACTGAGCGCACAGCCAACATGACAGATGTAGACAGACTCATCTTATAGCGCACCGCATCCCCCAACCTTTTCCTCCACTCCTAGTCCTCCTTACACACACACACACACACACACGGTACTTAAATACGCATGCATGTTGTTTCGCACACACGCACATGCAGTTCAGGCATAAGCTTCAACAGTGTGTGCGCACACATACACTCAAATCCGCAAACGAACAGGTGCCCAAACACACACAGACTGAGAGGTGCACACACACACACACACACACACACACACACACACACACACACACACACACACAGGCCTCTGAACTCCCCTTTTGGATAGTGCATCATTTGACTAATAGCAGCTGAAATGTTGCGTGCTCAGAGAAACAAGCAGAGGAGAAATTGGGTCAGAGAGAGAAAAAAAAAAATGGCATTTCACCTTCTTAGTGGTCAGAGCTAAAGGTTAGAAGAGAAGCGATACACACGAAGGCACGATCACACACACACACAAGCAAGCAAGCATGTGCGCACACACACACACGAGCTCAAAAGCTAAAGGTTAGTATTGGTCATGTGGGAGTTGCTGTTTATCTATCTCTTTTCCAGTGTGTGTGTGTGTGTGCATGCATGTGTGTAGGTGGAGTCTCAACCCTGCTAAAGACATGAGGGAACTCTTGGCAGCTGTAGGGAGCTCCACATTAGGGTTTCATTTAGCCTATGATCAACCACATGGGCCCGCAGACCGACACGTATACACGCGCAACACACTGACAGACGGGTCCAGGCAGACGGGTCCCCTCGGTGAGCATGTCCCTCAGCAGGGAAGCGTATTGAGGTTTTCAGCTCGATTCGTTTGCACTGATAATCGCGCGAGGGACGCCTGGTCCGCTCAGTAAAGCCCAGCAGCTGATAAAAACTGATCCTCTTCTTCTTTTTCTCCGGCCTCTGCGGTCTTATGGCAAGACTGATACGGGACTCTAGATAGAAGTGTCGTCCCCTCCCCTGTCCAAACTAAAAAAGGTCTACGAGCAACAAAGCAGCCTGTGCAGCCTGATAAAAAAAAAATTTTAAAAAGCGCTGGGATGGATCGGAATGCGGTGGGAGATAGTGGTGACGTGTCAAAGGCCACGAGGCCGTCGCAATCTAGACTGACTAAAGAGCTAATCTTTGAGCAAATTCCCCCTCAGGGAAATGAAAGCTGAAGCCCCGGAACAAGTTAACGAACAGCAATAGCAGAGGCGGAAACATCAGAGAGCTCGTGCACCATAAAATGCACAATGTGTAAAATGCGCTTTCGTGGTCCGTGTGTGTTTGTGTATATGTGTAAGTGTGTGTGTGTTTGGTGTGTGTGTGTGTGTGTGTGTTCCTCCACTGTGCATTCATCTTCTGTGGATAGAGAAGCCTCCATCTCCACTGACCTTTTCAATCTGGCCTCCAGAAGGCAGCTATGACAACCCGAGCCAGCCCATATTCCTGAGACAATAACACACACACCGAAGCCACAAGAAAAACAAACAAACAAACAAACAATAACTCTTAGCGAAGGCTCAGTGCTTCCTAATAGGCGACGCAGCGACAACAGCACAGAGGTACACTACAATAAGCGGCGACGCCAGAGCGATGCGATGTCCGAGGAGAGACGAGGCAAGCCTCTGGCGAGGAAATTACCTTCAGATTAATGAGGTTGTCAGTGAGATGATCGGGGACGAGAAAGAGAAGGAGAGAAGACAGGGCAAAGAGACAGTAAAGAGGGGGAGATGGACAGAAAAAGAGAAAGAGAGACAGTGGAGAGACAGTTACAGATGCAGGGGAGACAAGTGAGACAGCGAACGTGTTTTCGAGGCGTCTATGTCAGCCCATCTGTTGTCCACAAAAACACTCTGCAAGAGGCAGAACAAAAGGAGCGTGTGTGTATAGTGTACAGGTGTGTGTGTGTTCATGTGTGTGTGTGTGTGAATGCATGTGTGTGTCTGTACCCGTCCCCCTGAGGGAATCTCTACCTTCTAACATGGAGGCAACAGAACAAAGCTGACTGCAGCTACCAAGGGAACTAAGTCACGCAACACACACACACACACACACACACACACACACACACACACAGTGACAGACAGACAGATATATAGACAGATAGAGGGTCTGATGTAGCTAACGGCTGAGCCAGAGCACAGTGCGCGGGTCCAAACCGCAGCAGAGCGTCTCCAGCTATGAGGCCGGGCTGCAACACAAGAAGCAGGAAAAGAAACGCACCCTTTTCCTCCCTTTCCCCCTGTTATTCGCCAAAACCCCAATCAGAGAGCACAGCAGACCACAGAGAGAAATGCTGCTGATTACATCCTAATACACACAAAGCCAGCGGCTGACGCACATATACAAACACGCGCATGCACACACACACACACACTGATTACATCCTCTCTCCTTGTCCCTGGTATCAGTTACACGGTAAAGCCACGCTGGTCGAGGATCAGCCTTTGGCGCAGGGGAGTGAAAGAGACGGGAGCTTAACCTCCCCGTCCCGAGAACAGAGAGAAAGACTGAGGCTCCCCGGCCCCCGGGCCCCAGCGCAAATAAACAGCTACAACACAAAAATGTCTGGAGACTCGAAACAATTTCCTGAAGGATCTGTCACTGTGCAGGAGCGATGGCGAGGGAGGGAGGGATGGGGAAGATCTAAGGAGAGGAGAAAACAGGAGGAACAGCAAGGCAGAGAGAGAGAGAGAGAGAGAGAGAGAGAGAGAGAGAAAATGATGCAGTTGCAGGGGAAGGAAAAAAAAAAAAGATTGAGCAAAGAGGGAAGAGGGAAATCGGATCAATGTATTTGAAATGGGAAGTGAAATTGTTTAGTGTCATCTACAAAAAAATCAAGTCTCTCTGAGAGGCGGTGCAGAGGGCTGACGGGGCTCGGCTTACAATAGCACGACGTATTTATTTACCACGCGAAGACACGGCTTTCTTTTCAGCCCCCGCTTTCGTCCGTCCGTCCGTCCGTCCATCCATCATGCTACACGCACACAGACGCTGACAGCAGATACATTCACTCCCACGGAACTGCTGACTGAAACTATCTCAGTGCTCAGCTGAGGTACGATTCTCTCCAACGTGCATTAAAAAAAAATATACAACACCACCGCTTCTGTTGCGCAGGCGAATCTGTGCAGAGAGAAAGTGTGTGTGTGTGTGTGTGTGAGTACATAAGTTTGCATTTGCCTATGTGGCTTTGTGCTTTCATTATGCCTTTGTGTGTGTGTGTGTGTGTGTGTGTGTGTGTGTGTGTTTGTGTGCTTCTGTTGCTGTGTTTGTGCGCCTGTGGTCGCGCTGGAATGGAACATGGGACATTTTGCCACCGAGCTGAATTCACAGAAACGGGCTTGGTCCTGGCGGGCAGAAGCAGTATTTAGACTGTGTTTTTTTTTTTTGCGTTGGACGACCACAGCAATCCCTATCACCGCCTTCTGATTCATGTTTGTTTGCTTTGCTGATTCCATCAAGAATCTCTCTCTCTCTCTCTCTCTCGCTCTCTCTCGCTCTCACTTCCCCCAAAAACACTTTTCCGCAGAAATGTTTCGCGCCATCCCCGGTCAGCGTTTCATCAGCCACCCCTCATCGCAGCTGACCAAGCATGCAGTGGTTTCCACAGCGAGGCTACGACATTAAAACTAACAACCTCTATAATTACGGATCCATATTTCTCCGATGAGTTTGTGTAAACAAGCCCGGGCTCCAACTCGGGGAGGAGGCGGACTTCTTGGCAGGCCTCGGCTGAGGGTGCCACTGAAAGGCTGTCGGAAAACAAAGCCATTTCAGAGTGTGTGCCTTGGAAGAGAGAAACCACTGTTCTGGGGGGATGGCGGAGAGAGAGAGCGAGAGAGAGAGAGAGAGAGAGAGAGAGAGAGAGAGAGAGAGAGAGAGAGAGAGCACTCCATCTGAGAGACAGAGAGCTGTGATTGGAGTTCAGCTTTTGGCCGGAGAAGAAAGAAATTGAGAATATGTGTTGTTGGCAAAGCAGAGGGCAAACAACCTCAGACATCTCAGATGGATGGGGAAATATGCTTTTCCAGAGTGTTTTAGATTATGGGCTGTCATTGTTTTATCCTATGCTTATTTTTTTTCTTCTTCATACACCGATACACCGTTGTCCAGTACAATTTTCCTCACGGGCAATGATGCTCATCATCTCGTGTTACATTCTCTCCTCCTAATCACCACGGATTGTTCTCTAAACATGAATCTTTCCAGCGGTCTTAAGTTGTCTCCTCTCCTTTTTTTTACCCGCAGCTATTTTAGTGTTGTGAAACCGCAGAGACGGGTTCCGCACGGCGGGTGGAAGTAAAAGCCAACCAGGAAGCGACTTTAAAACAACTGAATATCATTCATAGAGAGAGCTTCGGCTGGCGGAGGGGGGCTAGAGAATGAGTTTGTGTTGTGTAGAGAGGAAGAGGAGGGAGGGGGAAAAAATAAAAATAAACAGTGTTGTTGTTTCGCCGAGTTAGCTCCGCGGTCTCTCGTGGTCTGCGCGTCGAGGAGAGATCTAGGCTATCGGTTAGCGAAGATGACTTGAATGCAGACTTTCCACGCACACACACACACACACACACACACACACACAGAGCACAGTCACATACATACAAACTGCGTTGCAAAAAACGTCAGAGCAGAACTGCTGTGTAGGATGAGGAAAGAAGGGATGGGAGAAAAGAGGGAGAGAGCAGAGGACGCCGCACGCGGAATAAAATATTCTACCGAGATAAGCATGAAGCGCGGCTGAGGAGCGTTGAGTGTCTGCGTTCGGAGATCCATGGAGCAGACTAATTGAGATGAATACATGAATATATCAGCTTCATCTGGGAGCGACGGGGTCAGCCGTAACCAATGGTTACCATTCACTTGTACAGCCACGTGAGCAGCCCTCCCCTCTAAAAGGAAAAGTCCTCGTGTCACCCCCCGCCACGTCCCCATCCCCGCCTCCCACTCCCCCCCCTCTCTCCTCTAAACAAACTCCACTGTAATAAACGAAAGGCAATAACCAGCGACAATAATGCTGTGCCTGCTAACCCTCTCCGAATGAAATATCCAAAGGAGAAGTAGCAGAGGCAGGCCCGGATAGATTTGCAAAGCAAGCAGAAAGCCATATATTACACTGGCACTCTAATAAACACTGGGCCATATTCACTCACAGGGGTGGGGGGGGGTTAAATCTCCTTATCCCAGGACATGCTTCTCCACCGGAGCGAACCTGACCTGAGAATGAAATCCGTTGCAGCTTACTGATTAGCCGCTAATCGCTAACATCAATGACTCCAAAGTTACTCAGTAAGTCGGCAACGATCCACAATCGATCTGATTCAAAAGAGAAAAAGCACACTTGAAGTTTCATTCCAAAATGGTATCCACCGAAAATGATTGTTTACACGGGATTTTTAGCAGACTTTCATACTTGATCACACTTGTAGAGACTGGAGCCTCGATGTTTTGGAAATATAAAATGGTGAAGCTTAAGTAAACCTTTTTCCTATATATAGTTTTTATATATTCTATATAGCTTTTTTATATAGCTTGAATATTTTTCTTTTCCCCCAGAATATACAGTGTTTTGGAGCAGAACTCTTCAATTCAATTCAATAGGAATAGCACCGTTTTAATATTTACAACCATTATTACAAGTTGTGTAAACAATTATTCTGTCTATGATCTGAAAAATAAACAACATCCTTGGTACATTATCCGTACTGTTGGTAACAGGTGTTTAGGAGAGCCTGCAAAACATGCAACAAAACAAATCTCTTGCTTGTAATTAAAATGTTTGAGCTGATAAACCTGAGGGAGGCTACCAGACAGAACGCTTGTACATTTTCTCAGCAAAATGCTTTAATTGCGCTTTCCAGCACCGCAGCGAGACGGAAACATGGCCGAGATCAAGGCAAGAGATCTGTGGGAGAAAGAAGGAGATGAACTGCTCGAGCAGCTGGACGACCCGAAGGACGAGCTCGGTGTGGCTAAGGTTACCGGTGGAGCTGCCGCCAAACCTGCCCGAGAATAAAAGAAAACCTGAGGAAGTTGTACAAGGGTAAGAAGGTGCAAGCCCCCCCCCGGATCTGAGACCCAAGAAGATCAGGGGCCCTCCTTGCCGGCTGAACAAGCATGAGGAGAGTCTCCGGACCGAGAAACAGCTAGAGGAAGGACCTCCTCTAACTCCATCCACAAATCTGCCTTCAAGGCCTTTTTTCTGTTCATAAAATAAAAGCCTGAGGAAAAAGACATGAATTGTTTTCTTTCACGCGGCATCTGCACTTGTTGTCTGTATTATCACACGTCTAAACTCTTGGTTGTACCTCAAGAATTTGAAAAAATGCTTTAATTGCAAGTAAGGTGGGGGTTTCTTTGCGTCTCAATAATCAGACGATAAAAAATGTCTTTCTCTGTTGAAACATTTCTCAGACTAATCCAACTGCCTTTTCTGAGTGGCTGTGATGCTACATGCAAACCATTACTTTGCATTATTAGCCTAGTGTATATGTGTTTATGTGAGTGGGTGCGCACATGAATATGCCTCTGTGTGTGTGTGTGTGCGTGCATGGGAGCATGCACGTGCACATATGCTGGTGTGTTTACATCCTTGTGAATGTAGGGCAGGGAAGGATCTTCCGATTCGCTGCAGCCGGGCCAGGGATTTCATTTCAACCTTGACATTCAAACTCTCCCAAGGGCAAACAAGGAGAGGTTTGTACAGTAAAGTAGATAAGTGTTCGATGTACAAAATCTGGCGGAGGATTCCTGGTGGAGGGGGGGGGGGGGGGTTTGGACAGAGGGGTGCATGATGTGTGGGTTGCATTGAGCGGAAAATAGCAGCGATGGAGAGGACAGCCCACGCTAAAGACCATGAACGTTAACAATATGTAACATGCATTCTAACCATAATCCTGTCAAAAAAATCAGTGCTGCAAAAACGTGTTAGATGCGGGATGTATTCTTAGGCACTGTTTCAAAGACCGGGTCAGCACCGGAAGGTGGGTCGTAGGAAGATTAAACTACGGGTTATACTGCCAAAGCATTTCCAAATAGCTGCAATGCATGCTAGGCAAAATGAAACGTAGCTTAGTGAATATTTTGCAGGTCAACAGAAAGAAAACGTCGAAAACAACTTGTCTGTCAAGTGTGAGTGGGCAATATACATTTCACCGCGGCAGTATTCTGGTGGTGAAGCACTACGCGTTCTACCGCGGCAGTATTCTGGTGGGGTAGTCCGTGTGTGTCAGCGTCCGCGATGGTACGCCGAGATGGAGAGTGACAGCTGTCGGGAGGGATCAGGCTTACCTTGCCGGCTACACAGGAAATCAAGGGAGAACTGGAGTGCATGAAGACAGGCTGCCTCTGTTTACCGCCTCATGGCCATGTCCTTATATAGAACGGAGCCGCGCCGGCCTGGCAATCAACCGCAAGACATATCACCGGGTAGTCACGGTGCATTATTTCAATAAGAGGAGAATGGGGGGGGAAATGGAGTGAGCCAACCGTGGCGTTTTAGTCCCACGGGGGACATATAAAGAGTGTATTTGTGTGTATTATATGTGTGTTTATGCTCTCTCGCTCATTCTCTCCCTCCATAAAAAGCCTCCTGTCTCAAATCACTTCTCTCCTGCCGCTAACCCCTAAACACAGCACGGCCATTTTCCCTCACAAACAGCTCGTTCCATATCCTGTGTTTAGACAAAGCAATGAAATACAACCAGTTTGTTCAGTCATACACCGGGGGTTGGGGCGGTGGGTGGATTCAGGAGGGGGGAGGAGGGGGAGGAGGAGGGTGTTGATGAATGGCAGGGGCTGGTGCTGGGTCTGGGGTTTAGATCAGCGCGGGGTTATCATTACTGACCCCCCGCTATGTCTCCCTGACCCCTTAGCCCTGAATTTCGACCTCCAGCCTCCCCCCTCGGCTCCTGACACAGAGCCTGTGGCAGGGCAGGGCAGGTCTGGGATGGACGGGACAGGGTGCACCGGATCCCCCGTGGTGACACCAGAACACGGGAGACACACCGAGCTCCCTCTCTCACACACACACACACACACACACCATTTGTTGCTTATTCTACCCCATGGAGGGGGGCGGGGGGAGGGGTATAGGGATGATAGAGGGTGATCTGGGAAAAGAGACACAGCAGCAGAGTCAGAGTGGAGACTGGGGGGGTAGGGGGGCAGGCGGGGAGAAAGATCCTTGGAAGATTCAGTAGGACGTCCACTCCCCATGCATCTTCTTCCCGTCTCGAACGTTGTCTGCCGTGTCTGACCGTTAATCAGGCCAGATAAGCCGCGGGTCTTTACAGCAAGAGCAGATTTACACCGCTCTGCTGGCCGGCTGGAGAGCGTTCCCAGCTGAGACGTACTCACATCTCACAGCCCGGGGGGATAAGCTGGCCTTAGGGGGGGCCTCAACACACAGGACTGGACTGTACTGTACTGTACTGTACTGGAGAAAAATCAGTGTGGGTGACACATTCGGTGCAGGTGCTTTCTATCTCTCTCTCTCTCTCATATAAAACACACACAGCATGCATGTCCATTATCTAAATGATAGACGAAGGGCATCGTGGTGCATAAATAAAACAAGCTCTTCCTGTTGCAAGGACAACATTAACATGACGCCAAGACAAATGTGATATCCGATTACTGCTGACACAAGAACGATACAGTATATGAGCCCAATAATGATCCACCATCGGACTGTGTCTTGCACCCCCCCCCCCATGATTTACAACTATCACTAGTTACGAGTTCAAAGTCCAACAGCGCTATGGAGGAAGTGTTAAGGAAGGAGTTGCTACACAGCACAGATACAGGAGCTGCCATATTGTGTTAAAGCAACAATTCACCCTAAAGCAGAATTGATATCTTATCCCTTTGATCTGTAAATATATGTATTAGTCAAGATGTGTGCCCACTAATAAAGGTTAGAAAAAAATTCTATGCTGAAGTCAAGAGACAATTTGTGGATCTGCCCCGCTACCAGTGACCGAAAACAACAATGCAGACTCGCTGGATACTCTCCCAAACTCCACGGTTCGCTGCGTCCTGGCTTTGAGGGAGAGTTCACAAATATCGATTGAACCGTCCAAAGAATAAACATATGCAAGGTTCATTACCATGCAACTTTGCCTTCAAAAGGGAATAGCTTTTTTAATTGTCTTAACGTTGGACAAAATGGAACTGACCTAAGGGTATTCAGGGAAAGAAAAGCTATGTATCCGTTTCAGGAAATGGGGAAGCATTTTGTTTTTTTTAAACACAGTAATCCATACTGAGCTTTACTTTCATGCCAGCAATCATTTTGTAAGAGAAGATGTCATTTTCTTTCTCAACATGGAAAGAACTCCTCGGACAGCAGGAGCCCAACAGCTTTAGAGAAACAAACTTTGTGTCAGGGAAGATCGTCAAAGTTTGAATCCCAGACCAGCAGGGTAAAATCTGGGCAGGGAAAGTGAATGACAACATCAACAACTGTCACCGTGCCCTCGAGCAAGGCGCTTTACAACTGATTACTGCTGTTGAGCTGCGGCGGCGGCCATCACTAACAGACCTGAGGTATTTGGAAACTCCCAGGTGTGCATGTGTGTAACTGAGTGTGAAGCAGGGCATTGCTCCGACTGCTCAGTCAACCTTCCCCGGCTAAATAAAGGTTCAAAAACACAATATCAACAAAGGCCTAACATTGTATATTGTTTTTTATATATGATGAACTTACACGTGATGTAGTAGTTGATGTTCTTCTTGAACTCCAGGCCCATGTAGTTGGGGCTGAACTCCTGGAATTTGATGGTGAACTTGATGTCCTTCTCCGGCTTGTTGCAGGTGACCAGGACGTTGGGGTCCAGCACCGTGCTGCAGCTCTCCGCCTGCTCCCGCGTCACCATGTACAGCTTGTAGAACTCGTACTCCCTGCCCGGGTCCGCCTTGGGACAGATGATGTCCAGCTTGTCCCCGATTTCCGGGTAGATCACCAGGCCCTTCCCGGGCTGGAAACTGAGAGAAGAGGAAGAATGGTAAATAAAATATGGAGGGAGGCAATAGGAGTTATAGGGTTAGTTTGTCTGGTATGGGCTTCCAGGCAAGGCGTAGTTATTTTGGTCAGTGGCTTGATAATGTTTACTGACAGCAGATAGACTTCATGCTAATCTTGTGAAGTTTCTTTTCATGCTTGGATCCCTAACAAAGTTGTCTAGGAGGGAAACAAAATGGCCAACACAACAAAACTGCTCCAAAATGGCCACAGATGAGAGTTACATCCAAAGAATGCGAAAAAAAAAAAGATTCGGTTCATATGTTTTCAAAGTCCTACATAAGACCCCGCGCTGTTAGCGGAGTATCTCCCTTGTTTCTACTTCAGAGGTCTTGTGCTCCGGGGATGAGGGGGGTCAGCGGAGAGGTTAAGGATTCCCGGTTCATCTTCTCCCTGACCTGATCATCTACTGGGGGGATTAAGATAATCCACCTGGCCTTACTGTACCTCTCCACCTACGCTCCTCCTCGCTAAAGGTGGGGAACAGGAGGAGGCTCGGGGAATATAAGTGTTTGTGGAGAGAGAGAGGGGGTGTGGGGGGATCATTGGGTAAGTGTGTGTGAGTGTGTTTCAGCATTAGTGCATATGTTTGTGTGTGTGTGTGTGTGTGTGTCAGTCGGTCAGCAGAATGAGCTGAGGTTGCGGTCTGATGGGGGTGAGGGGGGGCAGACGGGCTGAATCATTGTTCCGGACTTGTTTGGGGCTTAAAATGTCAACATGGTTCAGCTCTGCTGTCCCAGTTAGCCAAGCATTAACCCAGACAGCCGGACTGACCACGGGTGTGTTTATGTATGTGTGTATGTGTGTGTGTGTGCATTGTGGTTGCAGACAGCGAGCCCAGCAGCGGGGCTATCTGCTAGATCTGCCCATGCCAGCGGATTTAAGCAGGATTTAGCGGGGCGCGATGCATTTGTTGTTCTTTCTGATCCCTCACGTTTTAACAAGACGTCAGGGGGCTGGGGCTCTCTCTCTCTCTCTCTCTCTCTCTCTCTCTGTCAGTCCCTCCTTCTCTTTCTCTCTCTCTCCCTCTGAGAGAGAGTAATCTCACCTTATCTACGGCCCCTCATTTCATCATCACACACATCATTTCACCACTAAATAACTGACTCTTCAGACAGGCCCGGGGAAGGGAGGACCGGTATGCCTTCTGAGAGAGACTGATAGAAGAGTGTGTGGAGGGGTGGGAGGGGGGGGGGTGAGAGAATGGAGTGTATGGTCGCCCAGCCATCCTCCTCTGATGTTAAAGACTGGCAAACAGCCAGCCATTGTATTGTATGAAATGATCATTTAAAAAGTCCTATTCCTCAAGAACCCGCCCCCCCCCATGAAAACGAACATGATTGGATTAAAGCCTTTTCAGCATTCATGACCATTCGATTTGGACAGAGGCATTACCCAATAAATGACTCCATTCACAAAAGAGATAAATCCAAAATGAAATTTGCCAAACGGTCGACCCCGCCCCCCCACGCCCCCCCCCCCCACCACCGCTGAATATGTCGTCATGAAAGAATATGCAGATACAGACCAGGGGGGCGCTAGGGCTTGGATGTGGGTGAGACGTTATTTCCACGCCATTGTCTGATGCTCGGGGGGGGGGACGGTGTTGGGGGTGAGGGTGGGGGGGTAGGTAATTCAAGGGGTGATAAGAGAGAGCGCGGGACGTCCTTTGTCCAAACCTCTCCTAACAGTTTGCTGGTTTTCAGCAGCAACCCCTCTGTGCATGTGCTTGTGTGTGTGTGTGTGTGTGTGTGTGTGTGTGTGTGTGTGTGTGTGTGTGTGTGTGTGTGTGCGTCCATATGCACATGCATGGGTACATGTGCGTGTGTGTATGAAAACAAGGGCACAATCAGCCTCTAATTGGATCTACAAGATGCATCAGTGAGGCATAAACAGGTTCCCATGGCAACACTAGGCTTTGTCGCTGACCACCCCTCTCCTCCTCTCCCCCTCCGCCCCCCTTTCTCTCCATTTCTACCCCCCATCTCAGCCCCCCAATCTCATTCCCTCTCGCTTTATCCTTCACTCTTATTCACCTCCTCAACATTTCCCTCATTCCTCTTTCTCTCAACCCCCTTCTCACTCCCCCCCCCTCTCTCTCTCTCCCTCCACACACACACACACACACACACACACACACACACACACACACAAAAACACCTACAGAAAAAAAAACGTGTGAAACCGAAAAAAAAGACCAGACAAACACAATTAACCGTTGATTTGTTTCACTCAACAAGTAGGTGCCTTCTATTTCGGTGGATGTCCAAGTCAAAGGATGGGCGACTTTCCAACAAGTTCTCCGCTTAAAAGTGTTAAAAACCCGTTTAAAGTCGGATAAAACAATGAACTTTATTCCCCCTTTTTTTTTTTTTTGCGCAATCCATTTATTCCATTATCAAAGCGAGAAGCAACAATTTAGATGAATAATTAAGATTTCCAAAAAATCTTAATATCTTAATATCCCTGAAGGATTTAATCACAAGCCTGCCTCCCTGTCATTGATTCAATTTTCCGAGCAGGCCTCCTCGTTGGCGGTTAGATAGCTATCCTAAGTGAATTCTCCGCTTCTGTTTCCCAGCCTTTGTTAACTGTCGGCTATAATGAGGCTCTGGCTGCTGTGGAGGTCTGGAAGCGCCATCGCAGATGGGAAAGAAGCAACATAAAAGAAATAGGGCAGCAATTAGTGTTTAGCCCAGTTTAAAAGCCCTCCACTTGGCAAGCCGCGGCCCCAGCTCCAGTCCAGGATGTGAAACTAAACTGGTGGGCTGGGGGGACTTTGTCTTCCGTTTGTCTCTCTGTCGGCTTAATCAGCGGCACTCCGGTGCTCCACGCCGCTACGCGATGGAGAGGAGGAGAGAAGATTATTGTACTTTTGAGGAGGTCGAAGAGGCGGGGGAAGGGAAGGGAGAGGTCGAGCTGAAATCTTTCATTCTCGTTGTCTGGAGACTCATAAGACCTGTTGATGAAAGGAAGTTGGAGCGGAGCGGAGGGAACGAGCCTCGTCGGGACCCCGAACGCAAGAGAGGCATGATCCCCCTTCGTGTCAAACGAGGTGGATCTGCCCCGAACCAAACTAAATAAAGAGTCATTTTCAAAACAACCAAGCGAGGAGGTTCATTTTGTTTCATCTGGACGACTCAATCCTGCAAAGAGCTTATACAAACAGACCTACGCTACAGCGAGGCAGAGAGAGAGAACAGAAAACAACAGAGGAAAGGAAAGGAGAGGAGGAGGAGAGGAGGAGAGCCCCCCACCCTTTTACATTCCACTGGTGAATATGAGCACATGATCTCACATATGCCACCACCACACCCCCCCTCCTCCCACACACACACACACACACACACACACACACACACGGATGTGGGAGCACACAAAAGCACTGTGGGGTGCATCCTGGACCTTCCCAGCCCAACTTCCCAGCCACCCCTATTCATACGCCCTGCCCTCGCCGACTTTCAGATGAAACGCCGCCTACACCGAGGCCCACTCAAAGCCCCTCACAGAGCCTCCGACTAGCCCTTCCCCCCCCCCCCGCCCCATGCTCTCTCCACCCCGTCCAGTCAAACCCAGGCCCCTGCCCCAGGCCTAGCACTGGCAGGCCGCCTTCAGCCCCTGAATGAATGGACCCATGAGAGGAACAGAGAGAGAGAGAGAGAGAGAGAGAGAGAGAGAGAGAGAGAGAGAGAGAAAAGCTCATATCAAGAGAATGGTGTCAAATTGATTTGTTCCTCCTGAGCGGTAGCATGAACACGCCATACATATCAATTAAAATCAATAATTCCCCGCTACGTAGACGATCCGTCTCTAGCCGGGGGAGGAAGGCGCCGACGGCCGGATGCAGGTTCTCTCGACTCCGCCACTCAACGCGCTCTCTACGCCTCTCTCTCTCTCCCCTTGTAACACACCGACACAAACACACACCAACGTAAAGACACACACCCACACACCACAACAGGTACTCTATTCCCCTCGCTATCAGCGTGGTAATTACCACAGCAGGATAGTCAAGTGTTCCCTCACCAATTATCATTTCTCTCTCGCATCATCCCGCAAAAATCAGCGCGGGAGACAGTTTCCATACGACGATATTTATTATTATCTATCAATAATCCACCGGTTTACGATTTACGATTACCCCGAGAACGCTGAGACCGTTACAGTCGTTTATCCACGCGACAGGAGTTACGCTCCGGTCTTTAAAAACAACAAAAAGCGACGTTCTGCGGAGAACATTGACGTCGAAGGCCCTCGCGACGTTGTGCAACATACATCACGGGCGGAGATTTAAAGCTGAATCACTCGCCCCCGAGGCAGTCTGCTATTTGTGTAATCATACGGTACAAACACATCCTGTTCTCATTCGAGTCAATCAATATTAAATAATTCGGCCGTAGCCCCGAAACCAGCGAGATAGAGAGAGAGAGGCACATATTTGTCTGCCCTCACAATGGAAACATTCGAAAAACCGGCAGCTTCTGAAATGGCCAAACTCTCGATGTGTGGTTTAGATTTGCCGGGGCACTGTTGACACAATGTGATCATTTCATACTTGGGGAGAAAGGCAATATATTATCAAGCTGTCAGTATCTTCATCTGGCTCCAGAGGAACTCGCCACATCTTAAGAGCGCTGCCGAGTCGTAGGAGTGGCCGACTCCCGCCGCCGACTGATCTGAAATCAGCCAGAACAGTCTCCCTCTAGTGTTTGATGTCGGAGTGTGGGAAGGGTAGGGCTGGTCGTAGGGCTGGTCGTAGGTCTGGTCTTAGGTCTGGTCGTAGGTCTGGTCGTAGGGCTGGTTGTAGGTCTGCCTGGCCCTGGGTGCTTGTATACAGAACTGGCTTCTGTCAGGCTGTCGGGGGGGGGGGGGGGTTCTTAGGATGTTCTTAGGAAAGGGCCTGACTGTAAACACACACACATAAACACGCGCCCCGCAGTGTACACACACCGCTTTCCTCACATGTCAAACACGGTAAACAACTCGACTCGCCGCTGGTGTGCACCGCGGCCACACACACACAATTACAGACACACACACAGAGAGATTCTGAAAATAAGGAAAACAAGACCCATCTGGCCGTGGCCCGTGTTTAACAAAGCAGGAAGGATTTGACCCTTATTATAGAAAAATCAGGTCAAACCAGTAGACGTCAACACGGGGGGGGCCAAAGGCTAGTGGCGTTGGACGAAACTCTACGACCGCAAACTTCTAGATGCATTTATACTCCGGCAGGCCGAGACTGAGTGACGGTGTGTTCCTGGGCTGTCCCCCATTAGGACACAAATGAAGATGTCACCGGCAGAAACACACAGACTATCCTGCATTCCACCCTGGAGCGCTGCTTTTGTACGTGTGAACACAGACACCCTCACACACACACACACACACACACACACACACACACACCCTCACACACACACACACACACACTCTGTTTGCTCAGTCAGGAGGCTGGCATGCAGAGCAAATCAGATTCAGTGTGACTCATAGCAACAGTTGCACACAGGAATCTAAACACACACACACACACACACACACACAGCTAACTTACATCTCGTTCGCCCCCCCCCAAACAGACATAAAGCTCAGTATGCTCGCCTCCCTTCAATCACTGTCACACGGAGGGGCTAGCATCACACCGGCAGCCGTAATGAGCTAACAAGACGACGTCCAGATGGCCCGCGCCAAGTGGACCGCTTGTTACTAGACGGACACCGCTCAAGAGGACCGCCGAGAGGAGCGTCAGAAGTCATTAGGGAGGAGAGAGAGAGAGAGCATGATCTGTTTCTTCTTTCGGGCCTCCGTGGTTTTTCCCCCCGTCGACGCCGAGCCCCTCCCTCCCTAAGAGCAGGGGGAGTTAAGCGGACGGGGGTGTATGCGGTCGTGATTGAACGTCATCCACGGTATCACTGACAGGGAGAGAAGGCCCAGACCGCCGCTCTCCTAAGTCTCCACTTATTCATCCTAGAGCCCGGTGGACTGAGCTCTTGCAGCTGTAGGGCTGGGGGTGGGCGGTGGGGGGGGGAGTCGAAGGAGAGGAGAGGAGAGGAGAGGAGAGGAGAGGTTTGGACGGAGGAGAGCTTGGGTCATTTTCAGCCCGGGTTCAGCCCTCATCCTGGTGTTGCTCTGTGACCCAAACACACACACACACACACACACACGGCTCTTTTTTTCTTTTTTTTTTTCTTCTCTGGCCACGACACACACACACACACACACACACACACACACACGAGCCAGCTGCCTCCCATCACTGAGGAGCAGCCACAGATGGGCTCTGCATGCTCTGTAAAGATCTCTCCACAGGCCCAGTCTATAGTCACTGCCAAACCCGCCTGGCCAGAACCCTACTGTATGAGTGACTGTGTGTGGGTGTGTGCGCACATACGTGTGTCCATACATGCTCGCAGCGGTGAGACTGTGTGTGTGTGTGTGTGTGTGTGTGTGTGTGTGTGTGTGTGCGCACCAGACACCCCAAACGTGCCAGAGAGTTGGTTGGGGGGGGAGTGGACAGCCCTAGAGTGGAGTCCCCCAGGCAGAGAGGAGCTGTGGAGCCGGGAGTCAGGAGTTGGACCGGCATGCAAGGTTCTAATCAGTGCAGCGCAGAGCGGAGCGGAGAAGGCAAGAGGAAACCTCCCCAGATGAACAATAGCATCTCTCACACTCACCAGATTGTATTTCACTCTCCCGCTTGGGGAAGGAAGAAGAAGAAGAAACTAGAGAAATAGTAAAAAAAAAAAGAATTATAACCATTATCAAACCGGCGCAGCTGCCCAGGTTGTTAACCGGCGGACGTTTTTCTGCTCCGTATCTCCGAACCCCATCGATAACGCAGACATCACAGGGCTGGTTCGAGCCCAAAAGCCCCTCAGAAAAGAATTACTGGGTGAAAACAACCCTTTTAATGTTGCTAGTAAATCAGCACATGTACTGACACACACACACACACACACACACACACACACACACACACACACACACACACACACACACAGCTCCATATTATTCAGTGGTGAAAATTCTTAGGTAGAGCCAATTTTTAACAAATGCCCTCCTCTCCTCTCTCAGCACGGTTAAAAAAATACTCCAGGGAGTTTTAGACTGAATAATGAAGCAAAGTGAAAGCCTCAATCAGGATGAGAGTCAGGCTAAGGTGTGCAGCTAAAGGAAGCTAATTTTACCCATCCTTCCAACGGGATGGACACACACGGGGGGGGTTATTTGCCTTGCTCAGCAGTATTTGGGCAGTTTTCGCCTCTGGGGATCAAATTAGCAAGCGATCAAGCCACTAGACGGCATCCCCAGCCAACGTGGCACCCATAATCAATGGGAGCCCCCTCAATAATACTGTGTCATGCTATTGATCCACGTGAGGATTTTTTTTTTCCCTACGCTCCGGTGAGATCAGAGCAGAGGATCAGCTGCAGAATAGCACCCGTGGAGTTGAGGCTGCCTCTCCCCAATACAGAACACGTTGTTCCCCAGTTTGGAGATTTTACAGCAACTCTTTACGATCAAAGGGGAGCCGAATCGATACTTTACGAGCCCGCCTGTTGTTAACAGGTGTTAATACGAGACAGTTACAGAAAGCCGGGGGTATCGGGAGAGAGAAACCAAAACCTTCCTGGAAGAACAAAAGGGAAGACGTGGTGCGCAGAAAGCAAAAAAAAAAAAATCAATCAATCTTTTGCCAGAACCCTGTCGGGTTTTGACAGCGCGGTTCTGAACTCTGAAGTAAAAGATAGCGCGCCCGCAAAGTTCAAAATACTTTCATTGTTCATCTGTCAGTGTGAAAGACAATTGCAGGGGAGCGGGGAGGGGAAGAAATACTAGCACAATATTTATCTTGTGTTGCCTTTTTCCTCCTGACGCGCAGTTTTTTTTCCTTTCTGTAATGTATTCCTGCTATTGTGGTGAGCGCTTAGAAGACGGATGGGCAAAGGAGTCCGGTAGGTGATATCTGTCTGCTACAAGCACAGCGCAGTCACTCACGCATTTCCCCCTCGTCTCCCATCTCAAGCGACGGCAATAATTCACCAAGAAACAGCGCCGTTTTTTTCTGGTGGCGTTGTGAATTGTCTGTGGTTTTTGTTCTGCATTGTTCTTGAAACTGCTTCCCTGGGAAACTGGGAAAGTCAAACAGCTGACGAGATGTCACCTCGTGAACTCTCTCTCTCCTCGGTTTCACACGCGCTCTCGCACAAACAGCCACGTCGGCGATCCGACGCACTCGCTCCTTCTCCTTTTTCCCCTTGCACACACACACACACACACTAAGGAACACTCATCAACTGCTTGTCAAGCTCAACAGCACACAGTACTGTCTAAACAGCCCATGAGTAGCAGCTTCTCACATGCTCTCGCTGTTGCTGTTCCACTCTTGAGAAGCTAATAACCCGGGATCATATCATGTCAGTCACGTCAGAGTCTTGTGAGAAGTTGCCGCTCGTGTTAAAAAACTTAGGAAGCCGCAAACACATTCCTCTTCACGCTCTTTTTCGTTTAGCCTGCAGCAGTGAGAGCTGAAGGTGTGTGTGGTGCAATAAAAACTACCTTTAAACAGTTATTTCCCTGTAGCTATACCTGTCTCACAGTGCATGCCTGTACCTGGGCCTCGCGCACGCCTGTTGCAACTGGTCATGCGGTTCTATATAGGGAACATCTATGACCCCGGGGGTATTGTCACGTGTTTATGCAGAACACACACACACTCACATACACGTTCTTGTATGTACATGTAGACGTACACACACATTCCTTAGAAGCCAACAGTAGCGAAACAAGAGAAGATAGGCCTCTCTGCGCAACTGACAAAGTGAATTACACAGTGAGGTAAAAAACACTGGCTTCCTGTCTCGCACAATAGCGCCGGATGGCTTTCAGATGGATTTAGCAGAAACTTGTACAAACACTGAGTCAATAACCGGGGACAGGGTAATGGCCAATCGTTGAAGAGGAACATTTCACAAGTGATTTGTGGAGAAAATGTGTGTTTAGGGCCACTTTGCACCACAGTCTGTCACCCAGCCATAACAAGGGCACTCTGCCAACGGGTCCCATTTGCTTGGTCTTGACAGCGGTAATGCATGGAGGTATTTGAATATTCCCGAGATCCTGATACGGGGCACTGACTCGATATTCCTCATCACAGACAGGCCTCTGATGGGGGGAAAAAAAAATAAAGAAATCCCACTGATGAAAAAGCTGATAATTCTGTCTCTAACGATTCCAGAAGCCATGAAATCAATGACAAATTTCTGTTATGAGCAAACGTACAAGACATTTTAATCCTTCAGCACTTTGCCGCCGATATTTATGTCCGTCGCCGGCGCTTTCATTATCATAAAGCGTGTTTAATATTTCTCAGCTGTGTGAGAGGCCAGCCACACTACAGATGATTGAGAGCGCTCAAGATTTACTGGCTCTTTCTGTCGCTCCTTCTCTTTCTCCAGCTGTGTGCACGTACTTCAGGACCTCTACACGCCACACACTAGACAGACAGACAGACAGAGAGAGAGAGAGAGGAAGCAACGTGCAAGCATTGAGGACATGGTGCCAACCAGAGAGGCCCACCGTGCCTCAGTCCCATCTCTCCAGCTGAGGGCTTTGATTCGCCTGATTGTCTCCAATATTGAGACACACAATAAACACAACACTGGGTGGCCATTTGCAATTCTAATCAGCCCCTCTCGACTGGCCCGGACAAACCCGGCGACGAGCCCTCTGGGATATCACTCATCTGACTGCAAAATAATGACACACAATCATCGCCATGGCTACCGCCACTACCGCATCCCATGAGCAGGAGCAGGAGAGGATATTAATACACGGGAGTGCTCCGAGGACTAAATGAATTAGCCAGGAGATTAGCGAGATACCAGGTTAATGAATGTGCCATGCAGGCAACTTCTCTTCGCCTAGCACTGGGGAGCATCGCCCCCCTCCCCCCCTCCCCCTCGCCTCCCCCGTGCCTCTTCCCCCCCAAAACCACCAGCGGCAAAGTAGGCTAGCTAGCAGGTCCACACCTGCTTTTGCAGGGCATGTTACTACAGGGTTTCAATAAACCTTCTCCCTTCAAAATGCAACCCTGACTTGTAAACTTACTTTGATTATTTCTTCGTAAGACAGCAATTTGCTAACTCCAGCATTATTTGATAAATGATATTTTGAAGTGGGTGTAAACCAACATGCAGGCTGTGATATGATATCGGTGCAAACACACGTTACGGTGTTTACATTGATATGAAACAGTTCGAGCTCTGGATAGTGTTCTGGCGTAGTGAGTTGAAGCTAAAAGAGCTAAAAGAGATGATATCTTAAACAAGACGCTCCCGAAGACACAGATCTGTATGTTGTCATAAAAAGAAAAGGTCCATCTGCTGGTCTTTCCAGCAGCGTTTTCATTGGCTTGATAATAGATGCTTGCAGATAAATGGGAGCAAACTGACATGCAATCATCCACTTTTTAGTAGCCCTGATGTATTTGCTTTAACAGTCACCCTGAAGATGAGAAATTTAAATTTATTTCAGAAAATAACAGGCGCATCTTATGAAACTGCCCATTTGACTTGCAAATCATCCAGATGATTCATAACGGCGACGGTGCTTGTCTGCCCTCCTTTTTTTTGAGTGAGCATGCACGCACACAAATGTTCAACGCTGGCCTGCGAGTGTGTGTGTGTGTGTGTGTGTGTGGGAGCATGCATGGGCATGTGAATGACGGCCTGTCAGTGAGAGACGTCTTTATCTAGCCAATGTCTGTGTGAGTCGTGACTGGGGGGGCAGGGTCACATCACTGGCAGGGAGTCGACACTCTATGAACAGGAAACATTCCTCTCTGATTTCCCTCTAGAGAGGAAACACTCTGCAATGGCACTGTGTGGAGGTTATTCCAATATGTGTGACAGTACGTGTGTGTGTGTGTGTGTGTGTGTGTGTGTGTAGCATGTGGTACTGATCTCAAAACCTTTTTTGCTCCAGCTATTTATTTAAAAAAAACAAGATTTTCTTTTTGAAGCTTTGTTCACAAGGTCCTGCAACAAACGGCTTTGGTTGAGTGAACCGCTCCTCTCCCTGTCCTTAGCCTTTGACTCTTTCTGTGTAGCAACAATACAGGGGTTTTAGTTCGGTGTCCTGCAGTCGATCTGCTAGGGCCCTGATAAGAGAAGCTGATGGATAGGTTTAATCAGCCAAGCCCAGGGATCAAGACCACGGGACAGATCAATCAAATCCTGTGGTTTCTACAAGAAAGAAACAGCTTTTATCAGGGTCAAAGGGCTCTCTGCAACGCTCTTTTCCTTTTTTACTGTGGGAACAGAGACAGTGGTTATTACAGCAAACTAAATGGAAAAACTAGAGAAGAAAAAGAAGTATTTACATTTTTTTTAAATAATCCTGTAACAAAAAACACAATTAAACTCAAACTAAAACAATGAATTTTCCTCTCCAAAAATGAATTGAAGTACAAAATAATTAAAAAAGAGGAAACCTCAAGAGTTCATTTTAGTTTTCTGGTCAGAGCCAAAACGAGAGCAGAGTCCTGAAGGCAACTCTCCAACAGAGCATATCTTCTACTTGGCCCACGGTCTCTAAAATACTAAACACACACGCTGAAATAAAATTCGACAAAGCACTCCTGCAAAATGCAAGCTTCAACTAAACCAAGAGAGTCCTGTTGAAACTGACGCGCAGCATTTTCAGCTGTGTCTTAAAAGGGGGGGGGATTCTTATCAGAGGATTTGAGCGACAAGTCCATTCTCTGCTTACAATCTCGGCTCATGATTGCAAAAGACAGTTACACATGTCCCATCCAATCTAAGACAAATTAGTTGCTCTTTTCTTTTCTCCCTCAAGAAGGGAGATCTTATCCAGGCGGACATGCTTAAGTTGTCACCGGGGTTTCTAAAAACCCCCCGTATTGAACACCATATTGACTGATGCAATCACAGACACACACATCATTAGGCTCATTAACAGTGAATGTAAAAAAAAAAAAGGAGGAGGAGGACAGGGGCTAACTGGTGTAGCGGGAATCTGTGTCTCCTCTGATAACGCTCGCCTTTTAACAAGGCAAGGCGCGGGGCTGTCGGGTATTAAAATGAAATGTGTTTGATGCGCGCGCTAATAAATAGGTTGTTTGACATCATCCCGTTCTCATTCGCACTGTTTGCTCTGTGATAACCCGTGCTGGGATTGTGGCCTCGTAAAAGACGGCCCATGTGTTGTTTTAGGAAGCCATTAGGAGCTGGGCCGTCTCCCATTACTAAAGGGGGCTATCTGGTGATTATTCCCGCCATCTGTAACACACTCGAGCCTTAATCTGCACAAGCCAACCGCAGCTGACTCCTGAGCGAGCGAACGCAACATTCACTCTACCTTCCCGTGTGATGTGTGCATGCATTTGTGTGTGTACGCGTGACACAGCAGCTGTTCCCTCGTCACACTGCGCTTTCGGGGTCGACGGTTATTAGTCCGGCCCACTTGACCGGCGTGCACCGTGAGCGCCAACCATACAGCACGCCACCTCAAAAGCAACACTTCTCTCTGGAAAAGAACTCAAAAACCCCCCCAGCGCTCGTGCAATGCGATCGCGAACCTCCCTGCCTTGCCAGAAACCCGCCTGCACCCTTCAAAGGCTCATCACAGGACGCACGTCTAATGGAGAGAGAAGGCCCGGCTAAAGCCTCGGCCTAGCAAGACCGCTTTGAAGCAACTCCTCCCGTGACTCCAATAGGAGGCAAATCATTTCCCCTTCCATTGTGTGAGCGGTGCACCAGGCGGGCTCTATTTGGTGGCTGCATGTGGAGCCGCTTCAGGGATCAAGCCACTCCATTCCAGAGCAGGGCCACTACAGGAAATGAGACTCCGGTCTCTCCAGATGCACCAGCCACTTCTTGACAATAAATATATTCATGCATTCATGTATATTTCAAAATGTGAATCTGAATCCCTCCGCATTATGCACATGCAAAGGGTCTGCCTTTGTGATTCTTGATATGCAAGAGGTGCTACAATCAAAAAAAAGTATAAATAAATCAGGAAATGCAGCAAACAGAAGCACAAAAAAAAAAACGGCTACACGGCCAGGCGGGGAGAGAGAGGAGGGATTCACAGAGGTTTGTCTGCAAAGAAAGGCTTTCATCTCGGAGATGGGAGAGGAGAAGAGGAGTGATACGGTGTAGGTTCGGGGGCTGTCATGTTTCACAGTCGGGGGGAATTGCGAGACAGACGAGGAGGAGAACTTACAAGCAGTCGAAAACTTTTCAGCGCCGGGGAAAATGGAAGACAAGACAGCGGGAAAAATAGAAGATTAGCGAGCTAATCTCACACTGAGACATAAAAAAGTATTACACAGCGTTGAGAGAGAGAAAACTCATGCGGTTATCCATTAAGGCGAGTTCGACGTAATGCCCTCGGTCGCATTCTCTGCCTAGTTCATAAAAGCCCGGAGAGAGGTTTGGGATATTGTGTTTGCTTTAGTGGACCTTCGCTCCTATTTCCAATATCGGAGAGATGAGAGGCTTCCATAGCCAAGCACATCATGGGGGAGAATAAACACGGGATCTAATGGGAAACATGTGTGTGGGAGATGAAACGGCCTCCCTCACATGAAGTAAGATGAAATATATGCCTACGTCCTGCCGCGCTCCAATCACCGCCGTAAGAACTTGTGTGTGGAGGGGAAGCGGCAGACCCCCGACAGGCTCTCTCACTCAAAAAACACACACACACACACACACACACACACACACACAGCCAATATGGCCATTCTGGAGCGAATCCCCCCTTCAAGTGGAGGCCAGACTCTGACAGTGACATCTCCATTCACTCTGGAATTCTCTTTCGCTTCCCAATATGCATGCACGCGTGCACAAACACACACACACACACACACACACACACACACACATACACACACGCACACACAGATACATACACACACACACAGAGCCAGAGGCCATGGGAGGAGGAGCAGTGCTGGGGCATAGAAAAGCCTTTCTCCCTGCCGTGGGTCTCTGTGGGATTTAGCATGGCATTATGGGAAGATTAGACTTTAGAGCGCTCCACTATCTGATGTCATTGTTGGTTCGGCGTTGTCTGCATGGCGTGTGGAACTCGGGCCTGGTGGCAGGCACATTTCTCTTCCCGGCAAAATGCTCCGGGTTTGCAGTTGTGAGTCGTGATTGATTGCAGGTTCCTATTGTATCTGTCTGGTACGGCTCAGACAAAAAAACGCAACGGAAAACGCTCCACATCTGACTCCATCAATCAAGTCAGCAATCAAAATAATTCAATTAAGAGACTTAAATCCCGCTGGCTTTACGATTCCCCGGTCCAATAGCCTCGAGGCAAACTCAATTTACTGACAATCCATACATGATAGCATTAACTCCACTTTAAGGCTCAAATCTTTTTTTCCATTACTTATATTTTCTAAATATCAGGGGAAAAGCGAAGGAACTAGCTGCTGCTACACTTGGTTTAGTGGACAAGCGCAACATAAAAACGTCACAGAGAGGCTCGCCAGACAACAAAAAACAAATTTGCAAGTTGTTTATAAGATGAGAAATGGACTTATTTGCACAACACAGCAACTTAAGAAATGCTTTTTATAGATCTGGTAAACTGGCCATACATCGGAGATGGGGGAGCGGGGGACAGACTGGGACAGAGAGAGAGAGGTTGCTGAATATGTGTGTAATTGTCTTTTTCCCCCCGTTTCCGAGGTGTGAAAGGGAATGCAGGGTTGCGCTGGGGTGTCCCAGGGAGAGACGATTGAAGCGTCAGTCACAGCTGCCACACAGAGCCCCGGCGCGCAAGCAAATCCCAGGCCCGGGCCCTTTGCGGGCGGAGGGCCCGGGCCTGGGCTGGGAACAGCAGGAGTCCTACAGGCCTTTTCTTCCCACTCCTCTCACCAGCACAAGGGGGGGACTGGCTCATGCTGGGAGTTTGCTTAGAAAAGGCTGAGCCAAGACTTGGCAGAATGGGTTAACAGAGGCATGCACGCACACACACACACACACATGCACACACACATGGTTTTGGGGTCTGTCCTGGGAAAAAAAGATGAACAAAAAAAAATCAAAAATAAATCAAACTTCCAGTTAGCATCTGAACATTTCCACACACACACACGCACACACACACACACACCACAGGCAGAACAAGAGAAGATTATTGGAGAAATGAGTGGTCTTTGCTCCATGCCCAGGGAGCCTAATAGTGGTAAAGTGCCGGGGATTATACACTATGCCATTTCCACGCTCCCCCTAATAGTCTCCGTGTCTTGCCTCCATGTGCCGTAGATGGATTATGATGCTTCATAATTAACGTGGGGGGGGGGGGGGGGGGTGTTCCAGCCACCCATCTGCCACGCTGACACACTTATAGGGGGTATCCCTTGGGAAAAGGGGGCTGCTACCATTGCTATTCCATTACTTTATCATTCTATCATTCTATTATCCCGCCACTCCATTCAATTACACTGTCACTCCATTAGTGTACTCATAACATTGAACAAAGATCTCCATGATGATCATTAATGGTATGTTCAAAGCCGGTTGAGAATGGGTCATGCTTCATCCAGTCTCTCCTCCTAACTGTTGACTTCAAGTAAGACTCACTCTGGTCCTGTTTAAGGAGGCACAGGTAATTTGACTTTTTTTTTCTTCTAAATAAGACTATTTTTTTTTTATTATTATTTTTCTAAACCAGACTATTTTTTTATTATTTTTCTAAACCAGACTATTTTTTATTTTTCTAAACCAGACTATTTTTTTTATTATTTTTCTAAACCAGACTATTTTTTTTATTTTGTTTTCTAAACCAGACTCTTTTTATTTTATTTTTTTTCTAAACCAGACTCTTTTTATTTTATTTTTTTTCTAAACCAGACAATTTTTTACATTTTCTTTCTAAACCAGACTATTTTTCCGTGGGAAAGATGTTTCCAAGTTTTCTCAACGAGGTATTATTGTGCTTTGCATCATCCCGTCTGACGAATCAAGTCGCAAGAAATTCTTTCATTTCTTTTTCAAACTGGGTACATCCTGCAATGTTTTTTCTGTGCTGAAAAAGAAGTTGTGTTCACATTTATCATAATTCAGATCACAATCTAAATGTTCAGCAAAATAATAGTGATATGATTATTTGATAATACCGCCCTAGGCCTGTCCAACCCATTATTTATTTGAATCCATCATCCCATACCCCAAAGCCGGGACACGCTAAAATCAAAATTCCCCACAAATCTTCTGAGTGCCACAAACATATCCCTTGCTGGTTGTATGCTTGGTGACAACTCATGACGTCTTGGAGAACTTATGGAGCAGCCAGCTGCTGAAGGTTGGGTTGCCCGCATGCTGTTTGGGTCTGACGAGGTCTGCCTCCGCGGCACAGAGGGGTTCTGTGAGAAAGAGTTAAGTCTATGAGGTCAGCCCGGAGGAGGAGGTTACGAGTTCTCGACTCGGAGCCGCAGGGGTAATGGTTTTAGAGATGGCTGTCACACAGATCCGTTCCACTGTCCAACACCACCACTGATCTCCACCAGTCCAAGTCCGCTCGCTTTTCAATCGCTCAACTTCTCTCTCCCTGGTCCCCTTTCTTCTTTTCTCCTTCTCTTTTCCCCCCTCACACTGACACATGGAAGTAATCTGGGAGCTCAACGCTGGACTGAAAGGATGTGCGGTTGAGCCCAGGGCTGGGTTTCAACGCTCTGTACTGGCTTCCTTTCCTCTCCTGTTTAATCCCCTCATTTTCAACTGCTCTTATGTAAAAAGAACTAAGATGGCAAACAACAGGCAGACTTTACCCATTCAACTTTTTCCCCCCCACTTCCTGTAATTCTGCATTCCTACATTTTCACTTGATTCAGCTAAAGCAAAGGCAAGGCGACACGGAGAATTCTTAAGGGATGGTTTCCAGCCCCAGCGCCTGTGCCTCTGGTTGGCAGCGCCGGTGTTGACGGGAACTTCCTGGTTGCTGCCAGCCAGGCCTCCAATCTAACGGAGCCGGGTCGCTAACTGCCTGTAAGGCAGCCACTCTTCCACCACTCCACACACTTCCACAGCTAGGCCCTCAACACTTTCACTGGGGCACATTGGCACACTCCTAACACTTCCTTAATGCTCCACTGTGGGTGGACAAAGAACAATGGCACACCGGCACACACTTTCAAGGCACTCACTCACTCAGACAAGTTCATACTCGATCCCTTTCATACGTGCCTGAGACTTTTGCACAGTACTGTATATTCATATTAAAATACAGTATGTGCCTTTGGGCAACGATGTGTAATATCACTCATATTAAAAAGTGTAATATATAATATGTAAAAAAAACTCTGCAAGGACACTTTCAAAAATAATGAAATGAAAAGTTTCTAAATATCAAAGAATTTACTAGAAAGAGCAGTAATGTAAAACACTAATGCAGAAAACAAGGAAATAAACATCTAAGACCAAATTTATATTAAATAAATCTTATTAAAAAAGACTTTTGCACAGTACTGTATTGTGTAGAAATGAACAGCACTCATACCAAAGACATATTTAATATCAATTTATTGTACAAAATGTGTAGAATTACAATAGCTGTATCAGATAAAGGGCCAATTTGCAATGTTTTATAGTTTGTTTTAGCCTCCTTAGGGGCCACATGGGTGTGGCTTGCCACTTCAGTGAGTGCCAGAAAGTTGAGACAGTCACAAGAATTCAAACGAAAGTCAATATGGCAACAGTTTTCTGTGACTGACAACTTACCTGACGCCTACAAATTTGCTGCAAATACTATTTGCCCTTGGTCCGGGGCATTGGAACTGGATTGTATGTGCACAACTGCTTCAGAGAATGCATTCTCAGTGACGTGGCAGTGAGTTCAGCTGGAGTGAAACCATGATGGAAAAACAGCATTTCCCCTAAAATATCCTCAAGTTGCTACAACCCCTTCTGAGCCCAGGTGCTTCACATAGATGACCACACAAAGAATCTGTCCTTACAACACCACTGAAACAACATACATGCGCGCGCACACACACACACACACACACACACACACACACACACACACACACACACATAAAAGCAAAGCGCAGCTGTCCTTACAGCAAGACACAGGCTGCCTTTACAGCACCGTGGCTCAGTTGCTCTGCAGAAGTAGTTCTTATTGGCTGGGCCTCTCTCTGAGCTGGGCTCAGGCTCTAAGTCCTCTCTGTGTGTAATGAGATCTCTATCAGAGGGAAACATGATCAGAGTCTAAAGGGGGAGAAACAGGGGGGGAGGCAGGGGGGAGAGAAGGGGTATATAGCAAGGGTAGTGGGGGCAAGCAGCAGGGCGTGGGGCAGGAAAGAAACAAAAACAGCCCTCTGACCCGCTCAGCAGAGGCCTGCTCTGTAGTGAGAAGAAGAGGGGAGCATTTATTGGAGTCTTTGCAGGGAACCAAATCCTGTTTTTGGTCTGGTCCCGTGATCTCCCCCGGCTCCGGTTTAACAGGTTGTGGCAGTTTCGGTTTATTTTGTCTCTTACCATTAACCTGCCCCTGAAATCGGTGTAATATTTACACGTCCAGCTGGCCTGAACCTCACTTTTCAGGTGTCAAAAGGTTCACCAGTGTTCAAGTACAAACCATTGGAAAATTCTCTTTTACAACACCCATTTACAAAATGGGAAAGATTAGATGAGGTAAGTGATTGATTTTATAGCAAACAAAATAATTATGGGAACTTGAACTTTACTCTACTCTGCTAATAGCGACCAAATAAAAGTACATTCTTCTGATAAACGTTTTTATTTAACAATCAACTAGTCACTTCATCCACTCTAATTGTTTTTTCTAAAAAGAAAAAAATATATATATGGTGTTCTAGTTCATTTGTTTTTCTGTTTTGGAAAAAAAAAAAAAAAAATGATGTCTGCTGAAAAACCACAGTGGCGTTAAAACCAGCCCAGTGACAAACTTCCTGAACCTCTGAGCAGCTCCGGCCAGCCCTGCAGTGGAGTCACCGGTGAGCCAGGCAGCCAAGATGAATGGACACCAAAAATAAGATGTGCAAACTAAGACCGACTGCACAGAGGCTGTAGCTGACTTTTATCAACACTATTGTCTCTGTTTACGCTGTTTTGTATTCTGTTGTGGCTTCTGAACCGAGTCGGGGGCCAGAAAAATGTTTGCAAAACTGTTTCCGAGCCTCACAGAACTGAGGGGGGTTCAAAATCAGTACACCAGACTCTTAGCCAGCCTGTGGCTATTTTCTCACTGTGTGTTTTTCAGAGGTGTGTGTGTGTGTGTTTTCCGTTTTTTCCCCATTTTGTTTTTCTTTTGGGCTGCTGCAAACAGCCTGTGGTAGCTACAGGTCATGAGGTAAATATTAGCTAAGGAGTGTTAGAGGACATGCAGCAACCACTCACAGCTACCCTGTCAGATTATCATTAAATTGGCATCACTGCAGCATTCCTGAGCACACACTGTGTGACTGTGTGACTGTGTGTGTGTGTGTGTGTGTGTGTGTGTGTGTGTGTGTGTGTGTATATATATTGTACACATCTGTGCATGTGTGTACATAGCTGTGCTGTGCCGGTTCAGCCAAACCGATGGGACGTGATCAGTCATAACAACGTGACATTTTCTGGCGTAATCCCACTCAGCTAAATGAGACCTAATCCGATTTGCTCCGATCAAATGTTAGACGGTTCTTCACCGAGCGGGGCGAACGTCAACGCTGACGTTGACAGCCTTCTTCGGCACAGATGCTGCGCCGCCAAGACGTTTTCCCCCCGCTCATCCAAGCTCAAATTAAATATCCAAAAAAATAAAGAAAAAAGAGTCTGATACATGCTGCACTTCACGCAATAAAACTCAACCGGGGGATGTTTCTCTCTTCTCTTCTTTCCAGAGAGAGCTACAGTGCTGATGTATGTGGCCTGTTCCAGCATGCAGGGGGAAAATCAATTAGGCAAACTCCAGTTATTGATAATGCAGAAGACGGCGTGATAGCATCCCCACATGGAAATCTATAACCGGGGGGAATGCTCAGAGGAGGTACCGCAGGGCCGCACACACACACCTAAACGTGTACACACACTCCAAGAAAAACCACAGGCCATAGTGGCCCAAACTTGCTTGGTTTCCTTTACTTTGTCTCATAACTCATGGCCTGTAGGGAGGTGCTGGTATTGTTATATCTTGTGTGTGTGCGAGTGTGTGGTAAGCAAGCAAGCGGAGGGCCACATTAATTTATTAGCTGAGGCAGCAGTGGTCCCCAAAGTGGGAACAGGAACTAAGATGTCGTAAATCTAGATAAGTCACCAGATAGTGTACTGTACAATTCTCTAGGCTTCTCTCTCTCTCTCTCTGTTATCACTATAGAGCAATATAGGCCAAGTCAGAGAGATGGCGCTTTAAAAATAAGCTGCGAAGAAAGACGCTGACTGCTGTCCAAGTATTCCTCTGTTATTGCCTATCAAACACGGCTGCTGACTGATACGTTTCAGAGGAAAAACAGGTTTGTCTTTTGTTATTGCGAGCCGTGAGTACTGCAGGATAATTGTCTATTGTTTTTCTAAGCGCCGACTAGCAGGATAATTAGGTTGAGAGAACACTTTGCAGAATGCATTATTGTTCCATTGTGAAAGTTTATGAAATCTTCGGCCTGGCACGGGGTTTTTTACAGGGAGACAGGAACAGATGGAGAAGAGATCTTCTACTTCTACCATCATGGTAACCTTTCTCCTAAGACATTCCTTTCAGGTGACATCATCAATCAATAAAATGTCTCTCTCTTTTTACTTGTCTACCCATGACTGACAGTGTGTATGTGTGTGTGTAGAATCTGTATGTGTATGAGTGTGTAATATCTCTCTGATGACGCTCATAGTTCCACTACCTCTGCAGCCACAGTCAAATAAAAGCTGATGGGCCATAGTCTTACCATTAACCAAGCCCCCCACACACACACACCAATGAACATCTCAGCAATCTTCATACTGACTGACTGCGCAATGAGCTCCTATGACATTTGACATTTGGGGGATAAATCATGGATTCACCAGAATGAGCACACTTTGGTTATATGCCCCGTGTAGCCACTCTCCATTTCCCCCTCGGCACTCTGAGCTCAAATGAAGGTCAGTTCCTCAGTTCCAACCGTAGAGAACGCAAGACATTTTTCTGAGTTTATTTCCCCTTAAATGTATGTTTCCCAACACCATCCAACTGTTAGGAGTTGAGTCTGAGTGGGTGATAATTGTTACCAGAGCGTATTTTATTATCAGTAGTTCTGGGCTCTGTTTCCTCGGTTTGATGGGAAACGATGAATACCAAAAAAAAATGTCTGGCTTCAGCTGAGAAAGTTGCCCTTGATTTGATGTTGAGAAATTGGGTTGGATCTAAGCCAGTACAATTAAGCAGAACATAATTCATTTCAGGCATTTCTCTTTTGATATGTGAAAACAACTGTGTCTCAAACTTTTGTAATTTGGTGTCCAAAACCAAAGGGCCTTGAATACATGAGAAAGTTGGATCCCACCGTGTGCCCCCCCCCTCTCTCTCCCAGGCCCAGGTATGTTCCAGGGCTCCTGAGACGGACTTGAAGGGAGAAATTTGTTTCTCCAGTGAACTAGGCTACACCTTGACACACTTGGCACGCTTTGCTAGACCTTTTCTCGTTTCTCCTGCGCTCCACCATGACAAGAAATATTAAGGAAAGGAGTGGACAAACTCTGAGATAGCCCATGTCTGAAACGTCCAAGCAGGCTTTTGTCTTCAGCCAGGCAAGAAAAAATAGATTTACAGAAGCCTACTACTGTGTATGTAATATTTAGACTATATAAAAATGACCATGAATAACCTTAATAACCTTTTTTTTTTTTTTTGGCTAGGCCCAATATATAGGCCTATACGTACTGTGTTTCTTTGATCTAGGGAAATACCCATTGGGAAATAAAACATCAGAAACGCTGCGGCTGATGAGCGAAAATTAAAACTGCACAATTTATTTTCTTTTGAAGATTATTGCTTCGTTTAAAAAGGAACATTGAACTGAGCTTGCACACACAATGGCAACTTTTTCCCCTGTAATGTTAGCCCTCCATTACGCACACACACACCCAGCGAGTTTGGCATGCTTGTACAAATGAAATACGACACTTACTTGAGATTCTGCGAGTTCCAAATAATAGTCTCCAGCGATTTGGCGAAAGGTAACGCCGACCTGCACATGATGATAAAGATCCAAAGGTAATACTTCCAACAACCGAGCCCCGCCATTCTCAAAAGCATAGAGACAGTGAGCCGATAACTCAGAGCGTCGGACAGCGCGCCTGGCAGCCTTTATCTGTGGTTTGCCCGGTGGAAGGTGAGGTCTGATCAGTCGGGAGCATGTGAGGTCGATATCAGATACATGACCTTCTGTCCAACTTCTTAAAATCTGCTCCAGACCCCCGTGTCCTTGACTGAACTGTCCGCAGCCCACGAATCTTGACGCGATCTCCTCGGTGAAGGAAAGCCCCGAGTGTCCTGGTTGACCTGTGGCTGAGAACAAATACAAAAAAAAAATCGCCTCTTCGCGACCTTTTTACTCTCCAATGATACGATTCGACATCGGATGAAACGGATCTAAGCAAGTACAGTTTTGGATACACACGATGCGGTCGCCGATCAAGCGCTGCGCCGTGTCTTTGTCAAATCTCCCCTGACGGTTGCCTATACCTGTCGCTGTATATAGCCCACAGATGAGCACATTCATCCGTCAGTCACAACTCCGCGGCACGCTGGGAATCCCGAGGTCCACTTCATTCCAGTGTTATCTTTCACTCCGCCTCCCCTCCTATTCTTCTTTGGAAAGGAATTGAGTTTCTATTGTAAATATCCACCCTCCGCTCTCCGTGCTAGACGGAGTGCGTGTTGCGCTCCAACGGGGCAGCCTAGTCCAACTCGGGCATGCTGCGTGGTCAGTGAGTGAACGTACGTCCTCCGAATGCGTCGCCGTTCGGACACTGGGCGCAAAAGTCACGAGAGGGGGGTTAGGCCTGCTCACTAGCCCGCACAGTCGCTCTAAAACCCGCTCGCTAACAATTCCATGCCGGTATTTTTGACCGTGAAAAAACTCGCAGTCCTCCGGTGTGCGCCGCAGCCCGAGCTGAACTGCTACCAGACGCCCAGGCAGGCGCAGGGGGGACGGCCCACAGTGCGAGCTGTGGCCAATCAGAGCGCTCTGTCCGAACTTGGAAGCAGGAAGCGAAGGCATTTATTGGGGTGGGTGGGGGGCTGTTATTGGGTTGACCCCCACACCGTCACCTCCACCCCTCCGACCGCACTATCGACCCAAATTGAAATGGACTTTGGAGTTATGCGTCATGCTGCATGGTTGAGTCAGGAAAACGGACTGATACTCGAGCGTGTGTAAAAGGGCTTATAGGAGCAAAACTTGGGACCTGTTTGCAAAAGGCCTCCCCAAACGAAAAATGTATACTCTAATATTACTATAATATACTATAACATCCATATAGGTACGTATAGTGTATCTGTGGCATTAAATAGTGATTTTGTAGTAATTTTATCATACTTTATAATATAGCTATAAATACTTTGTTGTTCTGCGATATTATAGTATCTTTTTAAAGTTTACTGTATGAGTACTATCAGCCTAGTTCTTTTTCGTAAGGGCCTGTTCCCAGTTGAAAGGAATGGTGATTAATTGTCTCTTTGGATCCCTTTCTAGTTGTCCCCATCTGGGATAATGAACTGCATGAGAACTTAGTCTTCAGTGTCAATAGACAATGGACGGTCGGTAGCCTATAGTCATTGGCCCATTCATTCATTGAGGAAGAAATGCTTGACACATAATTGATCATGTCCATGTCTGTGCCCCCTTTGTGTGTGTGTGTGTGTGTGTGTGTGTGAGAGAGAGAGAGAGAGAGAGTTGTGTGTTTGTGTTTGATGGAGAGTTTATCTACAGTTTTTTTCCTTTATTCAATCAATGCCGCCCCCTAATGGTTGTGAAGAAATCGATTCATAGAACACGAGGAGGGGAATTCAGTAACGTAATTGGAAAAGAAACATAACAGACAATTAAAGACACATCCTAGGGTTCCCGAAATTATTTTTTTTCTGTATCCTGTGGTTGACAGCCCATAGATCTTTGTGAAACAATAAGCCAACAGCTCAACATCAAGTGCACACTCAAATGATGGTGCACTGTAATTATGTTTGTGTACACAAATGCATGTATGTGCACACGTGTGTATATGTGTGTGTGTGTGTGTGTGTGTGTGTGTGTGCCAGCGATAACAGGGGCCACCGAAGTTGGAGTGCCAAGGCTGACAAGAGGATCAGAGTGTTGTCATAGCAACTAAAAACACAGGCCAGTTGCCAGAGGGCTGTGGCATGTCCCGGGCTGTCTGGGATACCTGACACCCCAGCAGCCAATCACATGGTCGCAGAGAGATACCTGATCTGCTGCGAGCCAATGAGACGCTCCCGTGTGCAACCTTGATGACTGTCACAGCTGTGGGCCAAAACCTACCGACCAATAAGAATATGGTTCCATACCATACCAGGAAGACGATAGCGGGAATAGTAATGGGCATACCACGCTAATGTTGTAAGATTGTGATCAGATCAAAGCAGAATCAGAATCACTTTATTTGCCAAGTAAAATAAATGTGAAGAAATTTGTCTTGGTGACATTGGTGAAGAGAAGTAACCTTTAAATACAGTACATATTGGCACAAATTGTACAAGGACAACAGGACAGCACATTCAGTACAGGACAATGCAGCAGATGCAATAGACAATGCACTGGCCATATCACCCCATAAACACAAAAACACATTTTTATCACATATCATGTGTTAGATGTATGGACAAAGGAATGTATTGAACATAACACTCAGGTTTCAGTCACTTCACACCATGTTTTTTTTTTCATCAGTCAGCCATGAAAGAGTGGCTTTTTCAAGGAATGAGGTCATCGCGTTAATGTGTATAGGTGCCGGTGATTAGTACTTCTATAAATAGCCTGAATGTAGTTTGATACCACCGAGGCACAGTCCTAACAACTCAGATACAGACTCTCGTCAGACGCTCTGCTGCTTCAGAACGGAGAATAGGCTGTAGATTTCATTTTCTGCCTTCTGAAACTCCAAGACGGCCCATAGTTCCTTCCCCCGATCACATATTTACACTCAGCAAACACTGAAACCATGACATCATCATTCCGGGATGAAGCCACTCCGAGCCTGAGCGAGTCCAGCAAAACCTCACCGCGAAAATAAATCAGAGTTAAAGTAGCCTCCTCTTGTTTTTAATCTACACTTAATGAAGTCTGGCGGATTTCCCTCTGGTGTGTGGCTCCATGACACAGCCCTGATCTACAGGCCAAGCGAGAGACCAGAGACCACGGCCCCCCCCCCCCCCTGTATCTGCTGAGGGAGATGTGGTGGGTTTTAGCTGGATCTATGGATCTGCAGGTATGTGCTGAGCCCCCTCGGCATTGCACTGGGTGAAGCGGTTAACCCTTGTTATCGGGAGAGGACAGGCAACATGTGAC
>JAXDDX010000021.1:1067500-1257500 GCA_034670405.1 Hoplostethus atlanticus
GTGTGTGCATGCCTCACTATGGTATCTGTGCTGTCTGAGCCCACTTGCACCAGTCAAAACTCAGATTGAGGTCCAAAGCTCCCCCCGGATCAACGTGTCAGTGTTGCCGCCTGGTGTCACTGACATGTCCTTAGTGACATCATCACCCAGGGACACACAGCAGAGATGACTCCTCTCAATTTCACTGTTGAGGGGGGGCCATTGAAGTCCACTTGAAGTCCACCAGAGTATAGACTAAAGCAGCCCCAACAAGCAGCTTTGCCTTTTTTTGTTGGTGCAGTGTAACGGGTTGTGTGAGCTGTCTGAATTCAAGCCCATTGAACTAAAGATCATATATTTATATTTTATATTAGTACGGTAGCGCTGCGTGCAGGCCTGGCCGTCATAATTTCTGCGCCGGTAAAGAAACATCCCCTGAAAGTGCTTTTATTTCTAATCTGGGAGTCGGCTACATCTGTTTCTGTGAAAACAAGCTTATATTTAGACCGTGCAATATTACATCAAGATAACCTTATCAAGAGACAGAATGTTATCTGTCATCCTGATTATGTCATGTATTTCCAGCGGAGCATGATTCTATGCCAGCTATAAATAAAAGGGGTCATAAAAAAATCTTGGAGGAAGTCTGTAAATCTGTAATACCGCCGCCACACATTGTGACACGCCCTTAAAACAAAGACGCAAACATACTCACGCCCAATCGTGCGCGTGCATGCACATACACACACACGGAACAAACAAAAAGGCAAGCATGACACACAAACACGTGCTACTGCAGACACACCTTTGGCTAACCAGAGATACAAACCCAAAAAAAAAAAAACACAGTTAAAACCCAGGGAGAGAAACTCCTAAATCTGAGGGTGTCCTTGTTAGTAAGCAGCCGAGGGTACGCGAGTGCTCTCAGCCGCATCATCAAAGCCTCAGCAATTACTCCCATGCTCCCTCACTCCGGCATAAATCTGCTCTTATCTCGGCTCGCTGCAGGATCGGGGAATATCAGCTCCAGCATCTGCTCCATCTACAAACCCAGCCACTAAAAGCACAACAAAGTGGCTCTGCAGGCATAAATAAAGTAAGGAGGGGCACGAGAAGCAGAGAAGGGGGCACGGAGAAAGACAAGAGACAGAAAGATAGGCAGAGGGGGCAGAGGGTATGTTCCTGCTTGTCTTATTACTAGAGCCTTTGGGGCTCATTCAGACAGCAATCCGTCAATCAGCCAGCCAAAAAACCTTTACTCAGACCAATTTCTCACCAGCAGACCTTCAAGAGCTCAGCTCAGATCTGCCAACTAATTCTTCACAGGAAATGAAGACATATGGAAAGAAGCCAGGTCAACAGCTCCGGTTGGGGTAAAGGGTCAAACTCGAGGATTTCAGAGGTCAGGGGCAGATATGACGCTAAGACTGCCATGTCATATTTATTGGAGGGGTTAAGGTGATCAATGGCTCTGTTTGTCAGAGGGCTCATAAACTCCAGAGAAGTTACTCTGAGTAGGATCAAGGCCCCGTGGACACATTTTTCACATTATTGCACCTAGTTTGCTCAGAGAAGTCAGCAGATTCCAGGTGCGTGGTAAGTACTATCCAGAGCAAAGTTGCTCACACCTGGCTGGGGCAACGGGGATGACAGATGAGCAAAGCCTCCCAAACTATTTTTAGGAGGATGTTTATTTTCCTCACGGTCGGAATGAACCAACATCTCTCATTGTGACCTCTTTATCACAGCTGTGACCCTGACCTCCCTCCACCTCCCTCCACCTCGTCCTATTCTGTCTCTTCCCCCACCTCCTCCTCCCCCTCCTCCCTCTTCTTTCCTTCCTCTCTACCTCGCCCACACCCATTTGCCCCGGGTCAACCACGCCCTCTGCTCTGTGCTCTCTCCAAACACTGTTTGTTTGTGTGTGTGTGTGTGTGTGTGGGAGAGTGAGAGAGAGAGAGAGAGAGAGAGAGAGAGAGAGAGAGCTGGCACACGTTTGTGAAGGTGAGTGTGATGTAGATGCTATTCTCGGGCTAATTCACAGCCATCGGAGGCTATTCACTTCAGCTGAACATGATCCATGACATCAGCTTATCATCATCAGAGGAACTCAGCCCCGCTGGTCTCGAATCAGTCATAGAGACGAAATGTTTCAAGACCACGCTACAAGGAAATACCTCAGCTCCAGGTGCTGGCTGGGGAGAGGTCAGGGGTGGGAGGTGAGGGGCGAGGGGGTCACGCACCACCCCTCAGGCCTCCCTGAACCCTGACCTCACAAGGCTGATGAATAGAGTGCTAACGAGGACCAGCTCTCTCTCTTGACTGCGTCTGCACTCTCTCTCTCTGCTTGTCTTTGACTATCTCTAATTTTCGCTCTTTTTTTTTTCCTCGGGGGTCAGCGGGGCTGGCAGCAAAGCAGTACCGCTTATACCTGCCGACAACCCTTAAAATACCTCACCGTCTGTCGTCTCCCTCGGATTTATAATCATCATCGTATCACTTTCAAACTAGGCCCTGTCACACTCTTACATAACCTGACCCCTATCTACACAGCACATCCAATACTTAAGAATAGATTGAATAAATTGTTATTGGGTGAGGTGTTAAATCTTGGCCAGCATTGGGAAGTGCTCTCTTTCTAATCAGGCTCCCCTAACTCATCCCTGGTTCGTGTTGGTGCAGGAGTGATGTGAAAGAGCTAATCATGGTGCACGCACACACACACACACACACACTTGCACTTGCACTTGCACATCACGCACACACGCACACACGAACAAAGCGCTGACATGGACCTGCACATGCACACCTATTCACAAATGCACACACACACACACACACATACACACAGGGCCATTTGCACCGTCATATCATAGAGCCAATTAAAGAGATGAGTCTTATTAGCGGAGGTGTCCTGACCCCCGTTATTCACCGGGGTTTCCTGGCAGAGGCTGGTGACACGCCGAGCTCTCCGTCATCTTTATGAGACCTGTCTCATCACGCCCTTATAAGACACTCATCCAAACTTTACGGAGACTCATGATTTAACAGAGCCGCTTGGCCCAGAATTCCGTCCAGTCATCTCGGGGTCACCTTTGAATGAGTTTCAAGGGATTGCAAGTGGAAGGAAAGAACGTGCGTACGATGGTGGTACATCGCTATAGCTCATCGGCATGTTCTTGGAGCTTCCCATATTGAAAAAAAACAAAACGTAATCACGTTTCTTCTTCCTGCAGGCAAAACCGTTATTATCCTCATTTCGGAGCTCAGCCCCACTGGGATGAGTGGAGGTTGCTCCATTACCACTGATGTGGGGTGAGCCGTGGATAGATAGGTGTGGGGGGAATGTGATTTCTGAACCCAGGGTCAACATCGTGCTACTCCCAGCTGAAAACTTGTCTTGTTTTCTTACTTCACGGGGTCAACCGCCCTGACCAGACCCCCTGGACCACCTGCAGCTCAGCTGATGACAGATTCCCTCCACACACCGGACCATCTCAGTCCTCTGTGGGGGATGAGACTAATCCCCCCCAGTTTCTCTCCTCTACCTACAACAGCCCTGTCACTCGTTCACTCACTCAGCACGCCTTTAGCTGCTCTGACTCTATGTCAATACCCGAGTTAACTGACAGGAGACAGACAGTAGGTTCCCACAGCGCTCTATTCATAGCCATCCGCTGGAATCTCTGACCTGTTCTGGCTCGCCTAAATTGCACTCATGAAAACCGCTCTCGTAATGAAGGGCATTGATCTTTTTCTCATTCCACATTCACCTCGACGTCTCCGTTACGGCCCGCGGAGCATCTCCTCTTAATCCGGGAGAGATTCCTGATGTTCTATTAGATGCACGCGGCATTTTTTTTGAAATGATATGAATCAGAAATGTCAAGGATCAAGTGTACTGTAGCAGTTGGTCTGTCTGCCCATGTCCTTAATCTGTGGCAGGTCCTGGTAAATGATTTTCCAGGGTCAGTTGCTTTCCTTAGAAGCCTGGTAGATTACAACTCATGTGCTTATAAATGATTTAACCATGGAATTAAAAATTTGGTTAATTTACGGAACATGCGGACTTGCGGAATACTGGAATGTGTAGTCCTGCCGTCTACAACGGCTCTATTGATTCTTCTAATCAATTATATGAAAGAGCAGCTGAATTGTAAAAAACAAGGTTTATGAGTGAAATAACCTTGAGTGGGTCAGACCCACTGAGAATGGTTAGCTGAGATTACCTGGCAAACTCTACTCTCTCTGCTTAAGTATGTGTGAGGCCTGGTTCCCCAGCTCTCCTTGACCCTCCTTGAGGTCCCAACACCAGCTGAACTGATAGGGCTGGTGGAGGGCCTCTGGGTTATCAGGAGTAAATACGAGCTAGGAGCCCTACCGAGGCTGTGGCTCTGATTGAACCTCAGCAGCCCTGACCTCAGCAACACAACTTAACCCAACTCAAACCCAGGCAAGAGGCACTGGCTGTGGAACAAGCTCGAGAGAAAAATAGAAAACAATATCCACTTGGTATGGAAGCACTAGTTCTAGACACGGAGAGCCGCCAAGTTATCACTTTGAGAAAACCGGTTTCTGTCTTATGACAACAGCTACACATTAATCTTAAATTTCTCTCAGGTTCTCTTTGGTCTTTTGCTGCATCAACACCACTAAGCCTGTCTTGGTCCCGCATGTGTCCAACTTTAAAAGAGGCTGCTTGCTCAGAAGACACTCAACCACGCTGCCAAGGTAACGGGTTTTCTCTCACATTTACTCTGAGAGCAAACAGAGTGACTGATGTAGTAATAGGTAAACCTCTTCATGTATCACAGACTGGACATGAATGGAGCGCCTCCGAATGCTATTCTGTTAAGCCTGCATTGATCTGAGCTCCTCTTTTATTAACCATGCATTTAACACAGCAATCTCTTTTGCTTGTATCCTTTCTTCTGCAGGCACATCCTCACTTTTATGACAGCAGCAACTACGGTTATCTTTGTCTCTACAAACACATTACTCTGAGTACAACGGGCCCCTTTGAAAGTAAACACAAACGTAAAAAGGTGTCACATACAGCCAGATATGAGCAATGAAGATACTGGCTACGTGAGGATACATATTCATAGCCTTTCCAGCAGATTGAAGATACATACATTACAATGACTGCGACACTGTGTAGTAACGCTGCCACTGTAGGGAGATTAGTCAAGGTATGGCTTTCCTTCTTGGGCTATACTGCCCTCTTGTGACAATAAAATGAATGGACATAGCATTTAACTGATGAAACTGGTGCTTGGGTGACATCCTTCCTGAACCATCTTTCACCCTGAATTGAATGAATTTGAAAATAAAGAAAAAAAAAAAGGTGTGGTGCAGCCTGGATCTAGTGTAACCCCAGTGTTAGTTGAAGTAAATTTAAAGTAATTGCAATCGCGGTACCAGCCAAACACTTCACATTTAGACTGTTCTCCAATGGATGCCAGGAAATAGTTACCACAGATGAAATGTGTTGATTTTTATTCAAAAGTTACTGTCTCCAGACAAGTACAAATCAGAAACAGAGTGAGTGAAAGAGGATGGGGGAGGGGGGGGGGGCTAGACAACAACTCAGAGTGAAGGTAAGAGTGCAGAGAAAATAAAACAGAAAGGGCCAAAAGGGGGGGAAAAAATAAAAATAAAGCTTGAAATTTTGTATATATACACATGATCTAATAAGAATTTATACCAATGTAGTGGTAAGTAAAGTAACAAACAATAAACAGTACTTTTTCCTTAAAAGAAATTTCTTTTATACTTACATAAAATTAGGCAAAACACACAGGCTGTTCATCTACTTTATCACATTACATCCGACCACCTCCTAAGAAGCCAATTATCCACCTTTAAACATGACTGATCCGCTGACAATGGAAGATTACTGTGAGAGAAGGTGACCTTCACAAGCATGTTTAAGGCTTAGGCATGGAATGACTACAAAGTAAATACCTCAGTAGACAAAACATTTCATTAAAACTTGTGTGTATGACAAGTATGTGTCAAAATCTAAGCTTTGTCTAGCTGCCAGAGCACTGCTGAATAACTTTCACCTTCAATAGGGTCTGAATGATTAGCTTTCGGTTTAAACATTTGAAATTTAAGTATTTTACGACAGGACTTTTCATGTTGAGAAAACCTTAAAGCTGAATTTCACAAGTCTTTTCATTAGTTTTATCCAAACTAATTTACACGTAGGAAAAAAGGTAGAAATCCGAAGACATTATCAAGACAAAGAAAAACCATAAAAATACAAATTTAAAAATCTTCCTTGATGCATGGCTTCACATGCTTTCATTTTTTAAGTTTACTTACACGTTTCTCAAACTTTGTGACTGAAGGTTGAAAATTTGAAAATAAGAAAACCAAAAGCACATTTATAAAATCAGCACCGATTCATATATAACTTTTATTTAAAATGTAGAGATACCCATTTCAACATTAATATGCTGGATTTCAAGAGAAAGATGTGATTTCTTCAAATGCGCTGTTTTTTGTCAGAGTCCACACAGTGGCACTACCGGGGAATAATTCTGCTCGCTGTCGAGGGACACACATTTGTATGGGAGATTGTGGTGGGGAGTGATACGAATATTGGGTAAGCTTTAGCACTTACTGCTTAACAGTGTGGAGCGTTCAATGGGAATCTCTGGGAATCTTCACAGCACTAAAGGGATCCTGACTGATTCTACTTGACATCTCACCATCTGAACCACCAGTGGTTATGAGGACCACAAATCAGGTCCAACAATGGGGAAAAGAAACATAAAAAAGAAAAGAAGAAAAAAAAAAAAAAAAAAAACACAAACAGAAAGACCTCTGTCCACTTGGCTAACACAGTACAAGCAAGCTACTACAGTCTGTTTATAAATTACTACTTCACACCTGGTTACTTACTACTATTATAAAAAGGGTTAGACATAAAAAAAAAAAAAAAAAAGTTCCTTAAGTTAAACACACCAATTCATCCCCATTTGAAAAAAATAAACAAAAACAAAAAGCTATTATGGATTTTTCTTCAGACATGTCTCATTTCTAATAGGTTTGGAAGTGGCCTGTCACACTATTTCTGAACAGGAAGAGCTTACCCAAGATTATAAAAGTAAATATTTGAAACAAAGTCCTCTCTGAGCAAGCAACACTGAGTGTGGGTGTCATTGGTCCACGTGGAGTACAAGCCAGAAATGTTCTTTACAGAAAACACTTCTGTTTTCGCATCTAAAATTCTCTTTAAATACAAAGCGCCGCTTCTCTTCTCCCAGCGTCTAAATATTAGCTTAAAACATGGACACCCCGAGGACCTAGAGGGAACAGATAAAAACATTTAATTAACAATTATCAATTACAAAGCACATAAATAATATAAAAGGATTCAGTCTATGTATATGACATCCTCCAATGGAAAAAGCCTTTGGCCTTTTAACAGAATTTAGCCTCCCTCTTCACTAGGACTGGGTATCATTTAGAAATCGATACCCAACGATTTCTCAATTTGTTGTATAAATGAAAAACATTTAAGTAATTTGTTTTTCCAATAGCCAACTATGTGCTGCTGCATTAATGCATTTTATTTAATGCATATGTTACTTACAAGGTTACTTTGTTATGCCATTAACATCTATGATAAAAAATGTGCCATGTCTGTCTAAATCAGATTAACATTGAAGAAATTGGATTTAAGCACAATGGCAATATTGTCTGAGGCAAGATCATAGCAACAAGATAGTGTGACCATTGCTGGCTGCATTTTCACCTTTTTCAATATCACATTGGATCAGTTGCATTTCACTTTGCTACAGTCTTATAAAATATCTTATACAAATCTTCAGCCACTACTTTTCTAGCATTGTGAAAGTCATTGTGTCAAAATATGCACTGAAGCAGAGGTTGTTGTTTTGAGTTGAGTTTGAGTTGAATTCAACAAGACTGAGAACGGCAATAAAATGTATGTCTTGGGTAATATTTATTATGTAACGGGGAAAAAAAAGTACTGAAAGTTTTCAGTCACGGAATCTCAATATCCAGCCCTACTCTTCCCCCCTGGAGTTTGTGAAGGTTTTGACAGGTTGAAAACAAGGTAGAAACATTAGAAGTAGGCTATAAGCATACAAGGTAAAGCACATCTAGCTGATACAGTGTAGGTGCTAAGGAGAAAGAAAGACAGCGTTCCGTACCGATTCATCCATGATAGAAGCAGGGTCAAAGTAGTCTGGCTTCAGCTCGGACCTCTCACGACGGTTCTTAGAGGGTGGCTATAAGAGAATCACAAAGCGTGTTAAAAGAGAACGGCAATTACCACCAGCCAAATGCTGGTAAAAAAAGTTATTCTGTCAGCTGCCTTAGAAGGCAACCAATCGTTGTTTGGAGTCTCTTTCCTATCCTATAAATCAAATTGGCTGGTAAAACTGAAAGGGGCTGGTGAATTTTGGAAACTGTGTGCCACAGTGACCGGTGGATGGCACCAAACTCTTTTTCCTGAATCACTTTGTTAATTTTACCTCTCAAACACTGCAATGTTTGCTTGTGCACTATATGCAACATCCCTTTAAATGCCAGAATGTGTTTAGGGAATACAAACTACATGCTCAATTGAATAACACTGTAATGAGTTAGTTCAGTGGAATGTGTATCTCACCAGATCTATGTCCATGGTGTCGAAATCCATGCCTTCGTTCAGGTCATCCATACGACCCTCAGATGACATCATCACATCCTCCACAATGGGCTCTTCATCTTCCTCCATTAGCCCAGTGCCACGACGACTGCACAAACAAAACAATACGTAATTATGGGAATGGACTTGAAGAGAGATCCATAGGCAGCTATGTGTGTGCATGTGTCTTACATAGCGTGCTGCAGATTGGTCCTGAGCTTGGCATAGTTCATGGCTCTTTCCTGCTGCTGCCGCACCTCTTCCTGCTGTCTCTGGGCCAGCATCCACGTCACCTGGGAACTAAATACAGACACATATTACATTACAGTCATTTAGCAGACACTTTAATCCAAAGCGACTTACAAAAGGTGATTGCCAACACTATGTGGGGCTCGAACCCACGATCCTGGGACTAAGAGTCTCATGTTCATGTTCTCATGTTCCATGTTTTTTGGTCCTCGGGTGGTTTAACAGGAGATAAAACGGGGATGTCAGATCCAACAATATGGATAGCCCGCTGGCCCGGCACCAGTTAAAAGTCATGTTGGGCCAGTTAACTAGTCAGTCACTGTCCCAATAGGGCCAGCACTTGGCAGGCTGCTAAGTGCAAGCATTTTGCTAGCATTTCCCCCCAACATTAATAGCGTGCAAATGGGACATTACTTCGAACCCTGTCCTAATGTATTTTGGCTCATATTCCAGCCCTCTGATCCCATAATAAGCAAGCAACTGAACTGGACGATGGGCCTGCATATGAGCCTTTATATAATTATAAAATCTCTAGAGAAGTAGGAAGCAAAGAATGAACAGATGATTCATTGAAAGAAATTTTGTTTTTAGTATAGAGACAGTAGAAATTTCAATGGGCCCTGAGGGTTTCTGACCAGCTAACCCAACTGTGCCAACAAGGGAAAAGTTAACGTTGGACCTTGGGATGCAATAGTGAGTCATCCATACTTGTAATCCATAGGTGTCTGGTGGTGCTGAGGCGTCTGTTGATGGTGCTGTGGGTGTTGGTGGGACTGCGGCTGGTCGTGAGGGAGGGGGTAGACCCCCATGAAGCTGTCATCACGGCCCCTCTTAGGGTCCCGCATGGCAGTGGAGGTGAGGTGGGGGGACGGCATCATGACTGGGGTCTGCATACTCTGCTGCCACACCTCACTGCTGCTGCTGCTCTCCTCTGCAAGGGAAGGGCCAAAGAGTTACACTACGAATGTGCACACATAACTTACGGTCCTTACACAGTAAAGAAGTAAAAGTAATTTGAACATTAATTCATTATTCTGGAGACACCCTCAGGTACTAATAGGTCAAGTGCACACACAACACACTTGAACAGATGCAGATCTGAGTGACCCTGTGTGATTGTTAAGAAGCAGTTCCCTCATCTGACTCTCTCTCACCATCTGCTGTTTAATCTCCACTGCCATCACTAGGCTGGCTGAGCCAGGCTGGGGGGGCGGGGGGGCATCTGGGTTAATCTGAGCTCTAACTCAGCTTTTGTAACATCATAGCTGGGCTATAATGCAGTTCTGATGTAAACCTTTTCTTTGTGTGGGACATTGGAGGGATGATGGATGCCTCTAGTGCAAAACAGAAGACCAGATCTCCAACAATGATTTTTTTAAATGATGTGGCTGCCTGTACAAAGTAAACTCAATTATCTTGACGCCAAGTATTATTCATGTGTAAAAAAAAATCAATAGAAAAGAAAACCCCTCAAGTTTTATTAAATGATTTTGTTCCCTCCTGCCCTATACCTTCTGGTAGCTTCCTCTTGGCTGCCGAGGTTCCAGCTGTAGCGACAGGAGTCTTGATCTTCTTGGAGCGGACCGAGGAGCCTCTGCTGGAATAGCCGCTCATCACAGACATGGTGTCGTCATCACCACCAGCCTGCAGGGAGTTCCTGTAGGAGATGAGGGGGAGCCAGCAGTCCTCTCGCTGCAGTGCCATCTGGAACGTCATGAAGCGCTCCAGGTACATGTGGCTGGGGAGAAAGGGTGTCAGATAGACAAGATGAGATGAACACACTCATGCAACCATGCACACGGAAGACAAACACCCCCCACAAAACCAGGTGCACATTCCAACTTGAGCATTCCAACTGAGGGGGGTATTTCACAGCAAACACTCACGCAACACAAACACCAGTTGCGCTAGTTGTCATGAACACCTGTTGTGCAGAGACACTACAGGCTCTCAGCCGTCCGCTCAGCAGACAGACTTACACAGTCCTCTTGTCTTGTCTCATAAGCTTGGAGGAGAACTCGCTGAGGATGTCCAAGAAGGCCAGGTTGAGAGGAGTGCCGCCTTCTCCCTGGGGACTGGGATCCTTGAATGCAAACTCGATACCATCTCTAAGAGACAGAAAGAAATAGAGAGAAAGTACAAGACAGAGTGAGCAAAGTAAAAGGAATGATTACATGGACATACAATACTGAACATTGTTCTATCCAGACTGCTTAATGTAAATTCAAATTCTAGGATGTCATGAAAATTAGGGTTCAATCAATAGCCTTTTGAAGGCTAATAACACCATTTTTGCATTGAAGCTTTGAACCAATAGCCAATACTTTGAGCTGATATCCAATATCTTTAAATTTGAAAAAAACAAAAATTATGAATAAATTATAGGTACTCGGGGTTCCCCCCCAGAATTCTTGGCAGAGCTGAACAGCCTCTGAAATATTTAAACCCTTAAATTCAAACTAAAACTCTCCATTTTAATCGAGAATATTATGATTATAAAAAAAACATTTATGAATACCAGCGTTTTTCCTGGTTCAGAAAAGGGCTTTGGTGGTAAACCAAATCAATCAACCCTCTATATCACGGCTTCTCAAAGTCCGGAGTGACACAGGGTCCAGTCCAGACTGATTTTCAGTTCGGTCTGGACCAAGGAAAAGACATTACACATAATGTAGGAATATATTTTCTTGTGTCAGACACGTTGTGTGATCGAATGTATATATATATTTATTTGTGTCCGCTCGCACGTGTGCGAGACACTCATTGCAGACCGCTACGCCTTGACTTTCAATTTTACGGAGCTGCCCGTGCGTGTTTGTCTGCGCTCGCCCGTCATCAGCTTCTGTGGATGCGTTCACTCTGGTCCAATCATACAAAGCGTAATATCTTTGCTCTGACAATGAGTTGTCATGTCATACTGAATGTGTGTACTTTTAGTTATGTTATGGAGAAGTTACTCACTTGTGCAGCATGGCAATGGCATCTCTGGTTTTGACCTGGTCGAGACCGAAGGTGAGAGAGAAACGACGGGCCAACTCTTTGATGCCACAGAATGCAGAGGAGGAGCGATCAAACCCATGACCCAGTTCAGATAGCATTTCGTTGAACAGCTATGAGGAGGAGAAAGAAAGATGAGATTAACTATTTCAATGGAATTGTTGAAACTAGGTTTACTGTCTCTACTAATGTATAAGATTTAGGAGGGGTGTCAGAGTGAGTGAGTAAGTGTGTGTGTGTGTGCACTGACCTGCTGTAGACTGAGGATGAGCGTCTTGGCACACTGGATCTTGTCGATTTGTCGAGTCTTACTCATTGTTTCCTTGATGATGTCACCGTAGTCATTGTAATACTGTAAAGACAAACAGCAAAAACAAAATTGCATTAACATGATGAATCATATGTCTAATGGTTAAGTCGCTCTTATCTGGGGCATCAGCGAAATGCCTACAATGTATAATTGTAATGACAAAAGCGCTTAAAAACTGCAACAAGTGTAGGGGGCCACAATTGTGACTCCCACAGAGTATAATGAACACTAGAATGAATGAGGCCAATCTTACCCTCATGTACTGTTTGAAGATGTCCGCCCCAGTCTTCATATCCACGACACAGTAGATGATCAGTTTGCAGTAGGCTGCCAGTAGGTTCCTCCTCTTGTGCAGAGCTTCAATCTTCCCTGCCTCGTCATCTTGTTGCCCATCTGATGAGTCAACCACAGCCCACATCAGAGACACAGGACAGGATAACACATAAAAGACAACAGTTCCTTTACATTCATTCACCTGAGATGCCCCCACACTGCTAGAAAAATGTAAGTACAATGAAAATTCATCATCTGGTAAACCAGAGTTGCAAACCAGAGTCAAAACTATCCCCACATCTATAAATAATTCTACAGGAAACACTGGGATGTCACATTCATTAAGAGAGTCAGAGAGACCGAGAGAGAGAGTATGTACTGTTGGTTACTCATCTTTAGCGCATGGCAGAGAGAGTATGTGTATGCACATTTGCATCTGTACTAGGGGCGTGTAAAAGTATTCTTTCACAGTCAGTGCATGGTCTGAACGACAAATTGACTAGTCGGTGTATACAAAATGCCAAAATTAAAAAGGTTATACGCAGTGTCTCCCATACATAGGCTCATCTGTGGTGGACCTTCACAATATTGGCATGGCCGCCACAAAATAAAAACTTGGTTTATTTATAGAAAATGATCTAAATCGATCTCTAATGCTGCGCATCACGTTATGTTCTCTGTCACACCAGAAATTCATCTCACAAGGCTGGGGCGCTCACTCAGCTGTTGCTTGTAAACACACTGCACGCACATGAACATTTACAAGGAAAAGGCCTCGAGAGGAGGAAGAAAGCCAAAGGGAGTCTATACCTGAGGTAAAAGCAAAACATGCAGATTAAACCAAACACCCCACCAGTTGAAATGCATTTCAGGAGTAGCTACAACGACAGCCATCATTATCACAATGTAAAGGGAATGTGTTGAAATAAAATGTTGAAGCCATGACAGAATCAAGCAGTTTCTTGTGATCCCCCGGATGCCCTACGACCACAAATAAAGTTCTGAGCTAAGCGAAACACTGTATTGGATTATGGGCAAAATAACTTAATAATAACCATAAAAACAAGCATAAACTCTTCGTTTTGACTTGGTTAGGACCTTGAATGCGCGCGTGAGTACAATGTACAAACAAATAATGATAACACAAACATCGATGCACATCCTCCCAAATGACTCTTTGACTGTTTTGGCACATCTCTAATCTGTACCTGTGCTGTTTGTGTCATCATCCTGGTCTATGAAGACATGGTTCAGGATGAAAGAGAGCAGTTCAGACTGCAGCGAGTCCTCTGGGGAGTAGACCAGGGGCTCCAGGTGCTCCCTGCTTCCAGACACCATCTGGTGGCTGAAGATGAGCAGAACATCACACAGGATGGTAAACGCCTGCAAGAGGAAAGAAAAATGAAGACAAAAATGGTAAGTTAGTCAGCGTACAGACAAGATGCGGCAGTGCACAAAAAGAGACCTTGTAGATGAGGTTTACATGCAGATGATTTCACAACTAGGGTTTGGAGAATAACTAAAGTCAACACTACGTGGATTTGATTGTTTTTAAATAGATCAGATCACTTGACTCTAATGGCTGTTCTAAAGTCAAGACTGAAAACAAGAGGTGATCGAGCCTTTGCGATAGCCTTTTCTTAGACTTTATGCTTTTTTTTAAATGTACTCCTTTTGTAGCTGTATTTTGAAAAGTACTAGACAAATAAATATTACTATTAGATCAGAAACTCATGTAGAGTTGCAGTTTTGGTGGCACGCTACCTGTTCTTTGACGGCGGTGTTGACATTGGTGAGGTAGCGCTGACACATCATACAGAATGCCCTCATCTGCTTCCTCAGGGTCACCATGTCCTCCTGATTTATAAAAACATACAAATAGTCTTTAACATCATACCTCCACTCATGCCTATCCAGTGCAAATAAGTGCAAAATAAGTACTGAGAAGCTGTAGCAGAGCTTACCTTTCTTGAGCTGCCCTCAGATAACTTGGCCAGGTGCCACAGGATCACATAGTGGGTACACTGCAGTGAGTGGATCACTATCTGATCACCATAAAAAAAAAAATAGTGTTAGACAATTTTTTAAATATCTGCGAGAATTCACATAACATCACTTTGTGTGTGTGTGTGTGTGTGTGTGTGTGTGTGTGTAACCTAACCTGCTCAGGCATGTCTCCGTTCTCTATGCCTGTGTTGAGCAGCTTGAAGTTGCTGGTGAAGAGATCCCACTGAGATAGATCATGTGCACTGGGACAAATAAGAGGGAGTCCAAGTCAATTTCAGCAAATGCATACGGAAGCAGAGTAAAGGATTGCACAGACTGGAGATGGCACAGAAAACTGGGGTGGGGGGGGTGTAAAGCGTGTGAGTAAAGAGGTAATGCAGGAGAAAAATCCCATACTTGTGGAAAGCCGTGATCCTCTTCAGCGTGGACAGAATCTGGTAGGTGTCATCTTCATCAACTTCTTCACCCTGGAAACAAAAATGGTGTAAGAGTGTTCATTTCTATGGATCAAGTTGTTTATTAACATCCTTAGGTCTACTATCAGACTCAGTTTTGTAGCCTGGCGGGCCACCTTAGTAAGGCTAAGAGCTAGGCTAAGCTAGGCTTGGCTAAGAAATTCAGCAAAAATCTATATTTCATGGTATTCATTGGGACCAAATAGTCCACTGAGTTCCACAGTGGAATACAGTAGTCATCTCTGACATCTCCAGGCCAAAAAGCATCACTGCAAGTAAAGGGGAGCATTATTTTTGGGAGCAGCACCCCAAGGTAACTTAACCCACATAGTTTCATCGTTGTCATTTCAACTTTAACGTCTGTATATCTATTGATCAGTGACACCAAAGCTTGACATAAACTGTCAGTACAAGTTTATTAATAAAATGAATTGAATAACAAACTAACAGCCATGCAATCAATGGAACATGGAACATTCTACACTTGGGTCTTTCCCCCTCTACCAGTTGGTCAGCTTTATTTAGTTGAAACAGAGACTGATTTTTTTTTTTGGCTGCTGCCAAAGCAAATTTGTGGCCTGCCAAAACAGAAAAGTCAGATTTCTTTCGAATTTCATTGCTATTAGACAACCTGGTCACTAAAAGTGATGTCAAAAGTTCAAAGTCAAGAACACAAATTGACTGGGAAAATGACATTACGTGATTGTCAATCATCCCAGCTTTATGCCTCTGGTATAATTGTGTGCGTGCAATGCAATTTTATCAGTTGGGTTAAAACAAGTCTCTTGGCATATTTTACAGTAATAACTTGTACAGAGTCAAAATGCGGAGCCGTTCTGCAAAATGTGTATATACCATGCATTAGCAGGAATGAAAATCTCCCCTCCCCTCCTTTCATGTTGCCCTTACCTCTTGTAGAAAGTCCTCCAGTAGCCTGTTGAACTTGTCCACCTGCTCATCCAGCAGCTGGGAGCGGGCAATGTCTACCCTGTTGAAGATGGTGAACTCCTCATTGCAGAGGGCGTGGTAGGTCTTGGAACAGACCTCCAAAACCTCAGTGTCTGTGTGCTTCTCCACTATCTCCCTGATCTGACGCAGCAGGGACTCAAGGTGCTGGGGTGGACAAGATTTAGATTTGTGATAAAAGCCAATGCAGGAGATCATTTATTACCTCGGTTTGATTATACAGATCTAATTACTTTGGTTAGTGTTAAAAAAATAAAAAATCTGGGAGTTTCTTGCAAGTGTCTCGTCTTACTTTCTCCAGGCGTCCTGTGGTGTAAATTTCCAGGTCAAAGAACTGAGGCAGCTGCAACAAATTGGTCACCTTCTCTGAATCCACAGCATACTGCATGACAAACATTCACATACAATGGTATTTTCTAATGGAACAACACACCTCAGAAGTCAACAGCTGTTAAGGCAAGTGCTTGTAAAAACAGACTGTATGTGACATACCTTGGCCAGTAGAGGGGGCAATGACACAGCAAACAGCTCTGTCATCCTAGTTCTGTCATCCAACTGAGTCTTTTTCTCTTTGGCTGTCATTACCTGATCAGACACAGCCAGTTAGATGGATGCATGTCCTCAATATCAGTTTGGTACATCTAATTCAATGCAATTCTACATCACTGATGAGTCCATGCAAGCAAAAACTGCACCCATATTAAAACCATCTTGTGTCCACTATTAAAAGTACTCTCTTACCCTCTTCCCTGTGCCTCTGCCCACAGGGGGGTGGCACTCAGCAGCCTGGCGTACAGTGCACAGCATGATCTCAATCAGAGCCGTCTCCTGTCTGTCAGTAAGAGCTACAAGAAACACAAGACAGGTCAGGGTACACCCATATCATTTCTGTGCTCCAGACCACATGCCGATCACAGAGGCTGGTAAGGGATCACTGCCATACCTTCCTCTCCGGGCAGCGGGTCATCTAGCAATAAGCTGGTCATACACTCCCAGTCCTTCAGTAGCTCTGGACCGCACTCCCACAGAGAGTCCACAAGGTAGGCTGCATGCTCGTGGAGCTGGGGAGAAAGATGTGCATGCTGGCTCAGGATGGATGATACAGCAGCTCACATATTGCTGACAAACACAGATGATCGCTTGTGTATGCATGTGTGTGAGAGAGAGAATGAGACTGTGTACCTCACTCTCCAGGAAGAAGAAGACAGTGGTCTTGATGAGGTTGGCATTGGGGCTCTGTCTACCTCTCCTCTTAGGGGCACCCTCCTCCTCAGGTTCCCGCTGGCTGAACAATCTTTCAGGGTGGGGGGGTACACATGTTAATCACTAGATGTGTCTTATACAAAAAAAAACTCAAATCATCTTGCAACTTGCAACCAGGGGCAACCTAAATTAAAACTCATAGCCTAGGCTGAGAACTGAACTCTTGTGAGCTACAACTTCCAACAGAGACAGGTTATATACACAACCTTATTATCCAGACTTCCAAACCGAACAATTGTGAGGGTGATCATGATCAGTAACATTTACAGTGACGTAAAAACAGGACTATAATTTGAGTTATTCTGTTTGTATGCATTCAAAACCAATGCATGTGAATATGTCTAATACAGTTTGGTCTGGTATATCAACAACCCTAAATATCCATTCATCCCTTCCATTCTCAGACAACTGGGATTAGGGAGATATGTAATCAATAATTACTTATTGATTAAACAAGCCTCACCTTCTGTCCTCCCTGTTCTTTCTCCTTTCCTAACCTGCTTCTACTCTGCTTTTCCTGACTTCTGCCTCTGTTTAATGGGGGGGGAGATTTGACTGCTCCTGAATGATTTAGGAGACAAATTTGTCTGGCATACTTCTTGAAGAGGAACTCTCCGGCTGCTATGGCGACAGGCCTATGAGCAGAGTAGACCAGGTGATAGACACTCTCGCAGTCCTCGGGGCTCAGCACCTCGTCCGTACTACTGCAATGGCAAACACACAAGGTCAGTCAACTGAGGTTACGCAGTAGTTGCAGGTAGCATACAGGTACCTGATTTAGCCTGAGCAACTCTTCAAAACTGTGTGCTCAAATGACTTCCCTTAACTGAGAAACAATGTCCTACTGAATTGAATTGAACAACATGAACGTCAGCTTACTACAATAGCAAATCAGAAACAGCTACTTACTGCAAGACAAGAGTGAGTAGTTTTATTGCTTGTACTGCAACGTCATACTCTTTGTCTAGAGTCATGGAGACAATTCGATCCTGCGCAAAGAGGGAAAAACGATACATTTAAGGAGGATATTTATGGGGGGTTAGGGGGGGGTTGTATGAGTGTCAACTACTATGTTGGGTGTTTAAGTTGTCCAGCAGGTGGTGCCAACCTTGAAGCGACTGGTGAAGAGTTCCAGTCTTGCATTGAGTTCTCTGTTGTAGTAGAGGCCCTGCAGAGCTGTCAGACACTTCAGACGCACCTCGCCTTGCTGGAATACAATATTAAGTACAGTCATTTAAAAAAATCTCATCTTTTATTTCATAAGAAAAGCTAAACCAACTTCTTTTTAACCAACCTTATCATGCATGGTCCATCCCACATACTTCAGATAGCTGTCGTTGAGGAAGGCATCGCTGTACAGTTTCATCCACACTCCAATCTCTTCTATACAAATGGCCCTGATTTCTGCTATCGAATCACTGTCAAAACAATACACATGATAGTGTCAGCATCTTTTCTCAGCAGAATAAGAATTGTTATCTATTGCAGCATCAACAATACAGTATCTTGTCTATCATTTTTTTTCCAACAACAGAGCTACAATATGTGGAGCCATACCGATATCTGTGAACAAACACTCCTTTGAATATTGCATTCATCATGTTTTCAATCTCATCCTGATTTTCTTGGAGCTGAAATGAAAAGCATAACACAATCTATGAGCACATTTGTTTAGTCAACAAGAAACCTTTGACTAAGTTGCTATAGTAAGAGATGGCCAGGAGGCATTGTTAACATAACGAGACAGTATGTGACAGCCAACTATGCCACCATGCTGTGGTGTGGCTGCAGAGTGCACTAGCAGATGGATGCCCAGTGGGACCTGCTGTTACATAACCTAATAAACTGACAATGTTAGCTGAATTACACTCAGCACTAACATATTCAATGCCAGTCCAAGACCTACAGAGGTGTTGCAGTGCTAAAAATGGAGTGGATTCATGGTCACAGCATAAAATAATTGACAACAAATCAGAGGCAATTTGCTCTTGTGCATAATATTTTGATTGCGCTGTGCCTGGATGGGTGGGTGGCTGTCTTTGTGTGCATGTCCCTCTCATTTTAATGTGCCTGGACATACTGGCCTGCAGAAGGATGTAGCCTAACAAATGCATTTCACAATATCACAAGTGTGCTGCAACTAAAGGAATGCAAACTAAAGTAAGTCATGTGATCTGTTAGTAACAATACTATGTTCATAAGCCCAATCATAGACTTGTGAGGCACTGAAAAATGTTCAATTAATTAAAGCAGCACAGATCACATTTCCACCATAAATCATAGTTAGCAAGTCCAAAATCTGAATAATGCAGGACATGTTGATAACATCTATGCATATTGTTAACAGATATAACCAGAATTTTAACAATTTGCTGACAATCTGAAATTCCAGCCATTCAAATAAAACAAACACCGGTGTGGGTGTGTGTGTGTGTACACACATGTGTAAATGCAAAAATGCTAATTTTGAGTAAGAACAAAAAACTAAAGCAGCATACCCCCAAGCAGCCAGCCTTACCTCCTTGCGTTTCTGCAGGAGTAGCTCCAACCTGTCGTTGGCCCTCTTGGCCACCATCTTGTTCCTCTCTGCCTCATATTGGCGCTGGGTATTGTCCATGTTAATGCTCAGGTTCAGAGCTACATTCACCAGAGCCGTCATCAGCTTCATGGCTGCCAGAGAACACAGTAAGTAAGACCAAAATATATTGCTCAAACAAAAAATGTTCTCGTCCAGTGCAATGTATCACAAAGTACAAATAGGTCTCAGTAAGCCTGCATCGCTGCAATTCAGAACTGACCTTCAGACATGAAGGCACACACACATAAAGACACACTGCTCATTACCTGCCAGTGTTGAGGTGTGTCTGAAGGCTCGGACTTGGGAGTCCGAGAGTCCGGTGAGGAGGGAGATAACTGTGTCCATCATGTACTCATCATAGATGATACTGTACTGACACTGGCGTACCAGCACCGCAATGAACTCACAGAAACTCGATTTGAATTTCTTCCACTGGGGCCCTGCTATGGTTAGAGGGTAGTCACCACTGTCCTATAGAAGTCACAGGAGAAACGGCATCATCAGTAAATGCAACTACACTGATTTGTCGATGTGTCTTTCCATAAACGTCAACGCCACAAATTCCTATAAATTTGCTGTACTTGGCAAATAAATAGATTCTGATTTTTATGTGTATTCTTAAAACAGAACCAAACTAAAATGACATTGAGGAGGTATATGGTGAATGTTTTATGATTACACCAAAAGAAGTGTAGTTTACCTCATCAAACTCCTCTGTCATTCGTCGGATAATCTCAGAGTTCTGCATGTTACGGAACATCTCTCCGCTGACCACACCTGACAAACACAGAGGGAAGAGACAGAGGGTAATTTCCTAGATGGCCAAGCAGGCCAACTCCTCGATTCAAAGCAAAAGATTAACGAGAAGAGAGGGAAAATATCCCCAAGTGGTTCTGTAGGATACAGTTTAATTCCAAACATTTTCCTCATTCAGGCCATGAGGGCCAAGCCATGCAGTAGTACGACTTAAATACACACACACACACACACACATACCTTTACATCCCGAGCACTGGATGAAGAAATTGATGAGGTCTAACAGAGCAACATCTCTGTCATGTTTGTAGGACTCAATCCAGTCATCAACGACAGACTACAGGATTACAAAAATACAAATGAATAAACATGAACACAATAAATACATTTTAAATCAACAACTTCCTAATAGGACTGCCAACAGAAGATTTTTTTTTTTTTTTTTTTTTTTTTTAAATGTGGCAATCTCAAAAAGATATTGCTGTTTATACCTGCATTGCACTCCTGCCCAGCTTCACCACCTCAAATAGCATCATGTTCTCCATGCCATTCTCCTGGTGGTGGCCGTTTATCCGGCCTGCTCCCTTCCCTCCTTTACCCTTCTCCCCTGCTGCCTTCTTACCCTTCTTTCCTCCCTGGAATAGCATGAAAAATCATGAGGGAAAAAAACAACAGGTGAGGGTTCTCATAAGGTACAAGACAAAGCAGCAGTTAACTGTGGCATAAATTTGCACACATGCGTGTAAATATCTAAAATTGCACTGAATAATCAATACTGGGTCATTTGACCAGGAGGTCTTGACCCAGGAGGCCAAGGGCAGTGAGTGACTCAGGTTGTGTGTACCTTTCCTTTGGCTGGGTTAGCACTCCTTCCATCAAGATCCTCGGAGAAGTCTGTGTCTGAAGAAAAACGAGTGTCTGTATCCCTGATGGGAAAAAACAGCTATCAGACACAAATTCACACCAATTAGACCTCAATCTTAATGCATAAAAAGTGGCCACTTACTGAGGGAAGGGGAACTCTGACGGTATTTCTGGTGCCGCTATCATTTCTGTAACATCTTCTGGATAACCTCAACTTATGACTGACTTGAGATCCTCAAAAATTAAAGGACAGGGGAGGTTGCATGTGACCTAGAAAGCAATATAGAGTAATTTAGAGAGATAGACATGCAAAGGGATATTATACTTTTCAAAACAAGAGAAAAATAAATGCTATGAAAGCAAGCACCAAAGATGTATATGTTCTCAGACAACACAGCCTCGGTAGTAAGCAAATGTTCCCTTGGTGCTGTTCAGAGAGAAAAAAAGTTTCACATGGTAACAGGGGGCGGACACGATACTCCTGTCATGCTCAGCTGTATGCTCATTGGCTCCCTCTCTTTCTCTTCTCCCCTGGTTTACAGACAACGTCACACAGAGGGAAGGGTCTTCCTCAATGGCCAAATATGGCAGTGCCCCTATCCGCCCCATACATATCTTAACCAATCAAAACAAGGTATCAACATAAACAAGATACTGTAGGCTATAGGGCAACTAATGCACTGTTGTGATGTGAGATCAAACCAGAAAGGAGAATTATTAAATTTTTTTTTTTTTAAATGAAGATTCTTACTTTGTCCAAAATTCATAAACAAATGTGAATGTCCATAACTTCATTTCACAGACTGCACTCAAAGAAGTCAATAAAACACACTATGGATAACTGGCCTCTGGAAAAGACAAACAAACTCCTCCCATCTTAGGGATGGCCCTGCTCTGGGTGTGTCTTTCAGTAGTAGTACATACAGTGGTGACACAGTGTGTCATTCAGAAAATATAGTAACAGTTAAAACCAGTGGGTTGACTTTCATGAAAGCTAACGGACATATCACATCATATCACATTATTATGGGATCCTCTTGCTCACAATGTCCTGCAAAAAGATTGCCCACGTACGCTAATTACAGGTCCTTGTCATGTCTCCACAGATATCAATAAGTTAAACAACAATCAACAAACAAACAAAAAAAATCACAGCAACAAAAAAAATAAAAAATCACATAGATAGAATCAACATGAACACTATGCATGTCCGTATCATACTTTGTAAATTGAAAGTTTCAAGTTAAGTGTGTTAATTATATAAGTAATTGCCTTTTAATACACTTTCTTGACGATGTGATAATACTGCATGACAAGTCGGCACGATTTTAGGGGTGTTGACTGAAAAAGTGGCGCCAAACCCGACAGAGTGTGTCATAAACTTGTTACTGCAACCTGCGAGAGTAGACGACTCTGGATAAAAGAAAATTAGAACCCCATATTGTGGTTTTGTGCACGGTAACGATGCCACAATTTGCGGCTCGGTTCCCACCAACAACCCCGACAAGGCTACCCTCTTCGACGGCGCCTGTCAAAATTGACACCGGTGCGCTGCTCGTGCTAGTGCTACTAGCTAACCAACCTAGCTACGAGGGTTCTGGTCTCCTTTCCCAACGTCACCTAATCATAATTTTCAAAAAATGAGCCAATTAAACAATACAGATAAATTCAGATGTACCAAATTAGACTGGTGGCAGTCCTGAAAAATGCATTAGCGTTAGATATGCGTTAACAGGAACAAGCTAACGTTGTCTAGCTAACGTTAACTAACGTTAGTTAGCCCATAATAACAAAACAACGCAAGCTTTACTGTACTAGCGCAAGCTAATGTTAGCTAGTCACACAATAGTCTTTTTCCCCCCACGAACAACGAAAAACTATTTACAGTCTACGAAATAGGCGACATAACATGCGCGCCCGAGGACACGACAAATAACCATGATAAATATGTGGTAATTAGCTGAAAACAGCTATCATTAGTTAGCGTTGCTAACAGCTAACGTTACCTAAAAAAACATCACGTCCTTGCGTCCTCCATCTTGCCTCGGGAGTTCCAGTAATGTATTGCATAAGCAACAAACACTTTGTTTACAAATATCTAAAGTACAAGTTAGTACCTTGAAATAATTAAACACGGCTTTTCGGTCAAGAATAACACATTTTGCTTAACTATGCAAAAATGCAGCTCGTTAGCTTGCTAACAACCGAAGTAGCCATATACCGCGAGCTAGCAGCAAGCGACTTGGTTCAGACAGACATCCGCGCTCTGGGCTCATCTAACGCTAGCCTGGCTAGCGAGCTAGCTAGCAAAATACAAATCAACTAACTTCCAGATTGCTCTCCGCCATTTTACGGCTAACTTACCTTGTTGTGAAATTTAGTTCCGGCAGAATCCCAACTTTTACTATTCTTAAAAACCCTGTCGCAATTTCAAAAGAATTCTGTAAAAAGAGTTTGAAAGTCGCGGTCAGAGGCGGTTTCGGACGTTCTCTCACCCCGCTTGCTCCGTAGTTCGGTTTGTTGTTTCGACGACCTGGGGGGAGGAAATCCTGGTGCAGAGCTACCACCTAGCGGCCAGAATGACAGTATCTGATAGACCGTGAATGATCTGACATCTAGTGGTAATGGACAAGGAGTACAACTGTCAACAACAAAGAATCCTGAATTACCCTGTTCAAAGTTTGCCATTATGGTCTCCATCCTTGTGTTTTGTACCCTTTCCTTTTACCATCATTATGGAAGGGTACACCAAGAGGGACACAACAATTACTCCCAGAAATAAGATAGTCAATTGCCATTTATTTAGATACAAGTTTTGTTGTCAACTCTTCACAATCCTACTTTATATTTGGGATACCAAATTCACTTCTTAAAAGTGATGATCATTTTGGCAACTTATATCAAATAAGATAGACCACCCTTCAACTATAGGACCTGGGTTCAAGTCAGCATGCATCCTCTCTGCTGAAGTGTCCTCAAGCAAGACACTGAATCCCTACCAGCTCTAGGGGTGCTGTTTTGTACGTGACCATGCATTCTGATCAATCTGGAGGGGGGCAAGCAAAACAAGAAACTCCCTAAAGGGATCAATAAAATGTCACCACGTCCAAAGAGTTTTTTAGTGTTGTTTTAGTGTGAAATATATCTAAAATGAGGTCATTTCAATCCTTTTTGACTTAGAGCAAGTTATCCATGCCCTTATTTAATCACACATTGAAATTTATCATTTAAATTCTTGTATTCTTGCCTCAATCATAAAGCTTTTTCTCATCTGCAACAAGTTGAGAATGCAGTAGCTATATTTTTAACTTAAACCAAGAGGAAACAAATTTGGCCACCTTTTTTGAAATTATTTTATCTCTTAATTTTAAAACATGAATTGGCTTGGTCCCCAGCTCATATTACACCTGTAGTGGTACAAGTAACACTCTTTGATTGTTCCAAAGTGGATTACAGACAAAAGGTGATGAAACAATTTACAATCTGTGCCTCAAACCTGTTGAACATTGAGGAAATACATTTTGCAAACTCTCTTTTAAGTATTGTTAATTTGTTTGCTGAGAGTCCAATGTGGTTTTTGAATTTTGCTGAGTCAGCCTGAATAACCAATGGACATTAACAAATGTAGCAGTGCAGCACTACAATATAAAATAATTTAATTCACTTTACATGTGGTCAGTCTATTGTTGATCCAAGAATAATTAGAAGGAATATACTGAGGAGTCATCTAGATATAGCCTGCATGCCACTCCCACAAATCAATCTTTTTTTTCTTTTAAAGTCTAGCATACTTCTAAAACTAGGTTGATTTGGTGTCTGCAAAACATCCTCAATAAGTAAAAACAACCTTTTAATTCAATTAAGTAAAATTTATTTCACACTCTTGATGATAAAACAGAAATCCCATGATGGAATGGCAAATTAAATCATTTCACCCCAGAATGACTGATTGCAGAGACTAAACCAGAGTTGATTTATGTCAGTTATGCAGCAAACCTTTATGTATTAATTGATCTAAGTTTTACAAATGTCAATACACAACAGCAGACATTGAAAACAAAATTATAACAAGAGTCCAAAGCACACCAGAGATGAATGGGACAAATAAATAGAAGAAACTGACTGATTTTAAATCCCATGTCCAGTTCAATCAAATTTGGTTAAATGTCCAGAAATAGTAAAATGATACACCATGAGCACATAAACTTGGAGCAAGGCACATCTGGCAAGAAAAACTGTGGCAAAGTGGGAATTACCATCTCCTTCTGTGTCTATTTACAAGTGTCATTACTCATTAATGGCCTAGTGAGTCTCTAATAAACAATGAAGAAATATTTATTTACTTGATTGTGAAAATATAGTAGTCTTACGACATTTGATTTTTCCCTTATTCTCATACATATACATACACAATGGTCCTTAATTATAATACAAACCTATGTACATTTAATTTTGTCATAAAATAATGTCACAAAATCAGAGGTGAGGAAGCAGCATTGAAGTTAGATTGGAAAGAACCCTTGTTAAGCGATATAGGTCTTGATCTTCTGCGTTATGGCCCCACAGCAGATTGGACACTTGGTGAGCGACTCCGAACACTCCTTGCAAGTGACCAGATGACCACAGGGGAGGAAGACAACGCAGAAGTCTCTGTCCATGCATATTTTGCACTGTTTTTCCCTCTGCAGCTTCCGTAGTTTCTCCATCGGGTCCTCATCTGAAAAACATGATAATAATAATAATAATAATAATAATGATAATAATAATAATAATTTGTATTTAGATGGTAGTTTGAGATATCTAAGCTCAGTAGCAGACATTCCATCTGTTTGCTTATCTCCTAATCACTGATGTTTGGGCTTTATATTATATTCTCAACTATTTGTTTGTGCTATGAACCTGATTCAGCAGTACATTCATTCATTCAGATTATGTACAGGATTCCTACACCTTTTTGCCCATCAAATTCCATAACTTTTCCAAGACTATTCCATGACATATAGCACAATTTCCATGAGCAATATTTGTCAGAATCTATGTTGCATTTTTTACAATGAATATCTGATCTGGATGTCCCAGGTCTTATTTCTGGCTACAACTATCACTTAGAACTGATACTATCAAGACATTTCTGATTTGGGTTTTTATTTCTCAAAAAAGGAAAGTGGATCAACAAGCAGCCAAGCATACATTTCACTGGTTGGAAAAAAACACTTTTTTGGATTCCATGACTTTTCCAGTTGTTCCATGACCGTAGGAACCCTGTATATAAGTGTGAGATATGTACCTTGTTCCTCTGTCTTGGCAGCATCACTGTCTGGGGTTATGTTGAAGCAGTCCTGCAAAAGTGCTTCCAGGCTGGAGTAGCCTGATCCCGTCCTGCTGATCTTCTCTAGGATAGTCTTCTCTACCATGGCGGGCTCCAGACCCATACCTATGGCCCTCTGAGCCATGGCTGACCGCAGCACCTCTGGATATAGACAAAAAGGGGACATCAATGGGCATAAAGATATGTTTTTTTGTTTAAACACTCAAGATGTTCATAATTTACCTTAGTGGTCAAATAAAACTTCCAATAAAAAAAGATTCATGTTTACCATTCAGATGACCTGAAAATCCATTCTGATGCCTTGAAGTCTGGAAACAAACAGGAATTTGATATTGTTACTACATTTTACCAAAGAAATAATTCCATGAACAATCAACCTCTGACATTAGTGGCCTCTGGAATCTGTATTCACCAATTAAAAAAAAAAAAAAGAAAACGTTGGGAGATATGAATCATTTTACGTACAGCGCTGTTTTGTCGTGGGTCTTGTAGCTGGATGCTACTGACAAATTCCTGTCCCTTTTCTGCCAACAGAAAACTGCATCTGTGTGGAAAAAAAGCAACCATAATAAAAAGGAGGCAAATACCAGAAAACGGAGGCATGTAAAAATTATATTTCGGGTGTGTATTTGTGTAAGGGAGAGGAGAGCATTATAGTTCTTACCCAGGGTAGTGTTTGGCATGCTCTTCCCAGGGGTCCTCCTCAGGCTGCCAGCCTTTGAGACCTCCACCACAACAGAAACACAAAACCTTGTCTCCTGCCCCTGCAAGGACACACACAATTTAGCTTGCTGTAACCTTTTGGGAATACTGTGTTTTTTGAGATTGCTAGCTAGCTACTCTAAACTGTGGTAAAGATTAACTTCAAGTATTTGTGCTGTACCTGTGCTGTAGAAGCCAGCTCTCGCCAGTCTCTCATGGTCAATGGAGTGCTGGACGCGTGCAAAGCTATTAAGCCTCTCCTCAAAGCTCTCCATCGGGACACAAGGCCTTGTGTATTGTCTACTCCCCCCCTCCTCCTCCTCCTCCTCCATACCTCCCTGGGATGGGATGTTGCCCACATCATGCCCAAGGATGAAGAAGCAGTAGGGGAAATGTTTGGAATGTTCTCCCCAGGCCGTGTCCCCCGCTTCCCATCCCCCCAACATTCCTCCACAGCAGAAACACCGCACCCTATCACTCTCCCCCAGGTAGAAGAGGCCAGCTTGGGCCAGATCTCGGGGCCTCACTGGGACATTGGAGGGCCATGAAGTGAAGGTCTGAAGACGGACGTCCTCACTGCTCATATGGGGGGCCATGGGGTATGTGGACTCATCAACCACCTCTCCTGTTCTCAAACGAAACTCCATGTCTTCTACTTCCTCATTGTAGGAAGTACCGTTAGTCAGTGTGGTATCAGGACCCGTGTTAAAACTGGCACGGTGGGTGCAGTTGAGAAACTTGCATGATGGGGAAACCTATAGCACAATGAAAATATGATTTAGCTATATACTGCAGTAGGAAAAACAAAAGGATCGTCACTTTTCTTTGTCACCACCATTATCATCACCTCTTTGTGCCTCTCTACAGGTGTGTCTCCCCCGCACCAGTTTTCCACAGTCTTCTGGCAGCTGAAGCAGCGGACACGATCGGCAAGGCCTGTGAAGTAGAAGCCGGCTCGGGCCAATCTCTCCGCTGACACCTGCTGGGCCAGGTTGGAGCCACGGAACGAATCCAGGCGACTGTTCATTAAGGACCAGTCAACAGAGTTGTCTGCCTCCAAGTTAGTGTCTTGTCTAAGATGAGACATGCTAGCACCAGGGTGGGTACTGCTGAGAAGATTGGCTTGATGGGACAGAACGCCTGAAGACAAAAGAGAGGGAAAAATAGGCTATTTTAGCTACAGGGTATTAGGTAGATATGCATTTTGAGATTTAAAAAAAAAAGGTATTGCTAAAACAATGCCAGAGAAATCACATCACATAATAAATCTATGAACAACATTTAGCCTATGAAAGAACATACGCTGAGATGAAAAGCAAACCAAGTAGCTAATAGCCTACTGTAGGCGTGAGATTTATTTAAGAGGGACAAAAATAGTGAATGTAAAATCAGACAACTCAGTGGTTTAATGGATTTCCACAGCTGGCTACAGAATGCAGATCGCAGCATCCAGGCTCTTATTGGGGGCACTGTGCCTTTAAGTGTGGCAGCCAGGTTGTGGTCACATGGAGGCACTGAATGTTCCACGTGAGTGATGGGAACTGAGGAGGCAGGATTGGCTAACTGGCTCAGCAGCACATTGTAAAACGCTAGTATACACCCATGGCAACACCCAACTACACACAGTATGCCAAGGGATACCAACAATACGTAGCTAGGCGTATATTGATAGATATTTATGAGTCTTGCACAGGCCTGTTGTGATAGGGCTAATAGTTATAATCTACTAAAACAATTCTTTATCAATATCTATCAGTCAGCAAGACTATACACTACATTGGTAACAATCTACAACAGCGTGCCTGAAGGCTCCAACCAAACTGATTAAACAACAAAATTCCAAAGCAATGCCATTTGACGTAAGCTAGAAACATTTCTAAAGCAAGGCTACTTAATTTGTAACCACAGTATATCAGCATCCAATTAGCAACTGCTTTTTGATCTGAGCTAATCTTTAAAATAGTAGGCTATGTTTACATTGGAGAAGCAGCTTCTGACCTTTGAGATGCCTATGGTGTAAGAATGGGTATTCACTGAGAAACCAATCAACTGCGCGTTAGATCAGATCTAAACCAAATGCATGTATGGATTTGGGTTTTATCTAAGGTCCTGAGTCTAGTCTGAAACAATCTAACACAGTGTGGAAATAGTCACTGCATTCACTTAGCTCAAGATAGCTGCACGCAAAGCTGGACATGTGACGTTGGTGATGTGTATTCATGTGATGGCTAGTCAGACTCTATTGACTGGCCATGCACCCTCTGGAAAGGCCACACGGCTTTGAGTCAAACAATGGGGCGGCATAACAAACACGCAGTCCTGGTTCTGGTAGCTAACGATGAAAACATCTCACTGCTGTCTGCGTTTGACAGCTGCCATCTAACGTTAGCAATGTATGATTTCAGCGGTCGTGCACCGTTGACTAAAAGCAACCGTTAAGTCAAACGCAGATAGCATACTTCTATAATATACAACCATTAGAACAGAGTTAGTCAGTTTGACCTATTATCAGCGCTAATGAGTTGTAACTAATGGTTAGTAAGCGAGACGGTGGACACGCCATCCACTAACGTTAGCTAGCTAAATTAACGTTAGCAACATAACATTGGCTTAAAAAGTTAATGGACTGTCAAAGTAAAACTACAAAACTTACCTTTAGATACCTAAAAGACAGTTATTTCACTGTCTGACTTCCTGTGTGAATATTGCGTCCTTTTAAACTGGAGAAACCCCTGCTTAAAAGAGAACAGTTTACATGACGTGACCTTTTCAGGAAGTGACAGGAGGTGTTGAATAATGCGCACCTCTTTCTGCGCATCACAGGTGACCACATTATGACGATTGAAACCCACTCAAGTATAGTCGGGGAAGTGGGGATTTTTTTGCGGAAATGTTACAAACTGGTGCTTTCCCTGTTATTGCTGAGCTGTAATTTGAATATGCTTATACTTATTCAACCTATTGGACACCCTATTGAACACCCACGCGCACGCACCCACTTTCGGCCACATCTTTCCTTTCCCAAAAAAGCGAAACTGCAAAGGTTCTTCCCCAGGCACATTCGATTATAATCGGCTACTGTGCGTGCGATGGCTATGATTTAATTAGAAAGGTTACATTTTCCTAAGAACCTTCGGCATACTCGACTATTGCATAAATAGTTAGATAGATAAAGTGACTTTAGAGCATATGGAATAGTGTAACTTAGTTCATCTGAATGGAATGTATTAAACATAAATTGGTAGTGCATAGTGAGTAGAAAAGTGGAAATTGAAAATGAAAAAAGAAATGTAAAAGATTAAATTGCAATTTCAAAGTGGTGATATAATGAAAAGTGACATAGAAAACTTTAAATAAAGCGTAAAATGGTAATAGTAAATACAAAGACAATAATGAAAATAAAACTGAAAATGAAGCTATTGGAAAGCCTAGACTATCCAAACAAGCAAATGCAAAGACATGTTGGCCACAATTGTTTTATAGGTAATCATGGAAATCAACTGGAAGTTACTAGTCACTGCGCATGGCCTGTGGCGAATAAACACACCAGCTCCACGTCAAATGGTAGAAACTATTTGATATTTAGATTTCTTCTTTTCAAGCTTATACGATTAAATATTTGAATGAGTAGCCTACCAATTCGCCAAAATAGCTCCCTTGCCGTGACTCAAATTGCCCCCCTGGTGTCGCTAGTCGCTTGCTATTCATCCGGCAATTTAAGCCAAGCGACCTGACGACTATTCTAAAATACCATATAGTCTAATAAGATAACAACACCTCAATCAAGCGCAGAGGGATCGAGAGGAATGAGAGGCAGCAACATAAAATGGTCATTTCACTTTTTGGATTTGACTTTAATTTTCAGTTTTAATCTAAAATTTTCCTTCTTGGCATTTCTATTTTGGCATGATCATTCCTAGTGCTAAAGTAAAAAAACAAAACAATGCATTTATCATGTAAGGACTTCACATTTGGCTGAAGTCTTAGAGTGAGAGCAGATCTTGCTCAAGGACAACAAGACACATGGCAGCTGATGGACTCACATTCAGTGCTCAAGCCTGAAGGGGTAATGTGGGAAAATTGCAGTAGACAATACTCAGAATTGGAGTTTCCCAAGGGTAGGCTGCCACTCCTGGTTCCTTAGGGCCCTTTTTGCCTTCAAGGCAAAAAGGTGGAGCTCCCACCTATGACCTGCTGTCCCACAGTGGCGCACACCTGTGGCCACAAACCTCTATAGTCCCTTCCAATGTGTGCATGTGCCCACTCAGCAGTGTAGTAAAGTGGTAAGACTAACAACCGTGGAGTCAAATACTCTATAGAGGACAGAGCTGATGGAGGGGGGCTTTAACTGAAAAATGACACTAGGGTATGGAACAACAAAAGTTATCTCAATCATGTTTATTATTTTTTTAAATGAAAAAGGTGGCAAATAAAATTTCCCTGGATGCATTTCTTTAATGTGAATAAACCAGTGGAAGTGTGGAACCAATTTAGTTGAAATATGAAATATTTTTTAACGCAACCTATCTGCTAAGAGAAGAAAATTGAATCAAGTTGTTAAATATATCCTAGACATTCCTTATTAAGAGGTTGAACGCAGACTTTATCTAGTTATTTTTACAACAGTTCTCCCTTCATACAAAATAGGTTGTACTGGTATTTGGATAGATTGTGGTTAGTGTGGGTGAGAGAGTTAGTCTTCAGACATCTACGGTCCGAGGTCTTTACGCCCCAGCTGAGGAGCTGGTAGGGATGCAGCATGGGCAGGGCATGAGAACTCTGATGATGCAATTGTCTAATGTGGCGGATCCTAGCTGTATGTCAGTATGTACGTCATCCTTCCACAATCCGACGAAGTATGGTGCCCAGGCTGCCTTTGGCTATCTGGAGGGGAGTCTTCTCCTCCTTGTTCTCAATGTAGATGCTGGCCCCGTGTTCCACCAGCAACTTGGCTGCCTCCACACGCTCCTCGTCACACGCCAGGTGACTGGTGATAAAAATACATACAGGGTTGTGAATATGAAAATACTTCCCTTTTTTGTTTTAGTGTGCCAAGCCACAATATTCTAATTCACACAGAGACACACACACGTACACACAAACAAACACATACAGGGGTGTGTTGCCCTGTGAGTCCTGGATGTTGGTGGAGGCGCTCTGTTTGAGAAGCAGCTGGATCATGCGGTAGTTGCCCTTGGCGGAGGCTCTGTGTAGAGGAGTGGACTCCAGCTTGTCTGTGATATTGGGGTTTGCTCCGTTTTCCAACAACAGCAGGGCTATCTATAAAGCAGTAGGACAGTAGTGTGTGTTACTGACCAGCCTCAGACAAGCAATCTACTTTTAAATTCTGTGTGTTTCTTATTTACACACGTAAGGCACCTTTTCAGATCCTAGTCCATTTGCTATTGCAAACCATGCATAAGTGAAACCCAGGGCTAATTTGGCAACTGCTCAGGAAGTGAGACTAGAGTACCAGATCAAATTTAGGCTAATGTAATATCATGAATGACTCATTACAACCAACAAATGGATTTACCTAGTGGCCAAGTGTTATTAATGTGTTTAACATCAATACAATACTTTGGTGATTGTTCATATGTGTTTGGTCAATTAAGAGATCGCCACATTTCCATTTCCAACAAAAGAAGCTACCTGTTAGCATGGTCAAGAAATATGTGTGAAAATGAACTACCTCTCGCCCAAAGACAGAAATCAGAGAAGTAGTACCTGAACCTGTGATATCACCAATTGGGAGGGGTGTTAAAAATTACCGGAAGTATCAAGGGGGATTTCCAGAGGATAAACTAAAATAGTCTCTGGTTCCGAACGGATAACACGACTATAGAATAAAGCTCATACAACTGAAACATTCTGCAGGTCCACAAAATCTATTCAAAATCTTTTTTCTATTCACAGTTTACAATTTCCAGATTTGAGTATTTGGATTTATTGTTCTTGGCTTTGGGATAGAGATGTTAATGTTCACAAATATTAACTGGACTGCCGTATACTATAGACGACTATAAAGACTATCACAAAATATTGCAATATTATATAATATTGTCATCTTACATGTCATCCAAGTGGTTATTCTACAACACCATTATTCCCAGCTAATGACTCAAACTATTATGACTGAAAAAAAATCTCCATTTTCATTCACTACATGACACAAAATGACTACAGGGTTTCCCACAGCGTTTAATGATCTGTCGGCCTCCTTGGCTGAGAAATTCCTGCAAATCATTTCATTGTATTCATTCATTTCATTTTGACCAAACAGTCAACGGATTGTTGTTTTGTCATGAGACTTTGGTTAATATAAATACTGCAACTACTTTCACTGCATTTACCATAATAACTGCAGTTACTGGTAAATTGACAATGCAAGAAAATCTAACAGTTGTGTTATTGAACTATTTGATTTTCCCTGTTACACTGACTGCTGGTTTGATCATTCAAATGGTGTACAATTACCTTTCAACTTCACATGCACGGAACATGGTCACATCATACAGAAAACTATCAGCCACAGTGATTTATACAGCCACAGAACCTTACCTCATATCTGTCTTTAGAAGCAGCGTAGTGCAGAGCGGTGCAGCAATTTTCATTGACTGAGTTCAGTTGAGCTCCTTTGGATATTAGAGATCTCACTATGTCTTCTCTGCCTGCAGACGCTGCAATGTGGAGAGGGGTCCAAGAAGCCTGGGAAGTAATACATAAACATGTAGAAATGCCACTTCCAAAACATTACATTTGTCTACAAACCACTCTTGAGTAATCCAGTTAATTGACTAGTTAACAATTTTAAAAATGGGCACCAAAAAACAAAGATTATTATGTGGGTCTACAGCAGTGTTGCATACCTTATTTGACAGTTCAGCTGAACACTATTAGTGTTTATTACTAGGAGTGGAAATTATCAGAGTTCCCAATAGTATATTATTGTAATGCTGGGCCATAATATGACAATACGGTGTTTCTTGATGTTCTAGACTAGAATACTGTGATATATTGTGATTTATCACCAGGTTTTTCTTTATTTTGTCCACAGTATAAAGGTAAATAATACCCTTTATACTAAATAAACTGTTAAAATCAATTACACTTCTAAGGTAAAGAGCCATGCATCTATTACCAGACACAATTCAAAGTCTGAGATGCTTACAGGTTTTCAAGCAAACGTTCAATAACTTTTTGGGCTGGGCCATAGGCACAGCACCATACACTGCTCTGGGGATTTGCACATTGCCAGTTTAACATTTTGAAGTACCATTTTAACATTATAAGGTCATTGTGAATAAATATAATTATTTTTAACTTGTAGAGTATACAATACAGTAATACAATACCACAGAGGAAAGTAGCATGACATTATACTACAGTATATCAAATCAACCCTCCTCTGAATTTACTAAAAAGAAATGTAAATATGTCAATACAATTATACATGGCCCAAAACCCAAGTGAATGATACTGCTCGTTTTTAAGTTAGCTTGTACACAGAAGAATGAATGTGGTTTTACAAGAATTTTTGTGCAGTAATCAATTACACCCAAGGGGAGAACTGATTAGTATAGACATAATTTGTGAAAGCTACAATTATTCGATTTTAACATTAAGGGCAACGCTTTCAAATGGATAGAAAACTGTGGCTGGAATATTTTAACCATTACATCATCTTTCAGATTCACTTCAACTCCCAGGTCAAGAAGGAACTCCGCTATGTTGGTGTGGCCAGCCGAACAAGCCCAGTGGAGGGCGGTTCTGCCGACCTGAAAACGGAGAAAGATGATTATCGATCACGCTAATGTCAATAGCCAAGAACAAGATGATCGATCACGCTAATAAAACAAACAAAAAAAACCAATACAGACTTCAGCAGCCACCTAGCTTCTGACAGGCAATATTAGCTGAATAACAAACACGTGGTGGGTCATAAATTCAAATTTTGTGGTGGCTCATGCATTCATACCTGGTCCGTTTTGCAGGTGAGCATCTTATCTGATAAAATGCATTGCTTTAACTTGTCAAACTGCCCTGTATAGGCAAAATTGCAGACCTCGACATCCGATACAGTACCCTCCATTGTAAATTATGGGTTAAACCTTAGAACAAATGTATAATGGCAATGCTTTTCACTGACAGTCTCTTTCGTATTGTGTTGTTGTCGAATATAACGCAAGCAGTGACTCAGGAAATTATGAATTATACTTCCGCTTTAGAAAGCGGTTTTATCTTTCAAAATAAAAGACTGTCAGTGGCGTTCACAATAGTTGGAACGAGCGTACTCGCGTAATAACTAATTATATTTTATTTTGATAGGTACATGCGGTGACCTGAGGAAGTGATACATACGGCAAAATGGTTGCGCTCGCTGGTAAATAAAATAGAGAAAGACATCCAGCTAAAGGTAACGAGAAAAAAGATTCACCAGATACCCTCTTAACGTGCTTTTGTGGTTAAAACAGCTCTGATCCAGATGCCGGTAGTCATGGCATCTACACTGGTGAGTTTGTTACTTTCTGCTTTTATGGTCCCATCACACACTAATGAGTGTGATGCACGTTAAGTAAAGTACAGCTAGGTAACGTTAGCCAGCAAACCAGAACGTAGGCATGATAGTAATAATCAAGCACCGATGCAGATACCCTCTGTTAGCTTTTCTGCTGTTATGGTCATGCTTATTATGTTCCCTGTAATACGTGATCATGATCACCACTTCATAATTGATTGTCACACCAGGATTTCAGGACCCATGCCGACCAGTCATGCAGATATTCAGAAGAATTTGTCAACATTTATTATGACTGCATGGATAAAAAAAGGAGGGTGAGTGACGGTCTGGTTTTCTTCTTTGAGCTACAAAACATATAAATGTTATGTTGAATAATGTACATGGTCACGATATTTACCTTGGTATATTTTGACCCAGAACCTAACCCGACTCTACCTGGACAAGGCGACCTTGGTGTGGAATGGAAATGCACTGTCAGGACAGGACGCTCTGGGCGACTTTTTTGAGACTCTTCCATCGAGCGAGTTCCAAGTTCATACACTGGATTGTCAGCCAGTCCACGGTGAGATCATCTCAAAACCAAAACTCAAGCCCATTGAATGAATCTCAAATGCCTTGCCTTCCGATTGTCTCATTAGCTGAATCTTTGACAAAAGTGGGGATTAGGGGGAAAGTCTTATGGATTTCAAGTGACTAGGCACACATTAACATTTGCTCCATCTATGGCTTGGGTGAGTGGCCCTTGCATTCCTTACTGTGGGTTGTTTACAATGTTGCTGATCTAGAAATGTTACGCTTAAGCTACTTTTGTACTCATTCCATTACACTCTGGATCTGCATCACCTTAACGCCTAAATGTAACATGGATCTTTCACTTCCTGTATTTTGAGACTAGTCGGGTAGTGTCTCTATCCAGACAGACATGGAATGAGTCACACATTAGGATAGTCACCAAGGCACTGAGCCACAAATTGCTTAGTGGCGAACAGCAAGACAGGTGCTGGGTGGCTCCCCGGTGTGACTGTGTGAAGCAGGGATATAAAATGCTCAGTCAGTGTTACAAGAAGACCCACCAGACTGAGTTTACAATTTAAGCAGACATTTGCTTATCCATACTAATCCAACATCAATCTCCCGCTCCTCATTCACAGAACAAGCAACCCAAAGCCAGACAACACTGCTTGTGGTGACTGGTGGAACAGTTAAGTTTGAGGGGAACAAACAGCGTTTCTTCAATCAGAACTTTCTCTTAACGGCTCAGGCTTCGACTAACAGTGACCAGCCTGTTTGGAAGATTGCCAGCGACTGTTTCCGTTTCCAAGACTGGAACAGCTGATGCTCCGTTTGGCCTCCGTTCTCTTTTTTTTTTTTTCACTGCTCAATTTTTTTTCACTGCTCAATTTACCAACGGTGATTATGTAAAGCTGGATGCGGTTTGTTTTGTTTCTACATTTGTAATAAAATGAAAACATCTGACAATACCAAATACAAAAAGACATTTATTTTTTACGACAAATGTTGCACATAGTAGGTGGTTCTAATGACGGAATAAATATAACAGTATCGCAGAAGAACTCACTGGAAAGTGTGACTGCTAAGTCCATGTTCTCAAAATCTTAATTTAACAAATTCATTAACAATTGAATATATATACAAAACATTCCTAAATAAAAACAAACAGATCTTCCTTCAGATAACCTAAGACCAAATTGTACAATAACTTGTTTTAATTGAGGTAAAAAAAATGCACAATATTACGGTATGCCAGTTACGATCACTATAGTTTATGCTAAAAAGCATGTAAATAGCTTAGCGCGGCATGCTTGCTCTTTAATAAATAAGGTGCACACAAGAATTGAATGGAAGTTTTTGTACAAATAGCCACTACTTCACAAATTAATATATTAATACATCTGCTATTCTAATCTTCCTGAGTCATTTAGACGTTTTACGCATTTGGTCTGACTGTCTCAATGCATTATGACATAAAACAAAAATAGAGTATAAAATAAAGCAAGATCAGGCCAGGATAGCACGGAGAGATATACACAGAACTGGCCATGAGGCCTGCTTGTTTGTGAGTTCCAAACTCTAAACCCATGGCCAGTCAGTCTCTGGGTCAGGGTATTTTTTTCTAAAGACCGCCTAGCCATTCATTTAACAAATCTCTACACTATTTGCTTCCATCTAGGTGCCACATACTTTCAGTGCGACTGTATACAAGCACTGCGGGCTGAAGGCACAGTGACGTCACTACTCCTCAACTTCAAAGAGAAACCGAAGTCTGCTATTTAAGCCATAGCGACTTAGAAATGTTAATATTTCAATGGACTGAGAAACAACAATGCATTAACATCATATAGAATATGCTGATATTTGAAATATATCAGTTACAAAACAGGTGCAAAGAGATTTAAGTGGATGGCAGTTCAACGCTGTTATTTTCACAGAATAAGAGGTGCCACTTTGGTGCATCTCTTTGACGATCAAAACCATTTTTACTAAGCGCAAGAATGAAAAGCGACACGGTTTAGCCAACGACTACAACTATCTACAGGTTCAGCTTTGTGTTCAAGTCATTCTCCTTTGTATGCTTGGGGTACACAAACAGCTCAAAAATCCAAATGGCGACCTGAAATATTTTTATAGGTCAAAAACAGTGGTTATGGTGGTAATGGGGAGCTCTGTGGTTTATTTCCCCCCGTACATTCTTTCTATGTGGTGCAGATAGCGGTTCTTCAGCTCTTTCCTCTTCAGCTTGAAAGCATCTGTGACAAGACCAGTCTCAGGGGTCCACGGCTCTGGGCTCAGATGCACCTTCATTGGGATCTCAAACCGTTGGAGTTTAACTACGTGGACGAGAAGGAAGAGAGAACAGTCACAGTTCCATCACAATACAATGAATTATTTTGACGTATACAGGAGCTTCATAGATGTAAAGATCATCAATACAGCTATATCACAATGCCATGAAAGGATGTGGGTCTACTCTTACTCGTAGCAGCGACCGCCTTGATCTCCTTCAGAACCTCTCTTTCCATGTCAGGCTGGGTGCAGAGCTCCTCCAAGGTTCCTGCTATGCCTCTCTGCTTTGCCAGTTCTGTCAGCCTCTTGTGGTTGGGCACCACTAAACTGATGACGTAGTTCTGGTCACTACAAGGACAGACAGTGTTGATTATTACAAGCTGTAGTTAGAAGTAAAATGGACAGTTCACTTCATCAACTACTGTCGAGGTTCCCTTGACCAAGTATCGTACTTTACTTTACTTAGTATCGTACTTAACCCCCAACTGCTACAATGAAGTTGCTCCGAAGAACACAAGTTTCCCGAGATAAAAAAAGAAAGAAAAGTGACTCACCTGTTTGCATAAACGCAGATATTGTCTATGAGGGAGCAGTTCTTCAGAGCAGACTCTACTTTCCCCAGGGACACGTACTCTCCAGCCTGCAGTTTGACCAAGTCTTTCTTACGGTCTAAATGAGGAAATAAAAACACATTCATAACATTTTAGCACTGTGTCAATTGCAAATGGCTTGTCTGTCAGGAGTACGACCACATTCAGAGCAGATCAGTGCTATGAAATTAAGTATGAATAGTGAGCCTCATAAGCACCATCAGATGACTGTCATTAGCCAAAGGAAAGTGAAAAATACCAATAAATGACACGTACCCACTATTTGTAAACAGCCGTCGGGGTGGATCACTCCCACGTCTCCGGTGCAGAACCACCGCTGGCCGTTTTCGTCCACGAAAAAATCCCGATTGTTCACGCTCCTGTAGTAACCCATAGTGACGTTGGGACCACCAACCATGATCTCCCCTCTTGGGTGAGGCTTGTCACTCTTGGTGTAGCCGCCTGGAAAAAATAGTGAGGGGGGGAAAAACATCAAATGGTCACTCCTGTAAAACTGAAATGCCTTTTTATTCTGCACTGAAAACACAGTATGCATCACCACATACCTTCAACCCAGTCTCTGAGTCTGATCTCACAGCAAATGAGAGGTGCTCCGACACGGCCGGTGCTGTTGTCGACAACTGTAAAGTAAGAGACGGGGCCTTTTGTAAACTACTGACAGTGATAGTCATTCCCACCTTTACACTCTCTCGCCTCTCCCCCCTCACTCCTAACTGTCTCTTACCCTCTGTGATGGTGCCCGCTCCGCAGGTCTCAGTGAGGCCATAGCCTTGGCCCACGGGACAACAGAAACACACATTCATGAATCTCTGAGTGGCCGCGGACAGGGGCGCCCCTCCCGACAACATCATCCTCACCCGTCCTCCCAGCAGACCCCGCACCTTCTGGAACAACAGCCTGCCGAGACGGACAGAGAGAGATATATCTTAGTGAGCGTGCCAAAGGCCAGGGAATACATTTGGATCAGTTATTGCGTGCTTGATTTAGATTTTGTGTGCTGCAATACACCCTAAGGGCAGTATGAGGAAGACGGAGCGGGTTCTTACGCATTGCAGAGTGGTGCGTCATAGCCCCTCCTGATCTGCTGTAGTTTAAAGTTGTAGCCCAGCGTAAACAGCGTTCTCTGAATGTAACTCATTTCTTGCACTTTGCTCATCACATTCTTGTTGATGCGATCCATGATTTCCTGGTTAGGAGGAAAAACAAACGTTAACTGAATGGATACATACCACGGCTGAGGACAGCGGGTAGGCAGAATAGAGCAAACACAGGCAGGGGGGAGAGCTGAAGAGAGAGGGAGTGGGGGAGTGCATGATGAACAGAACAGGGGATTGAATAATAAAGGGGCTCTTACTGGCACGGCTGCCATCAGGGTGGGTTTGAGCACAGAAGAGTCTCCTTTGTTTCCTTTCTTTATCTTGGTGGACTAGAGGGAACAAGAGAAAAACAGCTGAAGGCAATAATCACCACCAAACTGCAACACAGATTTAAGCTAATGGCAATAATGAGAAGTTAGTAACTGCACCCTGCTACAAATTGTGGAAACCAGTGGTTCTCAATCCAGTCCTCAAGGACCCCCCTGTCCTGGAGGTTTTAGCTCCAGCTCTCTACTCAGCCAATTAGAGGCTTCACGTTTTCATGATACCTTAATCGGTGCCTGAGTAGAGCTGGAGCGAAAGCCTCCAGGACAGGGGGGGTCCTTGAGGACTGGATTGAGAACCACTGGTGTAAACCAAACTAGCGGCGGGGGGGTTACCTGGTCTGACAGTGTCTGAGGAGAGGAGTAGCCAATTCGACAGCCGTATGTCACACAGGAGATCTCTGCTGTCATTTCCAGAACGTGAGCCAGGGGCAGATAGGCTATGTACGTGTCCATGGGCCTGCCAGAACACAGGGATAGAAAGTTAAGTTAAGCATACTGTGGACCTGGGTCTGTCCAAGATGGTTTTTTTCACACTCTGCACCAGGAACCCCCAAGATACTCCTTTCTCCTTGATGGTTATTCTGTTATTTAACCTTACTAGGCAATATTTGTGGCCTATCTCTGTCCTTTAGTTGGAACAGGCACTGAAGAAATGCAATCAGACCATATGTGATGCTTAACTCTCTGAAATATGAGCAATTCTCAGAAACAACATCACAGGAGCACAATGAGAGAGTCAAAATAAGAGGGAATCCCAGGAAAAATGGGAGTGATTACAGTTATGGTAGCCAAGGCTGACTGGTATGAGAAACCCTGCTGTACACATCAAATCATAGACACAGTGACCAGTGAAACTCACCCGAGTCCAGGGATGCGTTCACATTGGCCCGTCATTCCAGCAATCAGGTTACTGTGGATGATCATGACTCCTTTGGGCCTGCCTGTAGAGCCACTGGTGTACATCACCACAGCCAGGTCTGAGGGCTGGGGCCTCACCACCACCCTATCCGCTGGAAGAGGAGCGGTTATTGGTTTAACAGCCCTTTTTATTATGTACATATGACATCCCTGTGTTGTACAAAGAAGGTTACACCTTACAGAGCAATACCCACCATTTTCAGGCTGCGCTCCCAGCTCTTGTACAGCCTGCATGCTGTGGATGGCGAGTCCTGCTGGGTAGCCTTCTGTGTTCATCTTCCTCTGGTCCACATGGATCACATGCTTCAGTTTTGGGATCAGTGGAAGCACATTCTGGACAGAAAAACAGAATTGCTATCACACAAGACAGATATATGATCACCTTTTACACATCAAGAGGGTTTCAGGTGTCGGTGTACATAGACAGGATACAGGATCTCTTTATATTGGACAGCAGGGTGGCCTAGTAGTTAAGAGACACCGTCCATAAATTGGAGGACCCAAGTTCAAGCCTCTGTTGGCAAGCATATGCCCTACTAAAAGTATGCTTGAGCAAGACACTGCATCCCCTACCAGCTCTAGGCTCACCGTTCTGCAGCTGACCCTGTGTGCACTGATCTCCGTGGAGGGGTGAAAGTCAAGAGAATTTCATTATGGGGACCAAAGAAGTATGGATTTGAAGCTCACACCGCTTCTGACAGTGGTGTATTAAGACAAGGGATTTCACTAGATAATTCAGTCATTAGCCAATTTCCCTTTGGCCTCATCTTGACTTTGCATTCTTGACAAACAGACAGGGGTTAAACAAATCCACACACATAGCCTAGAAGAAGCAGCCTCTATGAGGAGCTGAAGTTTGCATCATCCCTGCCTGGCTGGTTCATGCCTTTCCATGCAAACATGCTAACGTTTTGACTTTGTAGTAGCAGTGATGCAATCTGGAACCAAACAAGACATAGCTTGCTAGTGAACCGACTGGCCAATGTTGCACCATGAATACCTTACAGCTAGTGATAGATACGGTCTTTTCCCTCAAACGCTACGTCCCGTAATAGCTTATGTAACTGGATGCTGCGGGATGATTTTCAACACAAACTTTTACTTTGTTTGTTGTGTAGCTTTGTATAGTTGATATAACACAGGTCCCCCCCGGGTCTATGGAAAATCAGGCTAGCCACTCCCACTCTCTTTTGACACAGAGCAGACTTTGTTGTGCCTAATATTGTAGCCAGATGATGGCTTGTCAAGCACAATTATGTATTGAAAATAACAACAACAACAACATTGTCGTATTATCTGTCTTTCCCCAGCAAACCATACCAGCTTGAAATTTGAGTATAGTGTAACACGGAGGAGCCGTTCGTTCAATAACAGATCTGTCTCTTTTCCAATTCAACTAAATCTCAATAGATACATTCCACTCCTCTGGAGTCCTTTGCATTTTCTCCACCCGTATGCTTGTATGCTTAGCTGCTTGCACTGGAGATCAATTCTGTGGCCCTTGTATCTGACAACTTTGATTTAATGAAACTCAGTTGTTTGGCCCGAATAATAATCTCATCATGACATATTCTTTCCACAACCATAAAATTCTCATCACTCCCCTAGTGCTCTGAAGGAGCAGTTCTGACGCTGTACGGACAATATTTTTAAGATGGCATAATAAGTAAGTAATAGCTCACTTTCAGTTTAGTCTCAAGTAGATCCATGCTGGTAATGAGATGTGTGACGCCAGTCTCGTTCAGTCCGTATGCGACTGCCTCCTCTCCCAACGTGGAATACATTGTCACCACTGCAATGAATAAAAACAGTCAGCGAGTGAAACCTGAAGACATAAAAAACCAGTAGACAATAGTGTGATTTCCTATTTTAGCCACAAAACATCACATTCTTACATGGGAAGTTGTGTTTGAAGCAGGCCTGGGCAGCAATCATCCACTCCGCTCTAGTCTCGCAGAACATGGCGATGGTGCCTTTAGGCTGCTGCCCAAGAGCTGCCAGTCCGCTGCCAAACTGACTAACCGCAGTGTCCACCTCCTGGTAGGACAGCCAGCGATACTCCCCCAAGATCAGCTAGCAGGAGAAGAATCCATTGCAAGATTAGACATTAGACATTTTTGCACAATCATCCATAAATCCTTGACTAATAACGTGGGTATACATACCTTTTTGAATACTTTGCCACTGAGTTGGGTCTCATTCTCTACACTCAGTATATCTCTGGTGCCAAGACAGTCTGATTGTCCAAAGCGTTGCACGGCATACTCAAACAGCTTATCCAGGGTGTCCTTGCCTGGGATGTCCTCCCTGGCCAGGGATTCAAAGCGGTCCACACAGCGGTAGGGCCCCTGTGTACTGCCTGATATAGAACGGGCCTTGATACGCTTGGACAGGGCTTTCCTCTGCCCGGCACCGGTGATGAAGTACCAGGGAAGGAAGGAGAGGACGGAGTACAGCCATACCAGGACGTGGATTGGAAAGAGGAGGAGGGAGTGGAGGGCAGAGTTTGTCTGGAGACCCATATTGTTCACTGGAGGGGTATGTGGGGAAGGGAACTGGTAAGATAGCAAGTGGTCAGATCAGACGTTTTGGATGGAAAGTTGGTCTTGGTAGGTCGGTAGTGTGTCAGAGGGGAAACCTGATCAAAGAGAACTGCCCTCAGCATAAAGGATTTCAAGGATCCAAAACAGGAATCTCTGGCATGAAAGCTAGGATTAAAATATCTGGTCCACTGGTCCCCCAACTGTCACACCTAAAGTTGAAACAAAATATAAAAAGGCAAAATAGCATCAGAAACAAGTAAAAGAAGGAGAAAAAAAAAAAACAGCCAATAAGTTAAGAGAGACGTTGACAGTATTTTGATTACATCTTCTGCATCTAATCTAATCCTTACACTCTGCTACACTTTATAATTTATAACTTTTGTACTCTTATAACTTTGTACTTTTATAACTTTGTACTTTTATATTTGTATTTGTATTTGTATTTATATTCTTAGCACTAGCGTAGGGTGCCAGAGAGGCATAAGAATTTCATTGCCAAACTTTTGCTTTTTTGTGAATGTGCATATGATAATAAAAAACCTTGAACCTTGAACCTTGAACCTTAATGTGACTATCAGTCACATGATAAGAGGTATGCTTTAAGTAAGTAGATCTCGCTGGACATTTACCCCAACAGCACAACTCACACAAAACATAGCATTGTGAAGCAAATTATTTAATCACTTACAAAGTTCATCTCATAACTCACCACTCTCATCAACAGTTCTATCAGTTTCAGAAAGTCTCCTGACAAGTGCCTACTGAACTCAGGATTAGGCTATGCTGGTAAAGAACTGCACTCCATATTCACCCATACTGTGACAGACTCACCTCCATTCCTCTCTGTACAGAACATCCCCTTTGTGTCTGTCAATGTGTTCAGTGCTGCATTATATGCTAGGCTACCTAGGGTGTGTCTCAACAATGCAAATTAGACTACCTTCCTTGTATCGTTCAGTAATCCCTAATCTGACAGGGAAGGATAAAACATGAGGAAACACCTGTCCGCCTTTCGATAACAAAGGACGGGGTATTGGGGAGGTCTGGGAAGGATGCTATAAGCAGAGTTGACACGCAGCCTCACTGAGCAGACCAGCCAGTGACCAATGACCAAAGCCCTATCAGTTAGACTGGAGAGGATCGGGCCACAAACAACCAATGACATCACCCTTGAGGCTCACCCCACTCGGTTAAAGGCCACTCTAGGGCAAGTTCTATCTACTAATAACCTCACGGTGCAGGGCAATTTAAGGGAATGAAATGCAACCGTGCAGTTTTTAAACGTAAATATAACTTACAACTGTCAGCTATCCTTCTGCGGGGGCTACTTTAATTTAATTCAATTTGACTTAACATTGTTGAAGATACAGTATTACTACTGTATATATGGACTACTACTGTTATTATAGAAATAAAAAGATATGACACCCACAACCACAGATAGAAAAAGCATCTATTTGTAATAGGCTCTGACAACTATCCACATGCACAGCTACATTATTTTACAATTCATGACTGGAAGGATGAATAATATTAATAACATTTCACAACATTACAGGAAATTGTACCATCCCTAACATGAGCAACTCTTCCCAGTGAATCACACTTTCAGTCTGTGTTGTAAAATGTCTATATCATTACGAAACATTTTCTGGAGATATTTCAGAAAGTAAATAATTAGTGGTAGGCTGAAGTAAAGGAGCTCGTAGAATTTTTGTTTGAGCTTTTACACTAAGGTCACCTAGTCCATTGTAGCACTAATAGTATGAAAAGCAGCTTGAACGGGTTGAAAGACACTGTTTAATAACATTATACTAAACTGCCATGGGGCTTGAATGACTAGCATGGATCATTTCAATAATGTCATTTGCAAACATCGATTTGTCTGTTAAAACAAAATTTGCGCAAAATCTCTTGTAATGGAAATAAGCATTTGTTTGGTGTAAAACTCATCTGACGTTTAAGCAAATCCATCCTTACTTAATACTGTGACAGTTAAGTGCTCTGACTTTTCTGTCTCATACAGTGGCCACATCTGAATCATTTTTTCCCCATGGCAACATAAGGTGGCCCGTTTGGCTAGATATACCAAAAGGAGATCGCTATTATACACCAAGGTGTGCCCATTCAAACCAGTCAAGTTCTGTGTTCCTTCTGGGCTCGTTTGTTTCTAGTTTTGAGACCCTGACTGACCAATGTTATGGAAATAACATATATATACACATTGACCCAATAAAAACACGAATTTCATGGTAGAGAGCCGTTTTTAACGTCTCCTTTCGGTCGAATCCAACCTCGGTAAAAAAAATAGCATATATACAATATACATATATACATGGCAAAAGCAGACGACTGGAGCGGGATGGCATAAGAAAAGATGACAAAGCAGCCACGCGTTGCTAGTACCGCTAGGATCATTTGAGCAATGATCGGCAAGTTCATTACTGAGGACGTAAAACCATTTCGATATAGCCCGTACAAATGAACCCTAACACATATCTACACGCAGATAACGGTAGTAATGAGATTACAGTGAGCAGCTAGCGAGTGATACCCCCCCCTTAACAGGCAGGCTTGTCACATTCTTACCTTCACCGGCAGCAGTAGACCCGGTCAATCGACGTTTCCGTTACCAAGAATAATGACCGAAAGTTACCTTGTCTCATGAACTAGAAACCCGGAACTACTACGTCATCTGATTCCATATTTCTGGACCAATGAGCAGTCGACGCAGGATCTTCCTCGTTGTTCTATTCCCCCCCCCCCTCCTCAGGTTCATTTGATGACACATATTTTACTGGAAGTGACGCACTTTTCTCTATGTTCATGTCTCTACTCTAATTGTTTTATGGTTACGCTTTCCTTCACTACGTATATATATATATACTTATAGTGACCTTATCGTACGTTATGGTATTTTTCTCCAGTGGTATCACTATAACATTCCTACAATGTTCCTGCTATCATCTGTGTGGTTATTTTGCGTAGGAAAAATCTGACTGCAGCCATTTTTGAGACAATACTTAAGACATGCTTTATAGAAACATAAAATATTTTAATATAGTAAATTTATCGACACAAACATGAATCTTACACTACAGAAATAATGTTTGATTGTGGTTGTAGATGATACTGAAGAATACTGAAAAACTATTAATCAATGTGTAAATTGAAAACAAATGTTTATTTAACTGAATCGGACCATATAACATTCAGTAAGGATGAAATACTAAAACTAAAGCTATGTTTGTATACCACTTAAACTAGCAAAGTAACAAAGTACTGTAAAATAAAAAGAATAAAAACAAGGTTTATAGTTTTACAAGGCGTACTCGGCAAAATTCAGAAACAATATTTCACCCCTAAAACAAATGATCAAAGCTACTATAGCATAATGGCAGCAGAAACAAGTCACACAAGCTGATGAAAGGAGTTTTCAATTGTGCTTTTAAAGAATATGCAGAGTTTTATTGTCATATTTCCTCAGACAGGTTGATCTGTTGTTTTTTTGTTTTTAGTTGTTTTTAGCACTAGCGTAGGGTGCCAGAGAGGCATAAGAATTTCATTGTCAACTTTTGCTTTTGTGAATGTTTCTGCATATGACAATAAAAAACCTTGAACCTTGAACCTTGAACCTTGATCACCTTTTGTCTTTAATCTAATCTAGATTGGAACTGTAAAAAGAGCTGTATCTGGAGATGTCACAATACACCTCCGTGTAGGGAGTTAAAAGCCCTGTAAGTGAATTTAGCTTAATTAATATACTTATCTGTTGATCATTTTAAATATGAGGGCAGAATGGGCAAGGCATTTTTTTCTGTTTATGGCAAAAAGGGAACGTGATCATGTCGCCCTCTTGTGGTTGTAGAGAAGGACGTCTCCATAGAGACTGAAATTAGTCATTGGAATGACTTGTATAGATATACTGCTAGAAATCGGTTTATTTATTTATTTTTAACAACGTTACTAATGTTTAAATAAATATTGTTAAAATCATCAGAGGTTACAGTTTATAACCGTATCTATTCCTAAAGGGCAGCACTCGTGATAATCATATAGTTAATTATTTATTAGAGCTTATATTGTATTTGTCAGTTCGGACACATGCATGGGAATTTTGTCAGGAATGAAGGCAACCAGCAGGGGCGCTACTTGGCACCTTCCCTCTTGGAGAAATGGATCCCACATTGACCCCAAGTGTAGAGCCAGTAGGGGGCAGTATCGTCAAGTGTGCTGTAGAGGGAGATGAGGCGCGCGTGTTTTGCTACCCAAAGAAGCCCTGGAGAAAGAAACAGAGTAACAATTTGAATGCAGCGTTTTCTAACCTTTGACTGGCGCCTCCGTGTTGCTTTCAGAGATGTCTATCGCGTGAAAGTTGTGGTTATTTCATATTATATTGATTATGTTTAATCTATGTTTCACTCCACACGGTAATATAATCTTGTGAGCTGGTGCCAACTGAGAAGGTTGTAGGCAGGTTGTAAGGTTGTACCTCACATACCTTATATAACGTCTGACAGATATATTCACAGCTATTCGTTTGCAGCCAAAGAACAATTCGGGGTTGCATTAGACTACATGCACTAGCGTGTTGTAGATAGGTAGTTAGTTAGTTAGTAAGTAGTTAGCCCTCCTCCTCAAACACAAAGGGACTTCAATTAAACAGGTGTAATAACTTTTCATTTGCAGCAGGCACACCTGCAGAGTTGTATAGCGGTCAATATTAACCTAAGCATTTCATTTAAGCTCTATTAAGCGAGAGGCCTGCCGTCCAGGTGAAATATTAGTCTTTATAACACCTAAACCCTAAAATCGCAGCGTTTTGGTGCTTGCTTTTACTTGGACTATGATTTGAATTTTGTTTATAGTGTTGTTTTAATCATTCACGTTTTTATTTATTGCTCAGGTTTTGTTTATGAAATTACCCATTTTACTCTCTTTAGATAGGTGCTCCATGAATTGTCTTCCTCTTTTTCTCGTTATTATTATACAAAGGATAAATGTTTGCTGCATTATACAATACACACATTAATCACATAGTACAATTGCCTAAATGGCAGTTGTTGTTTTTTTGTATGTTGCCCATCATATAAGATAGGTAATGTCAGTTTAATTGTTATCACTACAGCTATGTTCACACAACCTCAGTTATTATTTATTATTGATGACTTTGTTCCATGTCGCCCCTCACTCTAACTCCACTCTCACGGACCAGCGTGTATATAAAACATTCGCACCAACCCACTATTGCCCCCACGTGTCTCTTAGCTGTTGCACAAAAACATCACGAGTCGCTGCTGCAGCCGTGGTAGAAATACACCGCATGGTAGCATTTGGACGCTGGTTGTTGCTTCGAGACCACAGAGCTACGAACTCCAAGCTTGTTCGAGTTCTTCTACTTTCGCTGTTTGCAAGTTGGAAGTTTGATAACTTTTAGTTAGTGCTAGCTGCAAGACAAAGTTAAATTATTAGTGAACGGTGCGACTCACAAGACGTTGAATTTAGTACATTTCTCCCACTCTGCCTGCAACAGCGTAGTTTCTAACACAAAGCGCTAGTATGTCGGCCAACACAAACCAAGTGAAAAGCTGCCCCATTCCCACCAGGGTGCTCACCCTGAAGGACTGGTCCCAGCTGCCCGACTGTTACAGCCAGACACCCGGGGGAACCCTTTTCTCCACTACACCCGGAGGTAAGAACATTTTAACTGCAACTTTTGAGTGTTCAGGTACACTATCTCGCGAGATCGTGCATTTCTAGTGTACTTTTTCTTTGTAATGTTTTTGTTTGCTTGCGCACGTGGATGTGCAAAACCCCACGAGCTGTCTCACTAGAAGCCACCATAACCATATGTTTTTCGCTCACTGGAATACAGTCATGCGTAATAAATAGTTTGATAAACTATTGGCTTTTAACTCCATACCCACCATTTCACTCAACTAAACATTTTTAAAAGAATCTATCCGCTGTTTGTTTCTAGTTCTGCCCCATGACATCTCGAATTTCATCATACATTTTTAGAATTGCGTCTTAACACCTCCCCCAAATAGAAATTTAAGCTTGGCTCACAAACATTACATTGCTAAGAAATTGAGAGAAATGCATCGTGACTAACCATGATCCTACTCACTGGCGCTTGGCTTCATATCGGGAACATTTTTGCTGCCGATCATGAGTGTGCATGTCTGTTGACTTGGCAAAGTTAACAAAAAAAAGGTATATCAAACGCTTGAAGTCATGAAATAAATTCCCACCTTGACATGGGCTCTGGGCAATAGCAGTCACTGCAGGAAAAAAAACACTGACGTCAAGTGACAAACCCATGACCTGTGATTTGATGGGGGTGTAGGGCTTCAGCTGTCAGACACAGCCCTCTGCCTCGCATTTCAGGAACAGGAGAGGACATTCTGTACAAGAGGAAAAGGAAACGTGCAAGGGAGTGTGTATACAAGTTAACACATTAAAAGGTGTAGGCCTGAAGTTTTTTTTATTTCCCAAAAATTGAGGTGGTGTGAAGGCTTTGCTTGAGTCGCCCGTTGGTTAAATCAGCTTAAATAAATACAGCGGGGGAAGTTGGAACATTCAAGTAACCTGCCACGTGTTTCCATTGAGCCAAGCGGCTGAATGCAGGACCCCTTTTGCACAACTGCCCTGCATAGTTATGTTGCCTTGCGTTGCATTGCTTCTGCTAGCTTGCATTCAGCCCCTTTGTCCCCCCCCCCCCCCCCATTTTCTTTCACTCTACCCCGTCCGTTTTCCTCCCCTTTTGTCCAGGACAGGCTACTTACCAGCCAGTTATTGCATAACATGTTTTTCCTCGTGAAGAGGGTGAACTGTTACTGTACAGAACGGTTCAAACTCCAGTACAGAATAACATGAGTAGCAGACCGCTCCCTAAATCAGGCAAGCCTTGGGCAAACTTCACCTTATCACAGCATGCCATTCAAGACAGTTTGGTTTTTTCACATGCCGTTGGTTTAAGATTAAATGTTGTAATGAGAGCCTGAAAATGTTAAGTGAGACATGTAAAGTTGGCGAGTGGTTGAGTGCAATTGGCTTAGGAGGTAAAATCATCACCTCCGCTTGGATTGGGATGAGTGAAGGACTATTGATTATTGTTCTTATGAGGAGCAAGCTTGAGGCTACACGTTGCCCCTGCTGGCATTACTAAACCCTTCACCCACTCAGATGTGGCCACATATGGCTTTAATCTCAAGGGCTCATGGTCCAAAGACAGAATGTGTTGTTGATCTCTGATTTCCTAGAACTGATTGCAGTGGCAGCCTTCATCCCGCCCCTCTGTTCGCTGCATACAGAACAGGGTGTGTTTGTTTGGTATGCTTCCAGCAGCCCTGTTGACCATGAATGAGGCTGAGCGTACAGACGCAGACACATCTCCACTGCTGGCTCACATCCCCTCTGCAGTAGTGGAGGAGTAAACATAACATCCCAGCAGCACAATTCACCAAGATCTGAGTCACAAAGATGTTCTGCTCACTAGGCTAGCTTGTTGATCATATTAAATTCTAACACTGGGTCTGTTGTCTTTTGCTAAGAAATTCAGGAAATAAGATTTAATGTTTGTATACTGCTGTTCAATGCTTGGTTTCCTTCCTTTGTTGTGCAAACTCTCTCTTAATTGGCCCCCTCTCTTCCCTCCCATCCTCTCCCTCAAACGCAGGTACCCGCATCATCTATGACAGGAAGTTCCTGATGGACTGTCGAAACTCACCCATTGCCCGGACCCCCCCATGCTGTCTACCCCAGATCCCTGGGGTAACAGTACCCGCTGCGCACCCCATGGGGAAACTGCAGGACCTCAAAGAGGAGACTGAAGAAGAGGAAAAGGATCTTGCAGGTAAACATACCAGTACACACACTTTTGCTCCTACTCAGGAAGTAGCTATGTATTTTTACATATATGGAGTGGAGTGACCTGGCAGGTAAAACACACATTCATGAATTCACGTGTGCAAACTCCCAGGAGCATACACCAGCAAGAGAGTGGGAGAAGTTAAAGCCAGTAAAAAACAGAATTAGCTGATTGCGCAACCATGTGCAGTGTCCATACATCCCATGCCTCACATGTCCCATGTTTTAAGAAGACTACATGAAATCGCTGCAGTGCACTCTTATTGTCATTCTAATAAAAGTGGCCTATATGAACCAATGATTCATTGTGCATATAAGGCATTTCTTTTTAGTCATCATGCCATGTTCTCATGATGGCATCCCTTAAGAAGTTTTGTTCACAACATGACAGCCAGCAATTTATGAGTCTCATGATTGTCACTGGACGTGTGCTAAATGGTGCAGATGGGTCCAGCATGTGTTAGAGTACTGCTGTTGAGGGCTGGGTATTGGGGTAAAGCTCTCAGTTCTCAGACTAGAAGAAGACATGGAGGTTATGACGGTCAGTGGCTGTTACCTTCCTGTGCATAACCAGGCTTTTAGCACGTGCCAAACTAGGCCAGCGACTTATTACTCAACGTTTACGTATGTATGTATGTATGTATGTATGTATGTATGTATGATATGCTATCTTTTGCTATCTTGTTAAACCAATAGTAGTGCGTGCTTGTAATCTGTTATCCCTGAGGGGTTAGAGTTTCCAAGGTTGTTTGCCATTGTATGTCATTGCCTTTTACTGTATATCTATAGAATAGTCATCTGCAGTGTATTGGAGATAAAAGGATGTTGTTTTGGCAATAATTGTGAAGCGGGGACGTCGCTGGCAGTGTGGCCAAAGGTTTGGCTTCTGTAGACAGTGGTCAAGGACAAGCTGAGACAGCTGTTTGTCATGAAGCCAAATGGGTATTAAGGGTGACCTGCTTTTTCTCTGCCCCCATTGTCTGTGTCGGTAAACATATGTCATGAGCTTTGGATTAGGGTGTGTTTGTTTTGTATATATTTGTGAGTTGGCTACAGTTCACATTTTAAGTAATCAATCAATTAATTACCCCCCCTTCTTTTTTTTTTTCTCCTCCCTGTCTCTCTTTCGTCTGTAACAGATGACAACCAGTTTGAGATGGACATCTGAGCTCCAGTTTTACCTCCTGTGGAGAGTTATGTTTAAGTTCCAACGCCTCTGTGGTCTCCCAATGACCGTTATGCGTTAATATGTTAAGCTTTTTTTTCAACTTCCTTTTTAAAAAACCTTTTTGAGGAACCAAAAAGAGAGAGAAGAAAACTGTAGGGTGTTGTTGACCCTAAAAAAAAAAAAAGTGCGTATTAAGAGTATTAGGCAAAGAACGCCCATTGAATGAGAGGATTGATTGCACACTCACTTCAGAGTTGCAGCAGGAAATGATCAGTTTTGTGTTATTTTTTTTAGTTTTTTTTTTTTTTAAATCATTTGTAAATAAGAATATGGTACTATATAACCTTTTTTTTAAGCTGGAGAATGTAAGATGGTTACATTAAAACATGTTATGTTTTTTTCATGATGGGCATAGAAGGGATTCACAACTTAGGCCTTACAGGTTAGGGGGCTTATGAAAACCAGATCCTTGTTTTTCTAAAAACTAAAATGTGAATAATTTCAAATAAAATTAAACTATGTTTGACTTTGTCTCAGTGTGGCTTTTATTTACACGTGCATAACACTAATTTTAAGTAATGTTTGGGCCAGTGTTATTCATTGTGGCAATAATGAAATTGCTTGACTTTAAAGCATTCGGACCCTTGCATGTGTTCCTTCCCCTCTTGCTGCTACAGTGCCTTTTATCTTATCGCAGAGAGGTGAATTATGATACACAGAACTCCACCTCTTTAAACATCCAGGTATGTTGCATACTGATCACTCACATTTGTTTGTAGGACAAGAACCTTCCCTTTCAACTGAATTTAAAAAGTGTTACATGGTCATTTATGTGTTGCTGCATAGACCTCCATTTCAGTGAGTAGACACAGCAGCTTACTAAAGATGTGCATATACTGTACAATATCTTCTGAAATAATTGGCAATTGAATTGACTTTCGGTCTTCAGACAATCATCTCACCATTTACAACAGTACATGACCAAACAGGAATAAAAACAAATCAATCTTATGGTTTCAAGATTGAACAGTAGCCATGATTATTGGCACCCTTTTAGAACAATTCGAATCAATTTTGTTGGAGGAAATAGATTCTCATTTGCGGTGTAATACAACTCCCCTGTGACAGGTTCCAAGTGCCCACATGATAGAAATGAACCAGTTCTCCATTGTCTGTTCTGCTTCCCTGGCCTTCTGTGGTTGTAAGGCCATATCAAGAGATCTTGGTATTCTTTGTTTGATCCTGTGCTGTTACATAACGTGAAGACCAAAGACCAAATGTTTCAATTTCCAACTATGTACAAGATATTGTACATTATATGCATCAAGTGCAAGGGTGCCAATAATCTTGGCCAGGACTGATTTCACTAAGAGGCATAAACAGTGTTTTAGTATGTGAGTGGAATTGGCTCCCCTCACATCGGCTAACAGTGTTGACGGATCAGACCAGGTTTCAAACTGCACACCACATGTAGGTCTGAAGCTAGGAGAACAGATACGCTGCTTCCTGTGGCTCCAGTTTGGGATGTGGGTCAGTGTGCTCAGCTGTTCTACTCCCGTGGACCTGCTGACATGACCTAAGAAATTGCAATGCATTAACGGGGAAAAGAGACTTTTTCATCTACTTACTGCTGTTTGACAAAACGACTAGACGTAAATTGTCGACTGCAGAGCTTTTGAGAGCATGCAACATTTGCAGACATACACAGTGTGCTAAAGTGTAGCAAACTACATTGAACACACACAGGTGAAACTACTGCTAATGTTCTCATTGCAATAAATGTTTTGCCAAAACGTCCATAAATCATCACCACATGACCTGGTCACCTGACTAGACAGATGGTGCATTTACAATAACAGGCAAATAAAATGTGTGTGTGTGTGTGTGCACATTTATCTGTCTATTTGAACAAGCGCGTGTATGCTCATGATGTGTGCATGTGAGAACAAGGTCAGGTGCCAGGTGACGACATCACAAAAACACATTCTGCTCCTTGGTTTTGTGAGATCCCCTCTCTGGCAGATTACACTGAAAATGAAATCACCATGAAATCACTCTCAATCAATCCGTTGTACTATTTTAAGAGTGAGCATCTATGCAGAAACCTAGCTTCGATGTTAGAGGAAAGGGGGGGGTGGTGGGCAAAAGCAGGTATGTCTCTTTCCTCTTTTCCACCAAGGCATTTAGAGGGCCGGTTGGTTGCAGAGAGGCACCAACACTTTGCTGGTCTAGAACCAAGAACCGCTTACGTCAGGGGCTGGGGGCGGGTCACGATAGGTCACGATAGACCAACCAAGACCAACAAAGTTTGTGCCCGCCATTTTTATAAAACAGAGCTTCAGATAGATAGATAGAAACTTTATTTATCCAGAGGGAAATTGCAGAAATGGACATAAAATCGAAACAGCAGTGGTCCGTGGAGGAGACAAACTGTCGCCTTGCACTGTGGTCCTCGACAGAAATTTCAAAAACAGGAGTTTCAAGAACAAATCCAGCGCGAGATGGCTTCTGTGGGGTTCGACAGATAAAGATTGGGGTTATTGAGAGGGCACCTCCCACCGCAGACATTTTGTTTGAATTTGTGTTAGACCCACAACACCTCCAGAAGCCTCAACAGTATGTTCTCGTGCACCACAACTACACCCCTCCACACCCACTCACGACGCTTCTCTACATTACACTTACACTAGCATGACACTAAATCTAGTCTACACAAAGCTCGCAGCTCACCGTATCACACCCAATAATTTCCAAGCCTCAACATTGGTCTCAACAACAACCCCTCTGGCTTACAATGACCCGCCAACAGGCCAGGAACCCAACTATACCAACAATCATGACTTAACGGGACAGCTGACCCTATTGACTTGAAACAGCATGCTCAGTGGTTCAAAAACGGATTTGTACGGAGAGTTATGGGTTAAAGGGAGGGATGAACATAAAGAGAGGTATGCAGGTGTGCCATTGTGATTATCGGCTTTAATCTTGTTCAATTTGGATGAAGAAAATAACTCATATATACCTACTGTATCCACCCACACACATACTTGGTAAACTGTAAACCTGCACCTATAGCCTCCCTGACATTTAGTGTATATCTGTTTACATACACCACTTATGAACCTTGCACAGTGTATCGCTCAGCGGCTGTTGCGCACATAAATGTATGCAATGTGTATTATACCCCTGATAGAGAAACCTTTATCTAGGCTGATAAAAACATGGTTATTTTCCTTGCCATAGATATCCTATATGAAATGTTGTTTTGGAAAATGTTGGTCTTGGGACTGCTGTAAACAAGTTTTCTTTGGATGTGCCCCGCCGCCCTCTCTTCCATGCTCAAGTTCAAATGAACCATAGTGAACTTGCCACATTGCCCTTCTCCATACACAAAATATGTACCCTTTTCCTCTCCTTGCCCCCCCCCTGCCCCCTAGTTCCCTGTAGGGAGGTGGGTCACATGGCGGATGAGACTCTATTTTTGTCGGCCCCTCCCATTGAAGTTGATGGTACAGGCTGGGGCTGAATTGCTGTGGAGACGGTGTAAACAGACACTCAAACACATGGCGTGTTTGGTCACACATCTATCATGAAGGGGAGCGGAGGGAGGGGGGTGAGCTGGACAGTATGCTTGTCTCACATATGCAGTCATGCGTGCACTTGCATGACGCATTAACATTTAGTTGATTCTTCCGGAGTGCAACAGTAAAATAAGCTTGATTAGAGATCACCAAGGTTACAAGCAACCAATAGTAGGGAGTGCAAAGTTCAAAGCCCTGACAATATTCTTGTGACCATAGAATGATCAAATGATCATCTAGAGACATGTACAAAATAAATAGGGGGATTTTGTTTGCACACACACACACGCACACACACACACACATGCCATGTATTTGACTTGATCTTGGGGTAAGACAGTTGTTTGTTCCATAATGATAGGACCAACAGCTACCATCCAGCTATTGCTTAATGCAGTGGTTCTCAATCCAGTCCTCAAGGACCCCCTGTCCTGCAGGTTTTAGCTCCAGCTCTACTCAGGCACACTTGGACCAATTAGAGGCTTCCAGTTTTCATGATTCCTTAATTGGTTCAGGTGTGTCTGAGTATAGAGCAGGAGCTAAAGCCTGCAGGATAGGGGGTCCTTCAGGACTGGATTGAGAACCACTGGCTTAATGTGTCACTAGTAACACATTTTACCAACATCATGGTCATGCAGAACTTCATGCATAGCTGCAAACATGGCTTAGAGGGTTAAAATCTAATCCCACTACTAGGTCATTGTTTGTTGGAGGCGACATTGTGTCCACTGATTTTGCATGTCCCATCACATGCAGTGCAGTTCCAGGATCTGATATCAGCTTGCTGAAAGAGACTACTTCCTCTTAGGTTCCACTGTCAATGACAGCTGCTGGTATGCTACTATATTCATACTGTAGCTACTAGCTATGCAATGTAACTCAAGGAAGAATTTTGAAACTGAGATGCTGTTTCAAATCCCGTCTCCCACTCCTACCTCCTCCTGTGTGTGTGTGTGTGTGTGTGTGTGTGTGTGTGTGTGTGTGTGTGTGCGTGCACATGCATGTGTCTGTGTGCTGTCTGGTCACTGGAGATGGAGAGCAGCTGCAGGGTAATGTCTTTACATGTTGCAGTTCACCTATACTTCGCTTTAATGTGTATGTATGTATGTATGTATGTGTGTGTGTGTGTGTGTGTGTGTGTGTGTGTGTTTGCTTAACGTTTAAAAGAGCACAGACAATGAGAAAGCTCAAGAATCAGGTCAAATGTGGAGAGCTTCCTCTGAGCCATACTTCTCTCTCTGCCATACCTCTCTTTGTCATAACAGAAACTCAGCAGACGCACTAAGAAATAGGCTACTCTTCTATAAACAGACCAAGCAGAACATCTTGGAAGTATAGGGGACAACGTATAGGGGCCTTGTAGCCAGAGGTGGAAAATAACTGATTACAACTACTCTCATTACTGTGCTTGAGTAGATATTTTGAGTACAGGTAATTTTTGAGAACGTTTAAAAGTTTAGACTTCTGCTTTATTATATAAGCATTCACTCCCTACTTTTACAGGAATCATTTTTATGGTCATACAATGAGAACTCTGAACTTTACCTTCCATAATTGATACTAGCATTTTTATTTCAATTAAAAAAAAAAAACTTGCTGCCTGCTACCACTCTGCACAACGTGTTTTGGTAGAAGAAGATGAAGGAATAACCAGTTGAAAAAAATGCTTTAATTAATTTAACAAATCAACTCATGATTCAGGAAAGGTCTTAGTGTAAGTCGTGTTTTAGGAGGAGGTTTGCTGATAAGCGAGGCAACAGTGACAGCCAGACAAAAATAGAACATATACGTAGACAAACACAGTACACACTGACAACACAAAGCAGCTTACGTTTAACTCCAGTTCATCACAATGCTCCACAAGAAAACAATGACGTAAAACTCTGAGAAAAAATAGTCTGGCAATTGTCTGACATCTGCTGGTAGAAAGGCAGAACTGCACTTTGCCCTAGCGGTCAACTGTCACACTATCTGGCGAATATAACAGAAAACCTCTCACCCCAAAAAATGTTGTAGATTGTTTTCTTTCTTTTTTTTTTTTTAGCAAATAAAAACAATATCATAATAACCTCACTTATTACGACGTGACATGACTGCCACATTACATTTTAGTAGGCCTCAAAAATCAAATTCAAAGGGCGAATGTTACCAGACATTAATGATTAACAATAATTAGTCACTCATCTTGGCCAGTATCAGGTTTCATGTGTATTTCGTCATTGGTTTTGTAATGTCTTTGTGAATTTTTTATCCAGTCAGATGATCAAGAATCATACCTTTCCTTGACTTACGCACTGCCCAGTCATCGCTCTTGCTTACGATTGGACATTCTCAGCAGCGAGTCCCACAACAGCCAATCACATGACGAGCGAAGGCTCCTGTTACAGGATCTTTTTCCCCCCCCACCAGCACACCCAGTGTGCGGCCTTTCCAATGACGTCACGCCCCCACACACCAGATAACGCACTGTGCTTTTTGAGACGAGAGCGTCGCTTCAATGCGGTAAAAATAGAAATAAACGTAGAAAATTGAAGTTTTTCTCTAACGAGACGGTCCTGCTATTTACAACAGACAAGGATACTATTTATTTTAAGGTAGGTGATCTGCAACTGTCCGTAAGTAATATTTTCTGTTTTTTTATGAGCATAATCATGATGTTGGGGGGGTTGGAAAACTGCAACTCGACAGGACTTAATGGGCTGTGGCCTGTAGGTGCGACTTCCATTCGGTTTATATAGTAGTATAATGTCATGACATAACAGCTTATATTGATGAACTATTGTCAGATTGCCCACATAATAATACTAATACTAATAATATTGACGATAATAATGAAAAATAAAATCTAGTCTTGAGAATAAAATAACGTTTTGAATATATATTGCTTTAGTAGGAAGGTACAAAGAAGTACTGAAAATGAGGTGAGGTGAGATATTATCATTACCTCATTAAAATATATGATGACTGAACAAACGAGCATTTCAGATGTTTTGTATTCTTCCTGGTTTGTCGTGACTCAGTCCTTTTGTGTGAGATGAGATGAGATGGTTCTGATTGTTGCGTCTTAATTAGGTCCAAAGGGGTGTCTTCATATACAGCTTTTCCTTTTGTCTCGTGATGATAAACATGCTATGAAAGTAAATATACATGGACCCACTACTTAGACAGCATGTCTAAAAAGCAGTACAATTTTTGAAAAAATAAAAACAACAATATTAATGAATCCCTATCAGTATAAAAGAAAATCAGACCAACAGAGGTTTTTTTTTATTATTAAATACATTGAAATACATATCTGTACAAATACATATCTGGTCATATGTGCCAATAAATGTACCATTATAAAGTTTCTTTAATGGGCAAAATTCCTATAATAAAAAATGGGAATTTGTACATTTATGTAATTTCTGACAATATCATGAGGTGCTAACTTAAAAAAAAAAAATTGTAAGCAGAATTCTGGAAGTCACAGCAATTCAACTCAGAGTTGACATTTGAAATTGAGAATAGAAAGTAGCATACACAAAACAAACTGTTTTGTGGATTTCCTGTGCCAATTTAGTCCTTGGGGAATATGTACAATTCCATAAAGTTCAAAGGTAGCTATTACTAACTTAACACAATTGGAGACGTCTCAGATGTGTCTGTATGTGATATTGCAGTGGCTGTGTTGTGGAAACAAGTTGTCCGGGGTGGCTCACTTGTTCTGGACCAGCAATATCAAACCAAACAAATGGCATACACATTGCAAACTCACATACACGCATGCAAAGAGTCAAGACCTGTAACTCACTTGCCCTTTGATAGGGCAGAATTGTTGGTTTGTTGGACATTCTTGTTGGCTATAGGCTACTACTGGTAATTCTTGATAAGGTTCATATAAAAAAAAAAAACCCCTCTTCACCTTTTTAGCCTGTGCAGCACTCTGCGTGATGACCCAGATGAACTGGAACTAAGGTCAGGCAGTCATTAACGCCTATTTCCTGGGAGGAGAGGTTGGGTAATTGTGGAATTTTACTGCCCCTTTTGGCCGTAAAGGTACAAGAAGCATATGCTCGCTCTGAGTGAATGAGCAAGCAGTCAGTGAATGAGTGTGTGTGTGTGTGTGTGAATACACGTGCAAATGCATGTTCTTCAAGAAAAAAAAGAGAAACAAACACCAGAGACCCTTCTGTTCCTGATGGAGGAGGGTAACCATAGTTACAGAGCCCTTGCCATCTGTCAGTAGCCTGAAGAACACTCTCAGGTGATGAAATGTTTGGCCGTCGTCTGCACAAAGAACGTAGCTCGTCGTGGCTAAAGTAAAAAGAAGGAAGTCCAACCATGTGTTAGTACAGAAATATACCATTAACAGTTCCATTCATTCAGTTTCCTCTTTGGTGTATTTAAAGTTATACTCGCTCATGTTGTTCAGCAACTTAGTATGAAATCTACTCAGCATCTTATCCTCAGGTATGAAGCACTACACAAGAGCCCAAACCATTGCTAGTAATTTTAACACCAGACTAGGGCCATCAAAGTGATCAAGCATGTGTTATTTACTGCTAGAGCTGTTTGGTTTTTATGTCATTAGACATTGCACTTTTGTTCCTATTGAAATGTTGATTTTCCAATAAACATAACGACCGCAGATAAAGGAATTGACAACCGGTATCCTGTCTACCTGTAAGAAGCATAGACCAAGTCAGGATACAAATAGGGTATTTATTGCGATAGACAGGTTTGGCGGTGGAGCCTGGGCAAACCCCGGAGGCCGAGCTGAAGGGATGTATACATGCTATTTAGATGTATACAGTGTACACACGCAGAGTGACGGAGGAATCCTGGGAAGGCTAGCAGAGTTGCAGCGTACCGCTCAGTCTTACTCGCCCAGTTTCTGTTTGTTATGGCATTTCTACATGGGTAACTTCAGTGATGCAGGGCGATGTTTGGGTTATGGCGATCTATGGACTGGAATCTACCTCATCAGAGGCCATTAGTGCTCGGTTGGTAAATGCACTTTCTTGTTCTCAGGATGGATCAAAACAAATTGCTTCCTTAGACACAATGTTGATCACTAACATTCACTTCACAATAGGGCTAAAGGGTTAAAAGAAAACCCTTGTTCGTGTGGATAACATGCCTTTGTATTTACACAGTATGGTTGTGAATTGATTCTCACAGTATTAATGTTGACTAAATAAGACTCAGACTTTATTGTGGTGTCTTTGGGAGTCAAATCATACTTTGAAATATCCATTATTTATGAGAAGACAGTGACATCATGAAAACCAGTGGTGGCCTAGATGACAGTATCCACCATGCTTGAGGCTGCCTCCTCTATTTGGAAAGCCTCTGTGTGCACACTAAGATAATGGTGTTTGTTATCTCTGGTAGGGCTGATGGTTGTGGTATGACTATTGTATTGTAAGATGCCCTCTAAAAGCTCCACCTTGAGAGATGTTGGTTAAATGTCAACAGATCTGTGGCCATGTGAGTGACTGTGGTAACCAATGGTTATTTGCCAGATGCAGAATGCAACATGCATAAGGAGGCAAGAGACATGATTGGTTGGGGGTAGAGGGATTAGGGATGGCAACCGCATATATTGAGCCGTCCTAGGCAACAGTTGCATCACGTTGGTGCCTTTCTGAAAATGTTGTGAACTTATACCAGCACTCAGTGGAATTAAGTGCCTAATGAGAAGGAATCCAGGCCAAAGTGCACACATATACACCCACACATATACACCACACATATACACCCACACATATACACCCACACATATACACCCACACATATACACCACACATATACACCACACATATACACCACACATATACACCACACATATACACCACACATATACACCACACATATACACCACACATATACACCACACATATACACCCACACATATACACCACACATATACACCCACACATATACACCACACATATACACCACAACACATATACACCCACACATATACACCACACACACAGATCTGGTGCAAGATCTAATCTCTCTCTCTCTCTCTCTCTCTCTCTCTCTCTCTCTCTCTCTCTCTCTCTCTCTCTCTCTCTCTCTCTCTCTCTCTCTCTCTCTCTCTCTCTCTCAGGTGATTGCTTAATCCACAGATGAATTTCGAGCAGCCCCCTCCATACCCGGGCCCTGGACCCAATGCTCCAGGCTACCCAGTCCAGGGCCATCCTCCTCAGGGATACCCTGCTCAGGGTTATCCTCCTCAGGGATACCCTGTTAACATGGAGCAGCCTAACCCAGCCTACCCCAACTACCCTGCTGGACCCATGGGCCCTGGAGGCCCGTATCCTGACCCGGGACAGCCCCCTTACCACGGGGGATACCCCGGACAACCACAGTTTGGCTGGCAGGGGGGGCCACCTCCTGGACCCATGTACGGGGAAGCTCCCAAAAACACAGGTGGGTGCTATCAGACAAAAAAAACCTGTCCCTGAGCTGACTGTCACCACTAAGTAGCTGTTACAAAAGGTTACTGATAATGTGAGAAGTACTGAATGAGAAGAGTTGGCTGGGAATATAAAGTGCAAACATTGTTATTGGATAGGCTCAGTAACTCAGGATTGAGTACAACGTCAAGCCAGGTTTCAGATCAAATGGCTATTACTGCACGGCCGGATCCAGTAGCAACTCTCAACTGAGCAACTCTAGCCTAATCTGGTGAAAGACGTGGAAGGACAACCAAATATCGAGCTGGAAAATATTCAAACTGAACACGAGAAAGCGAGCAGACCTGCTTTCAGAGAGCATAGTGAACTCCTTCGTGTAGCGAAGTGTTATCGCTCTTTCAAAAGGCTCGAGATAAGCCTCTCTTTTGGCTGATTAAAGGAGAATTTTCACCATGACTCAGTATTATTTAATATTGGCTAATCAGTAACCAGTTCAAATCATTATCAGAGCTCGGTACGATAAGTGACTAGATAGCTTCTCCGTACCTGTTGGCCGGGAGCTTGTCACCTAGGTAATGCAGTCACCTATGTCCTGACTCGCCGTTGTTAAAAGCTGGATGAGTGTTTCCTTCTACATCAATGATTAATCACAAGCACGTGTTTGCTCAGGAGAACAATAATGTTTTGTTTGACTTGTTGGTTAGTCTAAAACAGATGGTAAATCCCACATATAGGTAATAAAACCCTTTCACATTACTAATTTAGACAGACTGACTAAAGGAGAAATAAAGTGACTACCATACGTGTTTTTGACTGAATTTGTGATAAAGGATAAATGTCCTGCGGGGTTGTGAACGTGTGTGTAGGCCTATAAGGTCTCATCTCATTTGTCCAGTGATACCTCAAGCAGGGGGTATATGTTACACAACTGTAACAGTGTCTGATCTTGGCTTTGGCTTGCTATGGCGTTACCATGGTGACGAGCATCCTCCGCGATGAATGTAATGAAAGGAAAATTGTGGGAGCCATGTTTACACTTGAACTCCCTGCTTGAAGATGTCTTGGGTAATTCTGTCTCCCTCGCCTCTATCTTGCCTCTCGCTTCCGTCCTTCAATCCTTCCCCGCCTCCTCCATCTTTCTTCTCTTTCTCTCTCTGCAGTGTACGTGGTGGAAGATAGGAGGAGAGATGACACGGGAGACACGTGTCTGACAGCCTGCTGGACAGCCCTGTGTTGCTGTTGTCTCTGGGACATGCTGACATAACGCTACCCCCCCTGCCCCTCCCCAACTGTTGAACCCATTGCCCCATCTCTGCCTCGAAACCCACCCCTTGTCCTCCCTCTCTGCCTTAAACCTTGCACTCCCTCACCACCCCGCCATCCCCCCCCGTTTTCCTCCCCAAGTCTTTTGCTCGTCTATAAATAAAAGCCGCTCCTCGATCCCACATGGAAGTCTACGAGTTTCTTCCCAGAGCCCCCTTACTCTACCTTGTTGTGCAGTCCTCAGCACTGACCGATCCTGTCCGGCGGTTCCTCTGTAGCAGTGTGTAACTGAGCATCTAAGCATACCCTGAATCTCGGGCTCTGTACTGTAATCTTACGGCAAACACACACTACCTGGACACAGTGCGGAAGAGGCAGGTACGCGATACATACATGTGGTACACAATGCGCACACGCTCATTCACTTAGACTCATGCACGTGCACATACAGACACACACACACACACATACTCGAATCTGAGGCTCGTCTAGTGCGAGGCTCTCCTTGGCACTTTATGATCTTATTACCTCTGTAAGATATTACTCCTGCCTAGCCCCTCCAACCATCTCCCATGACCCCCCTCCCCTCCCCCCTCCTCCATTTATGCTACTTCCTATCCCCAAGGCCAAGCCCCTTAACCTGGACCCCCAACCCACATAAAGGCTACCAACACCCCTGGATGCCAGTGAGCTACAGGGTTCTCTTAAGAAGCTGATGCTTGAAATGTATCCCTTTTATTTGCACAGAAGCTATTTTTGCTGATGTATGTCTTCAGGTAAATCATATGACAATAAATGGAATGCATTTTTAAAGATGACAATGATTCACGTTTGATTACCGTAATATTCAATGCCTGCGATGTCTTTTCATGGTGATCCTAATATATAAGATTATTTTCGTTTTAATTATTATTTCAATATTATTTTTTTAATACATTCCTTGGAAGTGAAACTGAGAATATGAAAAAAAACAACTTTCGATTGCAAAACAAATGAAACCAAATGACTTGTTAGATGCCTTTTTGCTTGAAATGAGAATCTTGCATTAAAAAGAATTTAGCCCCAAAAGAGTCAAGAGCGTTGTCATTTGTTGTTTTGTGGATTGCCGCAGTGTGTATGCCTGTGTGTGAGAGACAGAGCAGAGTACAGATCAGTATGCTGTAGCTGCTGATGTCTAGCCAGATCCATGTATCTATTTATACCACAGTGTGAGGTGACCGCCGGAGCAGGATGGTGTTTACAACATGGCCGTCTGTCTGACACATTGACAACATGGACTACACAAAAACTACTTTCACAGCAGTTCTACAGAAAGCGATTCCCGATTGCGTCACAATTTTACACAAAACGAACAAAAGCAAAGAAAAATATAATGTCTTCACATACTAAAAAACATCTTTTAAGTATCCCAAAGGGGATTGAGTTGCAGAGATCTGTAAAGTTAGACCAAGAAGACAGCCACAGCTTGGCACAGTTTAATCTGAAAGGCTAGCTAAGAGCACATCATGAACACATCAGAACTGAGTATCAGCACCTATGAGCTTGTGGCCAGAAATGTAGCTATATGGTTGGAAAGAGGGAACAGCTGTGTGAATGTTGTTAGCACACCATTAAAGCATTATTAAAAAGTTGAGATCTTTTTTCAAACAATCAAGAATATCTGGAATTTAAACAAAATGCACCCCCTCCCCGTGAAGGTAATGAATGATTAACAAGGAAACTGTTGCACAAGTATGTAACAAACCTGTTTGAAACAAAGGAGATGTCCAGTATACCCACACAACCATCTTTTCTGTGGCAAAAAGCAAGGAGTCAAAAATAAAAATCCAAAGCATTCAAACACAAAAACGAGATGTGAGTAAAAGAAAACCACATGTGGCATGGTTGAAGTAAACAAGTATGTTTTTTATTGATAAGGTTCTCAGAAGAGTCTCGTTTCAGTGAATGTATAAGAATCATCCTTCGATAATACTGATTTGGTACATTATGACATCCAGCACGAGTCTCTTCACAGTGAGAGGGATCCATTACTGCTACTGCTGTTGGGATCTAGGACAGTAATATCTCTGCTTCCAAACAAAAAAACAAACAGTCAAAAACAACAAACTGGGGATTGATATTGTAGGTATGGAATATTAGAGTGTCACAAAACTCTAGAGTAGTAAGACCAGCTAAAGATTTCGCACATTACAAGCCACTTCCTCTTAGAAATATAAAACTTGATATTCTGAACAATATTCTACTGTGCTGCATAAAGGTAGGTCTATACACTGTACATCGAGATATATTTCGAAAAAACAGATTTCACAGTTTTAAAGACTTTATTTAAAGTATAAACCATTTTTAAAACACTTCATTACATAAATTATTATTTTTGAGAGTGACTATTATTTGCCCTGGCAGCAAACTGAAATTAATACAAAAACAAAATGAACATTTCTTACATATTTTACAAAAGCAAATAAAACTCATCCGCTAATGTTCATTTTGAATACAACTGGTGACTCCTTCATGATTGTCATATAGTACTAAGAATAATAAATAAATAAAAAAGAATAAAGTAAAATAAATAGCTCTTTATACTACGTTAGCACGTTTTCTGGACTCTGTGAGGGGTGTTTCCGATCATTCTGTACAGAAGTGCCTTGGTGAAAGTCTCACGATTCTACAGCGACTGAAACGTACAAAACTACGGCATCTACAGTATACGCAACATCCTGAAATTTAGTGTAGTCGGACACATATGTAGTAGTATGATTCGTCTCCCCATTTCAAAATAAAAAAATGCTGTGTGATACCACTGTCCACAAATATAGCCATCATTTTATTTTGAAACTGTTTTAAAAAGTTTATTTTGTAGTTCATTAATAACTTGAATTTTGTTCAAGGATGCCAGTAGTTTGCGCGTTGCTTGGTTGGATATGCTGCCTCAGCAGCAGAGAACAGGTCCATGGTGGACAATGGGAGGCCTGAGACAGGGAGATGACTCATAGTATTGGACGGCCTTTTACATTGCGTTGTCTGTCGCTGTTTGTGATGTCCTCCTTTGATCCATACTTGTAACTGGCTGTAATCTGGGCTGGCTTTGCCTCCCTTTTGGTCCCTTTTGCCTTCAGTTTCTATTAGAGACAAGCCTACACCGCAGAACCCAGCACAGCACAAACTCCACCATGTGATCAGTAGCTGTCATGGCCGCTCTCAGTGTGACCCAAAAAATATGGGTGAAAATATCAATATCTTTTTTAAAAAGGGGAATCTTCTTACTCATTAAGCAACAGGTTTGTTTCTCCAAGTTCATCAGTGCTTTTTCAGTTGTTCAAAGTTTGTTTTCAAAAAAGAAACGCTTGACTAAACTTAAATTCTTTTGCCTGTGGCAGTAAAATGAACAATAATATTTTTTTCTTATAAGTTCTTCTTTTCAAAAGTCCCTGCAGCGTTCCGTGAGTAACCCCATTTGTTGGTTAATTCTCCGTGGGTTTTGAGAGGAGTAAGGGGTGAGGAGGCTGGGTGGGAAAAAGGACCAGGATCAAGGAAAAGTGAAAGTGGGAGAGAGGGTAGAGAGAGTCTGCCTTTCAAACAAGTTCAGGTGGGCTGTTACCTCCTGCCCATCTCGTTCTGTCTGAGGAACTGGATGTTGTTGCTGCTGTCAGCCAGTTCTGGGTATTGCTCCACAGGCAGTACATAGTAGCCGTCATAGCCCTGCACTCTGCCAGTTGTTAGCAGCTGCTGTCTCTCCCCCTCCGTCCACAAGCGATTGCCCTCCTTCCCGTCCCTGGCCCTCTGCTGCTCTCTGGCCCAAGCCCCAGCCAGGGCCCTCTGCCTGGCCAGCTCCAACAGTCTTACCTTCTCTTCATCCACCACGTCTAGGGAAAGACCGTAGCGAATGCTCAGTGCTAACGATGGTACTGCAAACTCCACAGTTGCCCCTCTCCTCGTCCGGCCGCTCACCGTCACATTGATGCCGCTCTCTAGCGCCTTGCGTCCGTTAGTGAGCCCCAGGGCCAACAGGTCACTGTCAGCAGAGCCCACTTTCACGAAGAAGTGGCAGTCCTTCCCGTCCTGGGTGTAATGTGTGCCGTCTAGGTAAAGGGCGCCATTGAGCACCAGAGCCACTTTACGGCTGTCATCGCTGGCCATGGCTGACACGCCAGCCACCACGCGACCCTCCTTCAGTGCCAGCATCACTCCCCGGCCGATGATTGGGGTGCTGGTGCCAAACCAGTGGCCGGGCTTGTCCTTGCGTCCGCGACGTTCCTTGTTGAGCAGACGACCCTCCAGGGCCATGAAGGCCTGGTTGTGGCGCTCCGCTGCCTGCTGCACACCGGTGATAAGCTACATGGCGAAATTGGAGAGAGGTTAACAATCACTTTGTAAGAAAACACTGTAATTTGTTAACAATCACTGTGTAAAACAACTTTGCTAACAAGACAGTTGCTAACAAAGTGGCAGTATAGCTTGTGAAGATTATTGTGAAGGATGATTGGTGTCATAATTGTGGGGTTGATATTGGATTGGATTTTGGTCATCATGCATCGTGGCCGTGAAGTCCTATTGTAACATACCTGTCCATTCTCACAATGCTGGGTGGCCTGCAGCTCGTATGGTGGCTCTACAAAGTAGAGGGAATGACGAGGGAACCCTGGGATGATGTTACTGAGCTGGAACCCAAACATGACCAGCCAGCTCTTCACATCTAGAGCAGCAGATAAGAGGGAAATCAGCAGGTTGAATGACAAAGTAAACATTATGGTGTGAAGCTATTATGTGCAGTGTAGCAACGTTTTATTTTTATATGTGAAGGCGAAATGGACAAAATAATGGCTAAATGAAGTAAAAGAAAACACGACGGAATACAACATGTGCACCATATTAACACGTCTCCCTCCTTTCCTCTACCTGTGACATAGTTCTTGACATCCAGCATGTCACTGAGGGGGTTGTTGTTCTTGAACATGTACAGGTTGAACGGAGCGGGGTCTTTTCCTATCTTTGGCCAGATGGCGTAGTCAGGCGAGGTCCAGCGCCCGGCCAAGACGTCATAGTCCCGCTGGGTGAAGTGGACCAGCTTCGTCAAGGGGTCATAGAGACCACCGTGGAATCCCACCACCAGCTGAAACTCTGGGTTAGAGTCCAGGTACACCTCTCCGTAGGCCGTGTACTGCACCTGGATGACACAAGCAAGGGATACTCGAGTGATCCTCCCACAGAGAGGTCAGAGCACAGGGTCAGCTAGAGAACAGTACCCCTGGAGCTGGTGAGGATTCAGTGTCTTGCTCAAGGACACTTTAAAGGCGCAGATGCTTGTTGACATGCAGGCTTCCACCTGGGACAATCTCCCTACTCGCTATGCCTGATAACTGATAATAGGTTAAATGATTTGTGCATTACCTGTTTTATCATTTGTCCATTGCTGCTGAAGACAGCCAGTGGTGTGCCGGTGTTGTCTGAAGCTATGTAATACTCCTCTCCACTGCTCACTTCCATAGCAAACAGATGGCCCTGATCATGAGACACATTCATTGAGTCATTGACTTTTCACCATTAATTACAGCTGTACTGTCAATAGGATATAGATAGATATGGCATCATGCACCCATGCCTACCTGCAGGTCATAGTAGAGCGAGGAGATGTCGGAGCTGGAATGGTTGAAGATGTGTGTGACCCTTGCGGGGTGGTTGAGGTCAGCATAGAAGAACTGAAGGTGCTGTCCCAAGCTGTTCCTAGTGGACACCCTGCGGCCCAGCCCATCGTAGCGGTACTGGACGCTCCAGCCGCCTGGGCCTCGGTTGTAGCCCCGCAACAGCTGACCTTTTGAGTTATAGTCAAAAACGTCTGAACCGCGCTGGCTGAGGAAGCCGTCCTCGTCCAGGCGGTACTGGACGTCTCCCAGGCGCGTGATGCGGTCTCGGAGGTCATAGCGAAGCGGCATGAGCCGGGCGCTGTTGCCGGGGTTCAGCAGATGGAGGTTACCGTTCAGATCGTAGCTGTAGCGCCACGTTGACCAGTCGTTCACCTGGATGGAATAAGGATGAGTATAAGAATGGTGAATCAACAGTAAAACGCCTATATCTTAACTGAAACTATATTTAGTCGTGCAAAGCAGTCGTAACAACATAAAAAGCACTAGCCAATCCTAAAATAATGTGATACTTTATTGATCCCTGTAGGGAAAGTCTTTTGACTTGACCCCCACCACAGGAAGGTCAGAGCACAGAGTCAGTTACAGAACAGAGCCCTTTAGAACTGGTTCAGTGTCTTCCTCAAGGACACTTTAGCATCTATAGATAACACCGTGCATGAAATGAATCCGCAAAATACCAATTCTTTGACCACAAAAGATTCACCTTGACGCCACTGAGCTGTCCGTCTCCGTCATACTCATAGCGGTACTGAGTGGTGTTGGCGTAGGGCCCAATCTTCAGCTCTCTCTTCACCACCCGTCCCATGCTGTCGTACTGCACCGTCATCCAGTACATAAGTGAACGGAAGATCTCGTACTGGACCTCCTTGATGCGACCGTGAGTGTCAAAATGCTTACTCAGCGTCATGACGGCTGTGGTGATGATCTGATTGATGTCGTAGTAGATGACCCCAAACTTCCCAAAGTGTTCCACCTGCAGGAGGATCAGAGAAGTTTACAGAAAGGGTGAGTACAATGGCAGCCGAGTTGAGTTGAGTTACCATTGTGCAAAACAGAATTCAAGCTACTTCCTCATGCCGTTGCTGCGACAGTACAGCTGAATTCTAGGTGCTTCCATTGTATACAACACCAACACATTAAAGTACGTATCTTATTATTAAAGAGAGAACGTAGCGATTTCGTCACCTTGCCAGAGATCTCATCGTATCGGTAGAGGTCGACAGGCAGCGGCGTCTCGCTGATGACCGGCTTCATACTGGCAATGCGAAAGCTGTTGTCGTGGTAGGTGTAGTCGAACCTGGCGTTGACCATTCCCTCCTCGCTGAAGCGGTAGATCTGCTTGTCGATGAGCGGGCCCATTTTGCGATAGCGGATGGTGCAGGAGAAGCCCCCGCTCTGCAGGTTGACCATCTTCAGCACGCCGGCTGTCTCGTCGTAGCCAAAGGTGATGGCGGTGCTGTCGTACACGATCTCCGACAGCTTGGCCAGCTTGCCGTACTTGTAGAGGACCCGGCGGCCGGTGCCTTGGTAGTGCGTGGCCTGGGGTCTACCGTCCTCGCTAAAGTCGTGGATGATGGAAGCGTTGCTCTCCGGGGGGTTGTAGGTATTGCGGATGTAGCCCACTGACACGTGCGTGAACATGGTGTGGCGGGCCACGCTGGGCATGGTGACGGCAGTGACCCGACCCGAGGTATCAAACTCAAAGATGTACTGTCTCTGGCTCTGCAGGAGCAGCACCATGGACTGGAAGCAGGCAGAGAGACAGAGAAAGGAAAGACAAAATGCGGATGAGTTTAATATCATCATTACCACCCGGCCCTTTAGGAGTTTCTATGGAAATGGATGACTTCCCTCCTGTGAAATAGGGCCAGGAGTAATTTATTGGCGGCTGATTCATTTGAATCTTCATAATCATAAAAATGATATATAATTTCATTTCAATTCGCCGGTCCACATTAATATCCTTTCGCGCTATATTGCCTTGGCTTGGTAACTTTTGATCCTGAGATGACAAGGTTAATGATGAATGCTTTTACTTACTTTGTCCAGGTAGCTGTAGCTCCACACTTTGCCATCCACAAAAGAGCGGGACAGGATGCGTCCCTGGGGGTCAAACTCAGTCCTCTCACTCATGCTACCCCTCTGCAGTCCGACAAGCTGTCCGGTGGTAGAATAGGACACATTGACCACCGCCAGGCTGCTGCTCGGCAACCACATGGCCGGCCGGCCCTGAGCGTCGTACATGATGCGCAGCGTAAACTTCCGGTGATCATCGTAGATCTTCTCTGTGCGCGTGTTGCGGTCAAAGTCGATGGAGAGGAGGTTGCGCCCATGGGCCTGAAGAAAAGGATGAAATGGAGAGAGGTTCCCGTTCAAGAGAAGCTGTGTTGAATATGAACAGATTTAAACAAGACCATCACCACTAAATTCATGAAACCAAGTCAACCCACCCTCAGCTTCCTGCCGAACACTGTGACCTTGCCCTTGGTCTGCTCCTTGCGCAGACGCCACTCAATGGAGTTGAGGCCGTTGTCAGTGGGCAGGGTGATGTTCCTACGACCGATCGTAGGGCTGACAGAGCCTGCCAGGATGTGGGGCTCTGTGTGGAAGCTGATGCCCATGCCATTGGCATACATCACCCTCAGGGTCCCGTTGTTGCAAAGCTGGTAACTGTTCCTCACCTGGTCTGTAGGGGGAGATTGATGAACATAAGTGAGGTAAGGCAAGGAGCCAACATCCTGATTCTGGGGCATCGTGCGGCAAGCGTGACATACGATGGTAATGGAATGACGTTAGGAAAAGCACCATCAACTATGTCATATTTTCTCTTATACTCAGTATGATGATGATGATGATGATTATTATTATTATTATTATACTATATAATCAAATTATTAAATTATATATTAAGAGAAACTGGAGGCTCATATAAGTGAGAACTAGATAAAAAAATTGATGGGTGCAGGTAGGGGTGGGCGGTATAACGGTTGAACCGGTATACCGGTATAAATCCGTGCCAAGGTAGAGATTTGACTCTACCGGATGTACCGGTAGAAGGCTACTTTTAGGCTCTTTGAATGTAAAAATACTTTTTCACATTTACAAACGTAACACACAAAGCTAGCGAACTGCGCGCTGCCATTTAAAGATAATAAACTAGTTTGTGGAAAAAGACGATGTGAAAAAGTTGGTCCATTATTGGCTACTAAAAAAAACACGTGAGTAGTGCAACGTAAACTTCGACGTAAACAGACGCATGCTTTCTGAAGATGCATGGTGAAATGGAAGGCAGCGAGCATGATGCGGGAGCTCCCGTTCCCCATGCAAACAAAGAAGAAGAATTAGTTAGAAAGAAAGGTGCTTCGTCCATCATCTGGACGTGGTTTGGGTTTAAAAAGTCGGACCTTGAGCAGAAAACTATTATCTGCAAGCAATGTCGAACAAGAGTTGTTGCCGGCGGTGGTAACACGAGCAATCTCTTTTATCACCTCAAAACAAAACATGTCCGCGAGTATGAAGAGAGTACTAGGATGCGCGCAGACACAAGCAGTCCCTCCGCAAGTGGTGCTAAACGAAAAACCACAACGCAGACGTCGCTAGCCGAGTCATTTTCCAGTGGCTATCCGTATGACGAAAAAAAGCAAGCGGTGGAAGGACATTACACATTCCATACCGGAGTACCTATGTAAGGACATGGTTCCTATACAAACAGGTTTAAGGCATTGATCAAAACACTGGATCCGAGGTATGTGATGCCAGGTCGAAAATACTTCAGCCAAACTGGAAAAAAGTTTGCATATAATGTGCTATTTATCTTTATAATTCTTTTCTTGGCATGTTGCCTAACCTTTGAAGTTTTTGTTATATACAGTAGAAGTTATTTGAAGTATTGGAATACTTGAAATTTACATTTTTATGTTTATTTTTTTTGAAAATATTTCTTTGTATTGTTCAGAACCTATTTTTGAAAAAAGTTTGCATATAAGGTGCTATTTATATTTAATACAGTGCAGTTTTGCACAATAAAACATTCATAAACACTTAAGTTCAATGTCAATTTTGTCATAATATACAGATTACAGAATACTAATGGAAGAGCCCAGTAGAAACCTCATAGTTAACCCCCCGGGAATAAACTGTTACCATCCCAGAGTCTTGTACTGCTCCTAAAGCATTTTTATTATTATTATAAGAAAAACAAATATACCGTGATATATACCGTTACCGTCCAAAATTCTAAATATACCGTGATATAAATAATACCGCCCACCCCTAGGTGCAGGTAGAGAGGCAAACAAAACTGACGTCTCCCTACAGTACTTAAAATACTCACTCCCAAAAAAAGAATAGCGATAGAGAGATGAAGTGCCCGTCGCTGATGCAAACGTTTTCTGTCTGATGTGTGAAAACATGCAGCTTGCTCACAATAAAGTGATTGAAAATAGGATAAAATTGTTTTTGGCCTCAGAACTGTCTGGCAGATGCAGAGGGGGAGCCTTTTATTTCATTTACAAAAGGTGAGGGGGATCAGGTGGTGTCTCCCTTTGAAGCCCCACCATAAACGACAGTAATCCATAAGGCCAATTTGTAATAAAGCTCCAGGCGGCATTTTAACAATGCCTCAAACAGACAAGAGAAGCTTTCTCCATTGACTTGGCAGCAGCAGCAGTTAGATAAATCTTCTCTGCTCTCTCTCTCTCTATCTGAACAATCTCTAATAAAACAGAGAGAAAGAGAGAGAGCGGGAGAGAGAGATGGGAGCCTGAGGACTAAGGAGGATTCACTGTGCAGGAGTTGATGAAGAGAGGGAGAAAGAGCGAAAGAGCGTGATGGTTAAGTGAGTATGTCAGCAGAGAACTCTGCTGAAACCCACACAATGCGGTGGAAACCTTAAATGACTCACAGCTCTGTGAGTAACTTTCCTCCCTTCCACCAGCTACTCGAGTGGATCACTGAATACATCTACAACTTACTCTTATTCTCCGAGGCCTTCAAGACTTCTTACAGTCTACAGTCGGCATTCATACGTCTGTCACGCCACTTGTCAGGGTCAGGGGAGGGAAAGCCAATTATTCTCCTCCTTCCTGTTCTCTAAACAGACCGAATAAGCTAAGGGATCATGGGAACCGGGTGAGGGCTATATGGGTGTATGTGTGTGAGAGAGAGAGAGAGAGAGATGGCTCGGGGGACGACGGAGGATTCACTCTACATGAGTTAATGAATTTGGCTGTAATGATTTTCAAAAGCAGGAGGGCCCCAACCGGGATTAAAAAGTATATATTGGTAATTTTGCTCCATGAGAGGGGGGGGGGGGGAGAGGGTTAGATAAGGGTGAAGGAAGGAAATGAGTATGCCCATAACTGTGTGAAAATGATAAAACGTTTAATTAGAGTCAGCAGACCTCTGTATATTCACAGTCACGCAGGTGTGTCTATTTGCGTGAACACCAAGATCCAGTAATACTAGTTTGCAGGTGTTTGATCAAAGCTTATATACTATGTAAACAGGGATATAGAGGAGAGTAAACCCAGCTGAACTCAGTTTACCAATATTTGTAATTGCAGAACAGGGTTTAACCGCTTTTTTAGGCTGACATACACTGCACCGGCCACTTTATTAGGTACACCTACCTAGTACCGGGTGGGACCCCATTTTGCCCTCCAGACCAGCCTGAATTCTTCACGGCATGGATTCAACAAGATGCCCTCTGCACACCACTGTTGTAAAGAGCTGTTATTTGAGCATCTGTAGCCTTTCTGTGAGTCTGCCCATTCTCCTCTGACCTCTCTCATTAACAAGGTACCACAGGACTGCAGCTCGCTGGATGTTTTTGGTTTATTGCACCATCCTCTGTAACCTCTAGAGACTGTAGTGTGAGATGTGAGATGCTGGAACCACCACGTCTGGCACCAGCAATCACACCACGGTCAAAGTCGCTCTCGGATCACGCATCTTGCTCATTCTAATGTTTGGTCGAGCTAAAAACGATACTTCACCACGTCTGCAAGCTTTATGTATTGAGTTGCAGCCACGTGATTTGCGGTTTGGAAGAGCAGGCTAATGCATTAACAAGCAGGAGTACCTAATAAAGTGGCCGGTGAGTGTATATTCATAGCATACATCATAGTAAGTAATTGGTGGCTGTTCGCCTTATGGGAAGGAGCCACTGGAGTTTGTCTGCCCACCTTTTTATATCACACCATCATGAGTATAAATGAAAGTCTAGCAGGTACTTTCATTCATCCTCACTACATCACTGAGTAAAAGAAAGTCTAGCATTCTAATAATCCAATAAATCTACCAGCCGGCTGATATTCCACTGCATGTATGTGCTTGTGAGTGTGTCTCTACCTTGCACTACGGTGTACGAGGCTTCGACAGAGGACAGGTTGGTGATGACAGTGACATCGTCATCCCTGCTGGAGCTCTCGATGTCAATGTTGATGGAGCGTTCGATCTCGCGGTGCAGACTTGTCACCATGCCCGTGGGGTATGTCACATTGGTCAGACGACCCTCACTGTCATACCTGGGAGATGGGAAGATATCCATAAGAAGATCAGTGAAGGAAGGACATGTTTACACGCACGCACACACACACACACACACACACACACCCACCTACACCTAAACACATCTAGAACCTCTGTCATTAGTCAGCAAGTTGGCAGAGAGGAACATAACAGGGTTTCCTACAGGAACTGGCTGCAGTTATGAAAGCTAACACTGGGGGGCAGCAGCACACTGTGTGAGGTGGCACGGGATAAAAATGGAATACGCTGTAAAACATGATAAACATAAAAGCACATTGTGTATTTCAGATTGTTTAATAGTCCCAGATAAGCTAAGTGGTAGATGTACAGCCACTGATAAGGAAAAATACAAACACTCAGACATGCAGACACCTTTACCACTATCACACACTCACTGGTAGAAGGTGGTCCATCCAGTCTCATCTGCTTTGGTGGCCAGGAGGCCCGTGCTGCCACTGTAGCCCAGCAGAGCCACCTCCTGGCCCACGGCCAAGACGCTCCGCAGCCCCCCAGTGGGGTCCAGTCCCAGGGTCACCACCTGATTCTCTGGCAGCAGCACCAGTCTGAGCAGGCCGACCCCTCCGCCCTGGCCCAGGCCATCCCTCCTCACCCTGACTGTGTTGTTGCAGTTGTCCACCAGCGTGGCCAGCTCTCCATCAGGGCCATAGGTAAAGTTGTAAAGGGGCTCCCCAGTCACCAGGCTCACCGTCTGGATATGGAGCCCCTCCCCGTTGAAGACATATAGCTCCTGTTCCCGTGGCGATGCAACCTCATATTGTCCCGCCCCTGATCCTAACCCCACACTTGAGACGGCCGGGCCGGGCCGGTTGGCTCGGACGGCTCTGATGCGTATGTTGTTGAGGTCTGCAATGAAGAGCGTTCCATCGGGGGATACAGCCAGGGAGGCGGGGGAGTTCAGGCCAGCGTCGGGGGCGTAGCCATCGTCGCCATAGAAACAATTGCAGTTGACGTCATTCTTGCAATCACAGTCAGAGGCAGCACCAGCCAGCAGAGAGATTTCTCCGTTAGTGCTCACCTGAGAAAAATGGAAAGTAGAGATGTTTAAAGATGAAACGGAAAAACTTGCCACTTCATTAAAGAAGCTGTATTACACAAAAAAAAAAAAATAAAGACTTACCAAACATGACTGCAAGAAAATGTGCGTAAAAAGCCTCTGAACTGAATGTAGTGTCTAGGGATCTGAAACAATCTCTGATATCTGAATTCTCAAAAAAACACCCACACAGCCCGACCAGCTGTACTGTCAGTTTTGTTAGCCAAAATAACTTAAGACTGACAGAATCACTCTAAAACAACCAGACAGCCAAACGACTGTGTATTTATCTGTCTCGTACCTGTCTAACACGGTTGATCTTTTTCTCATCTGTCTCGGCGATGTAGAGGATACCGGTGTGGGACAGAGCGATGGCAGGTGGCGCTCTCCAGGGCAGCGTGGATAGCCAGCTTACTGAGGCTGTAGTCGATACCTGGCACTTGACAGTGCATGGGCCGACCTGCTATGATGCTCACCTATGGGCGTTGTCGGAGAAGAGAGTATTAGATCCATGATCAAACGACAGCAATCATAACACAGATATTTAGAGATGGTAGCTTTGCGTTACTGTTGCAATAGTTTGCCCAGATGAAACTTTCTTTAAGTCAAGTTAGACTCTAGGCACTAGGATAACCGTTGAATTAACCAAGCAGCAATGTTTCCATCCCAGAAAAAGATTTCAGATGAGGGTTCCATTTATTCTTCTAAATTGGCTTGAGAAAGCCTAATTGGGACTAAATCTTGTCAGAATCTCATAGTTGAGTGTCCACCCTAAGGGCTTTGCAGTCCTGGTCGAGGCCTCATGGTACAGACCTGGTGGTTCTCGGTGATGCGTAGGATGACGTTGTTTTCTAGGACGTACAGAGAGTTGTCCATGGGGTTCACCGCTAAGTCGGTGGGCCACTCGAGACGCACCTGGTAGACAGATACATCAGATATCAATGAGACCGTATCTATGCTGAGGGAGGGACTATTGAAAGGGTGCCAAGCTTCAGACAAGTCTCTTCTTCACTGAACCCAAAGTGACTGCAGTCCTCACTCTCTCTTGATCTATGCATTTAGCCATGGCTTCAACGTCTTTAATCCCTCCCTAAATCAGTCACTCCCTGACCTCCTGTCTGGCTGGTGTCCACACTGGCATCATAGCTAATCTCTCATGGGGCTGTTAGATCATCATCTATCATCCCATCACCCGTCCTTCCATGCCTACCTCCCTCCCTCCCTCCCTCCCTCCCTTCCTCCTACCCATCGTACCTGGCTGACATCCATGCTGGCGTCGCAGCTTAGCGGCCGCACGGCAGTCAGATCGTTGGCCCCCAACAGAGTAGAGATTATTCCATTCTGGTCCACTTTACGGATCATCGTGGCATCCACAAAGTACATCAGCCCATTTTTATCCACCGCGATACCTGTCAAAAGGGGAGAGGAGGACGAAGGATGAAGACTCATGACTCCAGCAAGAGCAGACAGCCTATAGAAGTTTTAAGTCTATTATAATTCACTTTATTCCACTGGCTGGAAACAGATAGCAGGCCTGACAGCAGAATTGCTCAATGTTTCATCAAATGAGGGGGGAAAAGTGACTGAACTGGTGTTGGACTGTTACAGAAGTGTTAGTTTTAGGATGAGTCATCGGCAGTGCAGAGCTGATGCTCCTCCCAGAGGACAATCGTAGGCTGCAAGTAGATGTTTTAGAAAGATGCTGACTATCTCCAGAAAGTGGCAAGCGATCTGTTGCACTCCTCCTTTCTCCTTGGTCTTCCCTCGTATCCTGCATTTCCTTCCGTCTGTCTATCTGTCTGTTTTTTGTTTGTTTGTTTGTTTGTTTGTTAGTCGCCCTTTTCTTACTCCTTTTCATTCGCTTCTGCCTTTCTCTTCTATCGTTTACCACTGGTGCAGTGTCAGCTGTGTCGGTCTAACAGGCAGCAGGCATTCAGACAGGTGTGTTTGTTCTAGGCAACTGTGCCCCAAAATAACTCCTCGATGCGCTGAGATACAACAACAACAGATGGAGGATACATCGAAGGACACAGTAAGCGAGACGGAGAGAGAGAGAGAGACAAAGAGAAAGAGAGGAGAGAGAGAAAAAGAGAGAGGGCAAGCTGATGTGAGCCGGCTGACTTTGCCTCTGACAGGTGAAAGGGAATCCAGTACCTCATTGTCTTCTCCTGTCTCTCCCTCTTGTCTCTCTCGGAAACAATTGCACCCACAAATGGACACACACACACATTCACACACACACACATCACACACACACACGCACACAGGTTCACAATACCCATATGAACACTCGCAGTCGTGCATGCACGCCACTGCGCTCACTTATGTCAGTGAGAGGAAATGTGACAGTGTGACATCCTTGACAGTTTGGTGTCACAATGTTCCAAGTTCCAGTGAACCACTAAAATAATTCCATTAATAAGTTTAACATTAATCTGGTTTATAACCTCCTTCTGACTCTGTCCTGCTTTAGTTAAGTCACAAGATGGGCAGATTAGAAAAAAAAGATATTGTGATTAAGGAAAATTGAAGGTGCCCTCAATTTACGTCTCTTTTACACTGAGAGTTGTTCACCGCTGCCTGGGGATTATTGAAGCTTTCGAAGAGTGACCGCCATAAAGTCCACGATCCATAGTTATTCAACACAACCAACTCAACACAACCTGTTATACCTTTGGGGCTCATGAGCGTGGCTTCGGTGGCCTTGCCCCCGTCGCCACAGCGCTCATCGAAAGGCAGGCACTGCTCTCCCGTCCCGGCCACCACCTCGGCGTTGTCCGACAGCAGCCGGCCACCCGTTAGCGAGCGGACGCGGTAGATGCGACGAGAGTTGGTGTCTGAGATGAACAACGCCCCGGACACCGGATCCATGGCCAGGAAGTACTTATGGGTGGGGTTGTTACTGAGGTGGGAGAGGAAAAATAATGATGATCGTGATTATCATGTCAGTGATACGGTTTGATTTTATATTTTCAATGGAAAATCTTTTGCGATTGTTGCTGGAATTATGAACTAGAAACTTCTGATTTATCGTTTTTTAAGCGTCTTACCTGTGCCTAAAGTCTTTGTTCCTTCAGGTGAGAAAGTGAGATAAAAGCACAACAAAACAAATGTTAATTCACACAGTCTGTTGAGAGAGCAACCTACAGAGAGCCGGCAAGCTAGCTGTGGTGTGAACAGCAAAATTTAAACATGGGTAAAAGCCCCCTGGAGTAATGGTATCTAGTGCAGTGTATAATTCAACTTCAATCTCGCTATCCCTAGTGTCTCGCCTCCTTTTATATGGTTCCTGGGAGGATCCGATCCTCCATGTTCTATGTATTGCAGACAACTCTTCTCCTCTCCTGCCTTCTTACTTAAATCTAATCTCGCAGCTCGCCTTTCTTCTATCAGCATTTCCCATCTCCCAAGTCCCAATCTACTCTCTGATTAATCTCTATCTTTTCCTCGTTTCTCTTCTCCATTTTGCAGCTTTTAATCTACCTCTACTTTTAGAACTTTTTCTTAATCCCTAATTTATGGTTTTCTATCCATCCATTATTGCCATTCATTATCACTCTCCCTCTCTATTTCTGTCTCTCTTCAATTTCCCTCTCCCAAACACTGTCTCTTCTTATCAGAGCCTCTCCTCTCCTCTCTTCCACCACACCTTAGTTCGAGGATGCCGGTGGTGTTCAGAGACGGGTAGACCCTGCGTACAAAGTTGAGGTCCCCGACGTAGAGGCTGCCGTCGATACCCGAGGCCAGCGCGACCGGCGCGAGCAGCTTATTGCCATCAGCAAGGCCGTTACAGCTGGGGCAGGAGATGCTGCGCCTCCGCCCGTTTCCCATGGCGCTGGTGATTACCGGCGGCTGCTCCGTCACAAAGATGTTCTCCCCGTTGCCCTTGTGGAGGATCCCTGGACAGGAGGAAGTAAAGAGGACGGAGAGACGCATAGGGAGAACAGGGGTCTTTTGATTATTGGATAGGAAATGATATTCTGAGCCACAGCAGAAACTGGGAGATGATGTCTATTTACAGTACAGTACATGTTGAGGAAAATGCACATGGACACATTGGGAGCTGTTTACTGGCATGTGTTCACTTGTGCGTTCCGCTCCACTTACAGAGAGACAGTGTACGTCCATTCCATTAGTGCATTGATTGTCACGGCAGGCGAACATCACCGCATCAACCCACTTATATTAGGAGAATGGTACAGTAGATGATCCATCAAAAATAATTCTCCTCTGCGTTCAGGCAAGCACCAGCGTGCGTATGTGAGTTTGTGCAAGCATGTGTGTGTGTGTACGTACCGCTGCGCGTGTTGAGTATATGGTGCTTGTCGAGTGACCAGCCTCCCAGACTGGTGGGGTCCAGTTCGAAGCCTTGCAGGACGGCTGTCCTCTTCTCCCACAGAATCAGACTCGCGCAGGACTCATACTCATAGCCCACCGACACTACACGTAGAGAAGAGTAAGAGGGAAAATAGAAAAGGAAAGGGGGCGGAAAGATAAATAGAACTAAGTCATGAACGATAGACCAGACCAAAACATGTAAGAAAGAAAAAAAAATAACCTCATACAAAGTTCATATAATTTACAAATCATGTGTGATACACAGAGCAGTTAGTTAGCACCTGTACCCACTAACACCTAACTAACACTCTCATATGCTGCTAAATCAATTAAAAACCTTGTTAATTGGACAGATTGCCTGTTGAGCCTCCGACTCTGCTGGCCAGGCCAGTTGCCACGGTAACAAACTCTGCTGTTGAGTACATTAGGCCCCCATCATGCATGTGCTGACAGGGTGTGATCGATTGGGATAAACATACAAGTAAGGGGGAAAGAGGATGAGGTAGTCAATGGACACTACTGTGTGTGTGTGTGTGTGTGTGTGTGTGTGTGTGCGCGCATGTGTGCTCCCAGCCATTAAAAGGAAAAGTGTGTTAGCACATCAACTCCCACGTGAGTCTCAGCGAGAGTGCTGCCGTGAGCACCTTTTCAGCATCACCGCGAACGATAATGCAGTATACCTGCATCCGTGACCATGGTTAGCAAAACATAACCTAATCCTAAACCATCTGTATCCAATTTATAGTTTGTGGAAAACAGGAAGCATTGTGGCTATTAGGGAACTTTAGCTGAAGGTAATAATCCAAACAGTATGCCCTTTATGGTTTTTGTCCACAGCGCAGCCCCAGTCCATAGCATCCCTGGCCCTGACAGCAGCATTTGGCGGACAGCAACTGTGAGCGAACGTGACAGTGGAACGTAATAGCACTGAGGCTCCCCTGGCCCCCTGCTTGCTGCTCCGCTAGCTAACTGCTAACTCACCCTGATGGCTAATAACCCTTCAACACCGTTACGCCTGGCTGACTGAAGCGCGTGTAGCCTCAATGAAAAATAGATGAAAAAGAGCACTTAACTGTGGCTATATTGTACAGTGAAGTGCGGGTATGGAGTGTATTACCTCTTCTTCAACATCCCTAATTAACACTCTCTCCCTCTGTTATAGTCAGTGCTCCCCTACTGCTCCCCTTAAGGTTTTAATCCAGTGGGTGAGTGCAGGACTGAAAGAAACCCTGCACCCTCAGCCCTATCCCTTCAACACCATTCATCGCTTCCACTCACCAACAGCCTCAGAAAGCCCGTACACCCTCTGACCATATGCATCGGTCTTGTCCCAGATATAGGTGTAGGCCAGGTTGGGTGAGGCGTGGAACCACTTCTGGAAGAGGTGCCCCTCCACCGCTACCATGAGGTGGACTTTAAGCAGTCCCATAGACACCACGGCCGGGGTCATGGTCACCTTGAGCAGGGTGTGGTAACCCTGCGTCCTGGAGCTTAGGTAGCAGAGCTTAAGACTGGTGCCCGGCACCTCAATCTGCTCATGCAGCACCTGGAAGACAAAGAGAAGAGATGAGAGGAGAGAAGGAGAGGGATTAGAGGGGGGATTAGAGAGACAGCGTAATGGGGGTCACAGTTCCACTGAGGGCTAAGGGACAAAAAAAAGAGAAAAAAACAAAGAATGAATGGGAGAAAAGACGGAAGGAAAGCAAAAGCAGACAGGAAAGAAGAAAGAAAGGGAGGAAGGTCAGCAGGAAGATTAGTCTGCTGCCGGAGGTCACCGATGCAGTACCTGTGTCTCGGGTATGATGGGTTTCTCCCCCGGTTTGGAGCTGAAGAAGGAGGAGAGAGGGGAGGCGACCACCAGAGGGTCAGGCCTGACGAAGCCGCTCAGGTCGCAGCCAGGGATCGTGTTCTCTTCGGTCTTGAGCACCAGGGTGTCCATGGCGTAAAACTGGCCCCAGGGCAGCCACACGGTGCGCTCCTGGCTCAGGAAGGGAGCGCGCTCGAACCGCAGTGTCAGCGACGCGCCGCCGTTAGCTATCAGGTCAAATCTGGGGAGGTGGAGGGAAGAACATGGGTGTGAGATGCAGACGGGGGGATAGACTGATATAGACTGTCCATCACTGTCTAGCTGTAACATTTTCCATATTTTCTCCCCTTATACACTATTTCTTCAGATGCTTTAGCAGTAATAAAGAGGGTTAAATGAAGTGAAATTTTACAAAATGATGATTTCATGGTATGAATGTTTCACAACACTGGATATCTAGACACCTTTTCTGTTCATATGTATGTATACCTTCTATACACCCTCAGTCAATATGATGCTCATCCTATATCTACACTACACATTATTATTCTCATATGTTATATATATATTACCTTATGTATTTTCATGCTGCATATACATAATGCATTTTCATATTTCCAATTCGTCAAATATAGATTTCTATATATTTATAATATGCTATTATTTTGCACATTGTAAATTCATATATTTTTACTGACTAGGTTCTAGTGTTGTAATTGTTACGCTTGGTAAATCCATTTTTTTCTTTGCTGTATCCTATTATTTGCGGCTGAAACGGCCTAGTTTCCCTGTGGGATCATTACAATTTTGTCTAATCTAATCTAATCTAACCTAATCTAATCCAATCCAATCCAATCCAATCCAATCTAATCCAATCTAATCTAATCTAATCTAATCATACAGTCTATGTAGTGAGGTAGTTTGTGTACATACGTTCCATCCTGCCGTGTCAGCGTGTATCCATAGTGGGGATAGTTGACAAAAGACACGTTCACGCCCACCAGAGGGGTTCCATCTGTCGTCAACACCTGACCTCTGATAAGAGATGCCAGACTGACGGAGGAGAAAGAAAGAGACAGAGAGAGAGAGAGAGAGAGAGAGGTGGTGTAGAGAGAGATAGAGAGAGAGACAGTGAGAAAAAGAGGGAGACAATCTATCAAGCCAATCTTTTCAACCATCCATCAACTGATTTGACTAATCTCTCCATCTTTCAATCATCCAATTTGTCCATTCATTTATTGCTCCAGTTCTCCACCATTCATTAATTAGAAAATAATTAGCGACTCGCTCACTTCAATCATGTAAACACACCATGTCAAAGGAAAGATGTGTGTGTGTGTGTGTGTGAGTGCCCATGTGTATGAAAGTTGGATTTCCGCCATTATTCTCGAGAACCATCTGCACTACACTTGACGTACATTCATGTGTTTATGTGTAGATAGTTATCTCCTTAAAAAATGCCTGCTGACAAAAGACTCACCATCATGGACAGGACAGCGCCTTGATGGTTGACAGCGCCTTTCATGCCACACAGCCTTGGCTTTTGGCAGGCTTTGTGGCAGGTGTTTACATGTGCCGATATAAGCTGTTTCTAAGGGGATAACTTCTCTCAACACAACGTGTACATGTACAAAATAAATACTGAGTGGCACAGGCGTCATTTACACTCCAACTCTATGTACACAACATGTAACTCCTGCGTCTCCACTGTAAGCCTACGCACATTCTTGGTGTAATCATAGAGGTGAACTGCATAGTGTGTGTGTGTGTGTGTGTGTGTGTGTCTTCCTGCCTTACCTGGAGTTGAAGGGGTTTTCTCCAGGGATGATGTGCGTGCTGTCCCGTCCTACGAGCATCTTGACGCGGTCGTAGAAGGAGCGGACACGGGTCTGGACCAGGGGGCTCTGCTGGATGACCTGCAGAGGGTCCCGGGACCCCCGGCAAAGAGGACTGTTCTGACAGGGACTCTGGATGCAGCAGTCTGGGTCCATGCAGTCTGTCAGTCCATCTGAGAGAGGAAGGATAGAGGGAGCGATGAGGAGGCGGTGTTAGAGGAAGAAAGGATACAGAGAAGAAGCTAATCGTACTTCTTCTATTACTAGATTCATTGTTTATATTTTCTTTCTTTCTTTTCTTATAAAAGTGCCATCCCATAATGTCTACTCCTCCCTCATTCACCTCCTTCATTGTCCTTGTTGTCAGCGCAGGAGGTCTCCATGGCAACACTGCAGCCAGGGCCCCTCCAGCCCGTCTGGCATTCGCAGTGCCAGCTCTGTTGCCCCATGGTGCACTGGCCGTTCCCGTTGCACAGGTTAGGACAGCCATCTGAGAGGAGAGAGGACCAAGGGAGAAGAGAGGAGGAGAGGGAGGTGAAAAGGAAGGAGGAGATGGGAAAAAGGGAGGAATGAAGGGAGAAATGCTTGTTTGTTGTATCATCGTTGATATACAGATGAACACACACACACACACACACACACACATTTACTATAGACCCATGACTAAATGTAATAAGCCCATGGTAGTATACTGTAGGTATCGATTGTTCAAGAATCAATTCAATTCTGGAGGTCAATTTTCATGTACGTGTGACTCTATACCACTGGGATGGCAGCTAACTTGTGTGTATGTGTGGACAGAGGTGGATGCATGGCTTAATTCACTTACTTGATAGAGCGACACCCGATCATCACTCTCTCTCTCTCTCTCTCTCTCACACTCTCTCTCTCTCTCTTACTTATGATTCAGTGTAGGTAATGGGATTCTGATGGCCTGTGAGTAATGCTGTCTCATGAGAGAATGAGATTATGTTCAACTGAATGCGTTTGTGTGTGTGTGTGTGTGTGTGGTGGCTGTATAAACCCTCACTTTGGCTTTGCAAAACGCCCTACCAATACGTAAGGTTCCTTTCTAACTAGCACAGCAAGAACACCCTTAACTCAAGAGCTACTATGATACATTTTGAGGCAATCTACAGTAGACAAGTCATTTCTTTAAATCATTGGTGACAGTATCATTAAAGTAACAGTACATTTGTTAGATGTGTTCGATTCTGGTTACTGTGGCTTTGACCATTGCACTCATTGCATTTGGTTGCTTGCACTGTATAAAGAATTGAAGCTTATTCCGCAGTTTGCACTCACAATACTTTTCGTTATACTTTACTTTACTTTTAAAGCCCACTATTATATTTCCAATTATTTTTTTTATTCCATTTACCAATTCACATCCATACTGAAACAATATTGCCCATCAGCATCGTTTCAAAAATGTTGGCCTTTACCACCTCGCTTTTGCCACTAGCCTTTCCCCCTGCGCTGCTCTAAATTGCACACCCCTCCTAGCTCGCTCTAATATTAGCCTGTGTGCGCTTGCCACACTAATCAATCAGAGAGAGGGGGGAAAAAGCCATGATGACACACAATGACAGTGTTTTCTCCAGCAGCACAAAGAGCCCAAAAACAAACTTGTCACAATGATTTCCTCTTCAATAAAAGGGAGGGAGGGAGAGATGTGACACTCTTAAGCCTGCCCACGGGAAACGGAGGCAAAGACAGGGTTGACTGATAAAACAATATGTGCATGCACGAGAGTCTAGGAACACACACACACACACACACACACACAGCAACACCCTAGAGATGTGACCTGACATTTCCCACTCAGTGGTAGCGTGCCGACATAGACGAAAAAAACAACAACATCCCAGTCAGAGATTATGAAATGCTTTTTTTTTTTTTTTTTCGGTGAGTCCTGCTCAGTAGATTAATGAACACATTTTCATACGAGTTGCAATGCAGGAGTTTGCCCTCTAACAAATCGCTGCATCAATAAAGCCGCGCACTATGAATATAAATGGTGTAATCTCAAGCGAGGCAGCGGCTAAATTAACAGGCATTTCACCCCCCGATTGGCATTTTATCATATGTCTCAACTGCGGCAGCGACGAAGGGAAAGTCAACAAAGGACTTCCAGAGAGACACAAGAGTGCCTCATTATTTGAACTGCCAAGATGAGGGGAGGAAGGAGAAGGGAGAGTGGAGAAGGGAGAGGAGGAGGGGTGCTTAACCACATTCTTCAGCTTAATAAGAGGAATCAAATCAAAGGTTTTTATCTTTAATTAATACTATTTTCTGCATCAGGGGACCGCTCATGACGCTGTATTAACAGTCCGGGGCTGGAATAGATTGTCCCCAAGTATTGAGCTCGGGGAACAAAGGCAGTTAGCAGTGATTGCCTGTTAAATGGAGTTGCCATTTAAAGCAGCCAAATACTTATGAAGCGCCTGGACAGGACAATCCATAGCGGGCATTGATCGGCTTGCTTGGGCAGGCCGGCACGAGGCGCCTCTCTCTTTAATGCCAACGCGCAGTCGATACCCCTTCATACTAAGTAGAATAAAGTGGGATTTCAGAAACTATTAAGTCTACCCTCCCCACTAATGTAGTTGGACTCTGATGAAATCCCCTTAAAAAGGAGGAGAAATTGCCTTGGGTTATGGGTCAGCACACACACACACTCTTGTGTGTGGCGCTGTGCGGTGTGTGTGTGCGGTGTGTGTGTTAGCGACTCAAAGAGAGAGAGGGAGAGAAGAAGTGAGAACTAAGTACAAAAAAAAGAAACAAAGTCAAGATATTGTGCTAAAAAAGTTCAGCCGTTCCCCCCAGTATCCAGCCCCGTCTGCTCTAAAGGTCATAAAGTAAAAGGTCAGAGCCATAAATCCAACACCACTGCTTATGGATGGACCGGATAACACCGGCGCCGTGTAACAACGGCTCCCACACAAACCTCCCCTCCATCTACTCCCTCTATTGTTAAGAAGCTACCTTAGAAATTACGATGATTGCTTTTCTCCACGTGTTCTTTGACCTCTCTCTCTCTCTCTCTCTCTCTCTCTCTCTCGGGCCTGTCCGTCTCCTTCCGTCTTCTTTCTGCTCCATCTGTTCCTCTCTGCTCTCCCTCCTTAACCCTTACGATTTACCTTTTTTTTCTTTTCCGGGCCGGGCTCTTCATAAAACAATGAGAGCTATTCCATTAAGCTTAGAGGGTGAGAGGACACTCTCAACGGCGCTCTAGGGACCTGTACTGTCAGGCAATCCTGCACCGCTCGGCGTAACCCAGACAGAAGTTCAACCGCAGAGCCATCTATTAAGCGTTCTCGCTGTGTGTGTGTGTGTGTGTGTGTGTGTGTGTGTGGGAAGACAGCTCAACCCTGAGACCTGCATCTTTTGCGCTGATTTCTTAACCTGAGCTATGACTCTGTGCATCCTCGTGCGATCTGACTAAACTGTTTCGTTGTTTTTTTGTCTCTTGCTATGGTTGGTGGGGATTGTTTTGATGAAACGATAGAAAAACTGTAATTAATAGGCTCCCGGAGTCACATGGATACAAGCACACACAGGCAGACAGACACACACACACACACACACACACACACACAAATGGATTTGTTAGCCACTCTACCATGGCCATGACTGTTGCCACAAATACCCAAATGTAAACATACACTCACCAGCTCTGTATGTGACACCACATTACGGCCTCGCATCAGTGGCCTATGAAATTCACCAATTACCTCAAAAGTTTTTTTTTTGCAGCTTTCATGATTTTCTCCTTGTGTGTGCACGCGATACATGACCAGAATACCTGAGCGGAGTTACGTGTTTGTGTGTTCAAATGACACACACACACACACACACGCATGCACATCCACACGTTCACAGCACAGCACCCCCCTCAACACTGCTCTACAGGAACCCCCACAACATCTAGGCTCAATGACAGCTCACCCCTGGGTGTAGTGCACCGCTATGGATTGGGAGTGCGGCTACATATACAGGTTAGTTATCATTGAGACCCCCGGCCCCCTACATCTACAGACAGATAGCACCACAGATTCTACAGAGCCAAGCCAGGCCAAAAAAAAACCACAGATGCAGCAGCTATAGCTTCTACCACCACAGGCTAAACAAACAAAACAAAACCACAGAGTCAGATACGGTACCTGCTTTGTCAACCATGCTCCCATGGTCTGCAGTGGGAGAAAATGTGCAGAAGGTGAGAGATGTGGAGAGGTGTTTTTTTATTTTTTATTTTTTTTTGTGTGAAATAAATGCAAGCAACATCATGCAGAGCTGAAATGAACAACAGGCAAGCTGAGATAAGCTAAGACTGAGAGTGTCTTGTGCTAGTGAAGTGTTCTTTGCGCCAAGCCGAGGCCTGACAACTCTTTCATCTCAGGCTGATACTGCAGTCAAAGCTGCCCTACTTTCTGATGGGGGGGAACAGGGAGATCATAAACTGTTATTCCCCTGTGTGTGTGTGTGTGTGCGTGTGCGTGTGTGTGCAAGCCTGTGTATGTGTGTGTGTCTTTGTTTGTGTGTGTTTACATGTCAGATTGCAATCACAGTGCTGAGGGTGACAGGGAAATGAGACTTTGTGCCTCAAAGCGCTACGGGTGAATCAAACGAACGTGGCATTCATCCATCCACACTGACAGTGATGTCAATATGAGAGACAGTGATTGACTGACAGAAATGCACACACACACACACACACACAAGCACACGCGTGAGCATGCACACGCACAATGTGAAATAGATCTTTTTTTTTTTGATCACCCCGAGGTGAAGTTTTTATCTTTCATCACGTTATTACTTTAGTGTTTCAAAGGCCGCAGAAACGAAGACTCCTGGGGTCTGCAGTTGAGAGGCAACCTAAAAAACGGTGTAATCTTATTCTTTTGTAATCTTCCCACCCCCACTCCTCACAAGTTCGCTCCTCTCCTCTTCATTTGCCCACCTCCTCTGTCAGCCCCCTACCTCTATTCCCTAACCTTTTCCCCTTTGCCTCCACGTCTCTTTTCCAAATCTCACTTTGTGGAAAAGAGCTGCTGGTTTATAGTCTGACTGGGTGCTGGTGTTTTCGGTGCACACCCACGTGTTGATGCACGCACACACAGACACACACACACACCAACCACACACACTTACCGATGGTGCAGTGCTCTCCATTCCAGCCCTGGTGACACTGGCACTTCCCGTCCTTGCAGGTTCCGTGTTTGATGCAGAGCGGGTTGCACACTCGCTGGTCACAGCCCGCGCCGATCCAGCCCTCCTCGCAGCGACAGGCTCCGCCCATACACACCCCGTGGGTTCCACAGTCAACTGAGCACACCTCTGAAGGAAGACGGAAAGATTCGGGGACACAAACATCATTTCTGGACGCAGTACTCTTGATCTTTTCGGTAGATTTTTGTAGTTCTGTAGCGTTTTGAAGCTGTATTGTGATACCCTGGAGATACACTGGCACTGGGGCTGAGAGCAAAGCAGGCAAGATAAATGTAGAAACATAAAAAAGTCATGTTCCGAAAATACTGCCAAACAATCAAACACGCGTGTTACGCTAAATACGATTACCCGCTCAATTAAAGTCAGTGATTTCGGTGCTTCTGCTGCTGACTGTGAAGAAGCAGAGGCTTATTTAGCTGAGGCCTCCATTACAGTGATTGCGTGGCTGCCTAAAGATTGCAGGCAGGGACGGGCGCGTTGTGCCGAGATGTGATGATTCCATTCATGTACTCCCAGACCCCTGGTGTGCAGGGGATGTAATATGAAAGAATCTAACAGAAAAAAAATCATTTTTTTTTGTGTTTGATTCCTTTGATGCGGAGTGATCCTGCTGTGTGGAAATATGTTGTCTTTATTAAAGTTAAGCAATGTTTCTGTCTTAACAAACGCTGGAGCCGATGGGAGTACTTCCTTTTTGAAGGGCTTTCAAACATAAACAAACATCTGCATCTGACACCTGCAGAGACACCACTGGTTTTCTAGAGTATAGCGGTATACCTACCCATGGAGCAGTCGGGCCCCATCCAATTGGGGTCACAGCTGCACAGACCGGTGTCGGGTATGAAGGCCCCGTGGCCATGGCATTGGTCTGGACACTGGGCCCTGGGCAGCTCACAGTGGGGCCCTCCCCAACCGGGCTTACAGTGACACTCGCCGTTCACACAGATGCCATTGTTGGAGCATGTCGGGTCCAGGCAATCCACTGCATAACGGCCACAGAGATAAAAAAAAAAGATGAAAAACTTGCCTCACCATGATGGATAGACACAGATATTGAAAAAAAATAAAATTAACTCATACAAGCAAGAAAATGCATCATCAGTACTGACAGAACAAAGGTTAAACATTGTGAGCTGGTTCTATAGAAAGACAAGTGACAGAAAGCATGTTTTCATTCTTCACGTTCACAAAATAAATGATGAAAATAGGAAAATAATGAGACCGAGGCAGTTAAAGAGCACAATAGTGAACAGCTGAGTCAATAAATGGGACAGTCAATGTGTTCTAAAAGAGACTGACGCATTATCCTGTGTGTGTGTGTGTGTGTGTGTGTGTGTGTGTGAGCATGAGCGTGTATTTGCTAATGCATGGGGGGGGGGGGGGGGATCTGACACACTGTCAGTCTGCGGGGGTTGACAGGCAGCTCCGAGTCCGAGTGGTGAGTGAAAACCAATTTGACAAATTACCCCCCTCTCTCAGTGAAATGCCCACCCACCCCTCCTCCGGCCCTCCTCGTCGCCCCTGTCCTCTTCCCCGATCGCTCCTTCTTTGTCTCTCTCTCTCTCTCGTCCTCTTTGTCTGACACCTCTCTTACCCCTCCTCCTTTAGCATAATTGACCCCCGCTGCACCCCTCCGCACACACACACACGCACACGCACACGCACACGCGCGCGCACACACACACACACACACACACACACACACACACACACATAACCGCGGCCCTCTATTTCTGTTTGCCCGGCAGAAACGGCAGATCACAGTTATCGATTTTCATGTCGCCGGCACTCCAGGTAAATTGTTTGAGGGACTCTGCTGTGATGAATATCAGATTTGAGACTAGAGGGGGGAAAAAATTGGATGAGAGAGAGAGAGAGAGAGAGAGAGAGAGAGAGAGAGAGAGAAAAAAATGATGAGGAGGAGAAAATGCTGACCTTGTTCTCCGGCCCTCTGTGTCACTCTGCTCCTTTCTCTCCTTTGTCTCTCGTTCCCTCTCTCCATCCTCACTCTTGGCGCCGTGTCTCTCGTAACTCTTTTTCTCTCCATACATATACAGCTCTCTTACCCCACCCTCTACTCCATCTCTTCTTCTACTTTCCCCTCTTGCCGTCTCTCTCTTTCTGACTTAGCGAGAGTGTGGAGAGGCTGATCCTTCTTAACAAGGATCAATAGAAGCGATTTCACCCCTTAATAAAATCTCTGATGTATTTGGCTGCGGTATCATACTTCATCTGTATATATGGAGGGTAAGATTATGTTATGATGAGCTGTCTAGGTAGAGTTAGTAGTAGTGTGTGTGTGTGTGTGTGTATGTGTTGATTTACTTGCAAAATAATGACCCATACACACCAGAACTAACACAGAGATGCACACACTGACAAAAACCACCGAGGCAACATGAACAAAAACCCCCGTCGCACATCCTCTCCTCACCCTCACCCTCAGCACAGCTCTGCCCTTTGTAGCCGACGGAGCACACGCAGTTGCCGTCGGTGCAGCTGCCGTGACCGCTGCAGAGGGGGTCGATGCACTGGGTGACGGGGACGTCGCACTCGGGTCCCTTCCAGCCGCTGTAGCAGATACAGGAGCCCTTGTCATACTGGCCGTTCCCACTGCACAGCACCGGGCACGCCGCTTGGAGGGATGGAGTGAGTGAGAGAGAGCGAGAGAGAGAGAGAGAGAGAGAGATCAATGCATGTACAGAAAAAACAATAAGTAGTCTTGTGCACAGGTGGCTCAGTGGTTAGCAACAACGTTCTGGGTCCAAATCCCAGCTCTGGTCCATTTCTGTGTGACACTTGCATGTTTCCTCCCACGGTCCAGGGGTGTTTGTCTGTCTATCTGTGACTGTCTGTCTATTTTGTGCCAGCCCCGTTTTGGACCGGTGGACCTGTCCGGGGTATTGCCTTCAGCCCAATGCATGCTGGGATCGGGCTCTAGAATAAGCAGGTATGAGGAAAATGAATGAATGAATGAATGAAAACACAGCTACACTACACACACACACACACACAGCCTCGCCCCACCACCACTTCACCCAGTTGGAGGGATGATAGAGTGGTTAGCGGGCTGCAGTGTGGTGATGACATGAACAGTAATTGCAGGCAGAGGTAACTAAACTATTCATCACAGCTGTCTGTCTCAGGTGAACACAGACATTGGCTTGGGGAGCCACCATTCATCATCAGTCAGCTTGTATCTCCACTCACACCTTAAAGCTCGCGCCATCTTAAACGCTCTCTGACTTCTGCGGTTCATATCGCGCGGAGCCGATGAACATGAAGCGTCCAGGCTTACGGCCGAGATGGTCGCAGCTCTGACGGAAGAAACACATTTGCACATTTGCAGCAGTCTTAATACCTTTGGAGCAGTCCATGCCATGGAACCCCGGGAAGCAATGGCACATTCCAGAATTACACTCTCCGTTGCCATGGCAATTGCGCGGGCACTCTTGCACCGAATCTGTGAAGACAGAGAGTGTGTGTATGTGACAGAGAGAGAGAGAGAAAGAGAGAGTTTGATGGTAAGCATCAAAGCATTCCATTAAATTATTGGCGCCATTCATTCTTAAAGACACTACAAATCGAGTCAAGGCTCTTATAGTCTCTTGCTGACATCAAAAGCAACCACCCCACCCCACACACACACACACACACACACATGCGCGCGTATGTTCCATGTTTCTACTTTGAATGCATATTTCATATTTCAACATGCCTCACTATATCAGTGATTCCTCCAGACAGTATCCATTCTCTTCTTACCCTGCATCACGTATATATATCCCTCTGCTTTACACCAACACTCTCCCTCAGTACCACATTCTGGTACTCTCTCTCTTGTTTTACCCCTCCCCATTTTGTTTGTTTACTCCCCCACTCCGGGCCCACCAGGGTCATTAATACTTCATCCAGGTGTGTTTGTATGTGTGTGTGTAACTAGGCGGATTTTAGTTGGACTCTGCGTGCGTGAGCAGGCATGCATGCAGTGCTCTGTTCAGGTTTGAGTGCCACTTAACCCACTTATGACAGGGGAGCGGTTGGGTGAGGAGGAAGGTGGCCGATGATGATACAGAAGCATTTTTTGGAGTTTCTCTTACCCTCTCCTGTCCTCTCATATCCTTCACAACTCCCCCTGCCTGTCTTCCATTTCTCTCTCTTTCCTCTTTCCGGCTTCTCACTCTCTCCGCACAAAGCATTATTCAGCCCATACACACCGCCTCCCTCCATTAATCTTCTCTCTCCTTCTAACGTCCTTAGCCATTCCCCCTCAAACTCAGCCCCTTCTCTCCCTCTTACCCTAATGCCACCCTCTTTCACTCTCCTCTTCAGCTCCTCTTCCCATCCTTCACTCCACTTTGGCTTTGCCCCACTCGTCTCCTATTATGTCTTCGTCCAACTCCCCCCCTCTCGCCACTCGCTCTAATTCTGAAAGCTCCACTACGAGATGTTGACAGTGAAGGATTCTTTCACTCTGCTTGACTCTCTCTATCCATCTCTCCCTCGCCTCGCACACACTTGAGCTTTAAATTATTTTGAGTACTGTATCGGGTCTTAAAAAACATCCAATTCAGTGTTTTATTTTGAAACACCTAAGCTCTGGTTTTGTAAATGTCTCAAAATGTGTGTGCAAGGAACGCTTTTTGAAATGTTTCTCTCCCTATCGCACCATGTAGGCTTTTGCACATGCAGCACGAAAACAATTGCAGAGATAACGAGTTCATGTTTTTTTTTACATTTACTATCAATTTACTGTACTACACTCTACGCTCTCTGCTCATGACGTTGTTGCCATAGCGTCGCCCATGGCAACACTGTGTACATTCTGATGATGGAACATTCTCTGGTTTTTGCACCTTGTGAATGTGTTCAAGTCCCTGGGAAGTTGTGGAAAACTCTCCCTGTCTCTCCACCTCTCTCCTTCCCACTTCCCTTTCCTCCAACTCCTCCAACTCCCGCTGCCATTCCCTCCCTCCTTCCGCCCCGCCGCTAAAAAAAACGCCGAGTCTGTCTCACCCATGATGTTTGTGCTGAAGGAAACGGTCTCTCTCTCCCGGCCGTCGTTGTAGAAGGCCAGGTGCCAGGCGCCGGCGTCCAGGTACTGAACGAACACGGCCTCATTGAGGACCACCGTTTGGATGCTCCTCCTCTCCCTCGGAGACTCCACCACGCTCCACTTTTCCTTCCCGTCTAGGCGCTCCATGTAGTCATACTGGGGGGAGAATAAAAGAGGGGGGGGGGGGAATAGAGTACGACTGAAAATTGCATTGAGAGAAGCAGGGAGAAGGAATTTCTTTGTGCTTCTAGAAACATTGCAGATATTGTTTTTCATTATGGCACAGTAGCCATGACACCGTGGTCTTTAAGAGCCAGAGTCCAGTCAGGCAGTTGGGGGTGAGACACGTCTCTCCTCTATACCTGGATGCAATCAAACTGCATCATGGTGTCATTAAATCATATTCTACAAATCAAGTCTGTTCTTAATTGAGTAGTATCTAATTATAAAGTAAGTAAAAGTTGCATTATTGTGAATTTAACAAATAAATCAATTTTTCACACAACACAACCATAATTCTCTACTTGTACACAATGATGTTTGATGATGTGACACGCTGCGATAACATACTTCTGGGGTCCTTATTCACTTGGATTGCTGGGATAATGTGGTGTGTGACAATATATATATAGCATATATGGAATTGCATCTATATTTATGATCGTAAAGTTGCATGTTTGCAAAAGGTTCAATTGCTAACGTCACCCAGCAAGCCAAGTAGCCTAACGTTACTGTATTATCCATAGGAGCCAGAGAGCTGACATCACATTCTAATACAATGTTCATTGATTAGGGGGCCTGAACAGAATGTAAACTTTTACTTAGTTCAGTATATATAGTATATGTATGTCTTGTCTCCAATAACAGACCTGTGCATGTGAGGGGGGCAGGCCCTTGCGGATGTAGACCCCGAACAAGGCATCCTTGCCCAGGGAGATGTTGAACTTGAGGAACTGGGGTTGGCTAAGGTGGAGCAGGGACCTCCAAAATACTCCCGGAGGGACTTCCTGGGTCACCCTCCTCCCAACCTCCACATTTCCCGTGTCTATACTGCTGTTGCGGCCTGCCCACGGACCTGGAGCACGGAGAAAAAAAATCAATAATTACAGTTATTTACTTGCCAAAAGTCAATAAACAATCATCACAGTCTATTGGAAATCATCTGCAAATACAATTCTGAAAATTGAACGGAGAATGAAGAGTGAGCACCTCTAGCAGTGCCACCTGTGTGACCTGTATGGAACGCTAACACCTCTACAATCTGAGTTAAACTGAGTCATGTTGGATGTGATTGCAGTTCAACCAGATGCAAAGTCATGCCTTTGCCTAAAAGCCTGCAAGACTGGACTTAGTTGACTTGAGCTAAAATGAGAGTGGGCAGACAGTGGGCTGATAGGACTGCAGGGCTTTCTATGTAGACACATAGACAGGCGCCTACACAAGACACACACACACACACACAGGCAAAGGCGTAGACACAGACATACACAGCATCCTGCAATCAGGTCAGGCCTCTAAAGCAGAGCGTGGCGGCCCTGACAGGGGAAGACAGTGTGTGTGCGTGTGTGTGTTGAATAGTAAAGGAATAAAAGTAACAATGAGAAGAACAACAGCAGCATCTGGCCCAGACGGCTGGGGAACACAGCACAACGGCCCTCTCATTAATACAGAACACCGACACAGAGCAGCAGCCCACACATACATATAGCAGCACGCCCTGTGTGTGTGTTAGAGAGATAGATTGGGCGAGTGATAGAAGAATAGATAGAAAACCGCATGGGGGCATTAAAGGAGAGGAGGAGGAGAAGGGAGGGGGCGTGTTACTGCAGTCTCTGTTTTACCTCACTGTTGACTTAGACAATAAACCGAGCTCGACACAATTCAATGCCGTGATTGTACAAGGCGTACGGATAGCGCAGCGAGCGTTTCCACACATTCCACGGGGACAAAAAGATCCTTGAATTTAACAATCTGCATTAAAGACATTATTTTTGCCCATTCCTCTGTTCCGTCCGTGGATTTTCTGGGGCGGATGGTTCGGCGTGTGTCTCGACGAGAGTGCAAGATGTAGTTCTCACCTCTGCCTCCAGAGGGCAGTGTGGCCACATCACTGTTGACAGGGAGGCCAGTTCCCAGTCCGTTGTTCAACACAGGGCCATCGGATGGCTTCAGCTGCCACGTCAAACCCAGCAGGTTGATTGCTACACAGAGAGAGGGACAGGGAGAGAGAGAGAGAGAGAGAGAGATAGAGAGAGAGAGAGAGAGAGAGCAGTGAGAAAACAGGTTTAAACAGTGGATTGTTCAGAAATCTGGGAGCAAAAGACTCAAATCTCGTGAAGCCAAAGAAATGCAGTCGCAACCCTCTAAATCTGATCTGTCATTTATATGGCAACCAATGCAGTTAATATCGCAGGTTAGTGCAAACAACGTGGCAGGTAACATACACCACAAAACGAAATAGACTATTAAAACCATAAACATTTATTTTTCTCTTTCTCCGCTCTCGCCCCATCTTTCCCTTACCCTCTCACAATCAGAAATCTTTCAACCTGCCAGCATCTCCTGCTTTTATTTGGAAGCCTTTACACCGTCTCACAGAGAGCAAGTGACAGATTGCTCTCTGAAGAAATGGCTCTCTGACTCCCCCTTCCCCTCTCCTTCCCTTTCCTCTCTTTTTGTCCTCTGTTGTGTTATTGTGCGCCGGTGGTAGAAGACTTGGTGGAGTGTGTTCTCGCTGCACTTTGTCAGCTCTTTATTCTCCCTGTGTCTTTCTCCTCCTTAGCTTGCTGCCAAGCAACTTCCCCCCCAAAAACAGTAAAGAGGAAACTAAGAAAGCAGTTAATTCCCCAGCTTCATGGGGGGGGGGGGTATTTTGGTGACAGGTATGCTTCTGAGTGTGGTAAATGATTGTTGTAATCTCTCCAGTGTTGTTTTGTGAACAATCCCCTGAGTGGAAAACCTGTTGGAGGTGCACGGTCTGCTGGAGGATCTACAAGAAACCTGCAGTGATTTGCACTCTCTCTGTGTGTGTGTTGTGTGTGCATGTACGTGTGTTTGTGCACATTCAGTGGATGCATGCATGCATATAGGTATGGTACATATGTCTGTGTTCCAGTCTTGACCTTACCCTCACCATAGTAGACTACCAAACCTGCATCAAAACCTGCATCAAAACCCCTTAATGTCAAATTCTAGCTCTGCTCGCTCAGGCTGTCCATACAGAGGAAAGAAGGGATGCGTGTAAAGGGGGAGAAGAAAGGGTAAGCATGACGCTTTAGATTTTGCTGCCAGGGTAGACTCATTCTACCCTCCATGCCTTCTTTCTTTCTTTCCTGCTTTCTTTCTTTCTATCTCTCTATCTCTCGCTCCTGGTCAAAGGAAAGCGCTGACGGCCTTGCTGCTGCCTGGCCTCCACTGTCAGCTCTTTTTATGTGTCACAGAGAGAGAGAGAGAGAGAGAGAGAGAGAGAGAGAGAGAGAGAGGGGGAGAGGGGAGCGAGACTACTGTTTCCTCAAAACCCCATCCTCTCTTTTTCTCTCTAACGTCCACCTCTTCTACTCCCCTCTCTCGTCTCTCTGACCTTCATCCATTTTCCTTTAATTCCTCTTTTTTTTTCCGCCCTCCATCCTTCTTATCTCTGCCTGTCCTCCATTGTAGATAACGTGCACGCGCACGCACAACACCGAGATGGTATCGCAGAGAGCAATCGATGGAAAGATTACCTATTGAATCAGCAGGAGACAGTAAGCAATAGTGGGTCTATTGTGACGCCACTCTCAATCTAGGTCATCCCTAAGAACCAATCAGACAGAGCTTGATTGGGTATGTGTGTTTGTGTGTGTGTGTATGTGTGTGTGTGTGTGTGTGTGTCTGAGGGTCTGTGTAGTTTTCCCTTACGGAATCTTTTTTTTTGTGGGGGTGGCTGCGAAAACATAATCAATAGGTGGCACTCTTGTGCCTTGGCAACAGGAGTTTCAAAAGAAACTCCTCAACAGGTTTCTTTACAGCTAGAGAGATAGAGAGAGAGAGTTAGAGAGAGAAAGGGTGAGAAAGAGAGAGAGAGAAAGAGACACACACACGCCATGATATTCGTAACAAGTATGATTCCTCATTTTTATCAAAACTTTGTTAGGCTGTAATTTTAGTTTTAATGAAACTGCTGTTCGTAGAAGAATGCACGTTGAAAACATGTTTTCTGCTGCTGTCATTTTAAGCATTTTCTTTTATCATCATAATTGTTAATAATTACTGTTTTCAACTTGCTTCGGAAGGCTTTAGTAAATATCATGCCACGCAAAGTCTATTTTCAATTGAGTTGATAGAGACACAAGAAGAAGAAGTCTCCTTTTTTTTTTTATCTCTTACATACATTTTTTACACAGGCACACGAACACATGTATGTATGTTCACACACACACACACACACACACAGAAAGATCAGAGAGTGGCAGGTTTAACAAGCAAACGAGCCGGATTAAAAATAAATCAGTTGCTTCATAACGTTTTTATGTAATCTCAATTCATAATTCAGAGTGGCAAAGCACTTGCCGGTATCATCTGCAGTAGACGGCATCTGAAACAGCAGGAGAACCAAAGCAGTGGCAAAAAGAAGGATGGATTGATAGAGAGAGGGATAAGGGAGATGGAAAGGAGGTGTGGTGGTGGTGGTGCAATGGTGCAAAAGAGCTCCTGGAAAAATCGCGTGGCGTCTGAAAACCTCGGCTGAGACGAAGCAAAGGGGGAACAGAGAGAATATTGGAGGAGAGCGAGATCTAAGAGAATATTAAAGAAAATATAAACCCCCGAGGATAAAAACCAAAAAAAAAAGGAGCAAAAAGGGACTAGGGATGACGCTGCTGAGGAAGAGAGGAAGAGATGGATAAAATGAGGAAGAGAAAAAAGAGGGCGGTAAGTGGAGAGAGGAGAGATTTAAGGGATGAGTGGGCCTTTTGCTTCTTGACTGGTTAGGTAAGAAAAGGCGGCCATTATTTATCCTCCGACAGTAAGTGGTTCACAACACAGGGAATGAGGCGCAAAACACAACGCTAATGTGTACACGTGTTGTGAGAAATATTTATGTGTCTCAAAGTTAAAGGGTGTAAATGGATTTCTGCGCGAGGAAAAAATGAGAGAGAGAGAGAGGGGGAGAGAGAGGGGGAGAGAGAGAGAGAAAAGGTGACTTTGTGGCAGACTGTGGTGTCCCCTGACTGGAAAATATTGTATCATCATCATTCTGTTCTCTGGAACATGTTCCAACTGGACAAATCATCTCTCTCTCTCTCTCTCTCTCTCTCTCTCTCTCTCTCTCTCTCCTCCCATCTCAACTTAAAATGATCATTGCCTATTTAAATGGCAGCATCTCCCATTGAGCACGTGAGCCAATTGCACAGCACCAAAGGCAGCAAACTTTTTTTGTAGGTGATCTTCCAATGCAGAGAAGAACACGCACACACACACACACACACAGCACACTTTTATCCGCCATCTCCCCTGACCATGCTGATCAACGCACATTAACTGTTCTAATTCACCAGTAAATTAACAACTCTGACCTCAATTAGGGTGGTAATTGTAACTGAGACCGCCCCCCCTCCATCCACATCCCGGCTGGTAATTGGTTTAGAAAACCTTGCATTCTTTCACCCGCCTCACCCTTTTTCCCCTTACCTTTCCCCTTCTCTCCTCTCCTTTTGCTTTCCAAGACAAACACGCACACGAGAAAACACACCTTTGCTTTCTTTTCTTTTTTTTCCCCTGAACCGCTCGCACCTTCTCACTCTCCGCGGCGCAGTGCTAATATCGGAGAGGCAGGTTGGGGAAGAACGAGCGCGGTGCCTCGGGTTCTCCGTATTCAGGCCGTTTGGGATATTTCTTAGAATTTACCGCACCATATCCACTTATGTCGTCTATAAATAAAGCGGCCTCCTCTCTCGGCTAAGTGTTGAAGGCGATGCTTGCTGAGATCATTTAGAGTCTCACAGACAGAGGGGACGGGGGGCGGTGGGCGGCTGCTGCCCTTGGGGGTCATATATACTGAGAGAGACAATTTGTCTGCGTCTCTCTCTCTCTCTGTGTGTGTGTGTGTGTTTCTGCGCGCTCAAACTGCATGGTATTAAAAACAAATACACACACACACACACACACACATGCACACGCCATAACGCCCTACGGGACCTCCTCACCCAGCTGATGCAACAGAACTGTAATTGACTGCAACACAAAAGGTTATGCGAGTTGCTCACAGCTCCTCCATTACCTGCCTACAGAACAGCGTCTAGCAGAGAGAAAACTGCAACTCACTCAATCACACGGCAGCAACGGCTTCCTTATTGGCACTGAAATATTGAAACGCCCTGATGCAGATGCTGTAGGTGTGTGTGTGTGTGTGTGTGTGTGTGTGTGTGTGTGTGTGCGACAGGCTAAATGAAAAGAGATGTGAATCTGAGTGATGTCCTCCTTTCTGAATCCTCATTTCCTCTTCAGATATCTCTACCCTGACCCCCCTCCGCCCCCCTCCAACCCCACCTCCCCTCCCTCCTCCTCCTCCTCCTCCTCCTCTCCGCTCCAAACCCCACTCTGCCTCCTCTCATCCTCTCCTCTCTCTCGCTCCTTTTCCCTCTCATCGATCTGTATTAGAAACAGGATATGAGAAACTATGCTATCTTATCGCGGATCTGCGAGAGAGAATGAGAGAGAACGAGAGGCAGGAGAAAAGAATGAGTAAGAGGCAGAGAAAGAAAGAGAGAGAGAGAGAGAGAGAGAGGATAACGATTCTCTCGCTTTGTCTTCATCCATCTCCTGTTTCTAACGGAGGACCAGTGAAGCACCAGAGGCCTAATTGGACTAACGATTGGACCCAGATAACACCCACGGTAATGTAGAAATGAATGAGGAAATAAATGAATGAAATGAGCCCGTGCGCTCTAATACAGGCAATATGAACCCTGCTCAGCAATGACGTCAATGGGGCTGCAAACTTAAGCGTGTGTGTGTCCAACTGTGCATGTGTAGACATAGTGGTCCCGGGGTTCAAATATTTTTTTTGATTTGCAGCTTTGAAGCTTTTAGCGAAACCCCCCTGCTGGCGGAAAGACAAAAGAAAGACCACGTACTATTGCCTTTTTGTATTACCTGACCAGTGCAGATGACCTATTTGTCCCTCCGTTGCAGATGGTATAGCACCTTGTGCCTCGCCCCCTGGCCATGCCCTGCCCTTTTTTTTTTTCCTGGACTGGCAGCGTGTGGTAAGATCCTAACCTTTATCAGTACGACAGGCCCTGCTGCTATGGACACACGCTCCACGTCTGATCCTTATGCCCAGGTTCCTGCAACCACCATATGCCCCACCATGCCTTCACCTTCGCGCACGCACACACACACACACACACACCAAATGTATACGAACACACACACACCCACGCTGGCATGAGCGACACATCCTGACCTCTAGCTGTTCCACCTTAGATCAGCAGAAGGGAAGCCACATGCAGAGTGAGAGGGCACTTAGGGGTCAAGGAGCTGGGTTTTTGGAAAGCAGCCATAGCATGGGACCCTGCAGGTCCTATACACAACCTATCAGACAGTTCACACACTGTAGGGACATGATCTCCTGAAATGACACTATTTATTCATCCAACTTTTTTCTCAAGTCATATTTTTGTTTGCAACATTTCCCAAAAGTATGATACTGAATGACAAAAAATGTTCCTTGATTTTCAGACAATCTAAAATACTTTTTCACACATTATCGTAAAAAATAACGAAGATAGGAGCACACTGGAGTGACACACATAACCGGGAAGAATGGGCAGTAAGCGACCGTGATCAGTCTGGGGCAGAGAGACAGCCATGATGAATGGAAAGTTGTGGGCTTAGAGGCATGAAGGTCACACTCTATGACAGTGTGTGCATGTGTGTGTGAGTGTCTGTTTAATCAACAGACAGGGGAACTGAGAGTAGGACTAAAAATATGTTGTGTGTGTGTGTGTGCGCGTGTATGTGTGTGTGCTCTCATTCATCAGTGGTGACAATACCATGTGGAGAGTGCCACTGTGCCCGACAAATTCAGCCATCACAGACACACGCACACGCACGCACACACACACACACACACACACACACACACACCCAACCCCTGCAAAGGTGACACAAGCGCCCGCTAGCAAGTTTACTCATTCCATTCAAGGGCGCACCTGTGTCTGTGTGTGTGTGTATATATATATATAAGTGTGTGTGTGTGTGTGTGTGTGTGTGTGTGTGAAAGAGGTCCACCTGGACATAACTAATCTGACACGTCCTCTATCTTTCATCTACGTATCCATCTCCTACCATCCTCTCCTTATCTCCGCCTCTCTGTGTGTTTCTCTTTCTTTCCTTCCCCCGGTGATTTTCTGTCCTCCACAGGTAACACCCGCCTCCCCCATCCTCTCCTCTCTAACTTCCTTTTTCACACTCCCCCTGTCCCTGTCCTCCACAGTCTTCCTCTCCCTCTCTCTGTCCTCTCCTCCTCCTCTCTCTGTCACACTCCCTCCCTTGTCTCCTAGCTGTGATCAATTAGGGGACGTTAGTCCCAGAGCTACTCCAGGTGACAGAACCTCAGGAGGCCAAGCCATCCTTCTCTCCTCTCCTTTACCCTCACCCTCTCTTCTGTCCCCCCTCTATTTCTCCTCTCCACACCTGGCTGTCTTGTAATTCCTCCACCTCCCCATCGTCTCCCTTTCTTTTTCGGCAGAGAGCAAACAACAGACCTCGCTTCTCTCCTCTTTCTTCCATCTTGCTTCCTCTCATCCCTCACAGCGCAGACAGTGACAGATCAGCCTCGGCCCTCCTCTCCTCCCCTCCCCTCCCTCTCCAATCATCTATCCTCCTTTCCTTTCCCCTTTATGTTCTCTGCTCCAACTCTCTTCCACCCCTTTTCTTTTTCCTCTTTCCTTTTTCTTTTCCCTCTATCGCTCTCTCTCCTGGTTGCCGTTCACAATGACGGACCTGTCTTCCCTCCTACATGCCAACCGTTCACCTGTATCCTAGCAACCACCTCTCCTTTGGCTCTGGCGCTCCATGCGGAGCAAGCAAACAAGACGCCGGGGGAATGAAGAACAAGTACTCTCGTTTATCCTCCTCCCTCCATCCATTCAGTCATTCCTTCACACGTAAGGAGGAGGCCATACCCTGCTGGAGCTAAACGCGGCTGTCTGTCCTCGCATATACGCAAACCACATGAGAATACACACTCAAACACTCACAACTGCAGACATGCATGCACAGATGCCCATTTACACACACACAAATTTTTTCCCTTTTGTGTTTTTGTGTGTGTGTGTGTGTGTGCGCATGTGTATCCCATCCTCCATTCTCACAGTAGGATATGGGAATGAGCTCCAAAATGATACGGTCTACCATAGCCTGCTGAGCCCTGAGCCTTTCTAAAAGGTTGTGTGTGTGTGTGTGTGTGAGTGCGTGTGTGTGTATACATATGCGTGTTTCTTGAAGATTGTGGGACATTTTCTGAAGCTTTATTTATGATCTTCAGAGGGAAGAAAAAAAAGTTTTAAGGCCAGCACATCCTCACATCTGTAAACCACATACACACGACACACACACACATCAAATAGGTTGTTCTCAGGTAAAAAAAAAATAGTAGTACAGCTAGTGAAAGAAAAAGAGTACACGCACATGCACACACACACACGCGCACACACACACACAAAGAAAAGTGCTGTTCAGGCACATGTGTCCTGGTGTAATTTATGAGTGGGCTCCTGGGCGGACGCCTCAGAGGGGTCCTCTTCACGCTGCATGGCTCGGGGTACTCTGCACAATTCCCCCAGTGATCACTGAGCACACATGCACGCACGCACGCACGCACACACACACACACACACACACACACACACACACACACACACACACACACACACACACACAAACTGGGTGCTACAAAACTCCCCCTATGAGCAGTGAACTCTTAACGATTAACGCTACAAAAAGCTAGATAAACACAGTGGGTTTCAGGCTTGGCAGAGCTGCTACAGCTCTATTGAGCACAGACAAAACGCCACAGCAGAACATTCCCTGACTACAGCTGAAACCAGGCCATACACAGTTAAGAAAAAATGTAATAAAATTCACAATAAACTATCATTTTATCCTTTTCTGGCTAAATTTTCAGCCTGAGCTTTGGTAGTAAAGCAATAAAGTTGGAAAACGTACGTATGGTATTATATGTTTTAACACAATAAATTCAAAGAGAACAGTGTTGAATGAAACAAAAATCTCCCGCCCATATAATCCCATCCGAACAACGTAGCATTAGATTGTCAGTGAGGTAGCATTGTTTTGCGATGTACCCAGCAAGTACCTGGATGGCCCGCTAGTATCTGTTGGGAGGTGTTGTGAGCCCTTCTGCCCCCGACCCCTATGGTTTTGCAGGACCATATGTGGCTGTCCAGTGCAGTGTGACCATGTAAACTCAGGAGAGGATGGATCTGTCTGTGTGCCCCAGGCAAGGGGCCTTGATCCGCTCTGGAGGACACACACCACTCTCAAGGGCACTCCATGGGGACACAGTAGGCATGCTGGCATGAACACACACACACACACACACTCACACACTCACACAGGCAAGTGTGCGCCCACACACACACACACACACACACACACACTCACTCAGACACTCATACACACACACAAATACGGACACACATACAAGTGCATCGGCATACACGCGCACGTGCAAGCAAGCTGGGATGCATATACGCGCACACACACACACGGATACACACATACACACTCACTATGGATGGATGGATGGTTGGTGTGCATATATATATATAAAATAAAAATCATATTAATAATGTATGTAGAGGCGAGGAGGGATTTGTTGTTTTCTGCTGATTCCACAGTTTCCTCAGATCCCTGCCCATCTGTTGACTTGGGTCTCTGGGGTAAGAGGCCAATAAAGGGCTCAGTGACACATCTGCCAACACACACACACACACACACACACACACACACACACACACACACACACACACACACACACACACACACACACACACACACACACACACACACACACACGCCATTGCTGCTCTAGCTGTTATTCCATGGTGAGGGTGAGAGTTGATGTGTGTGTGTGTGTGTGTGTGAACTGGTGTTGTATGTGAATGTGCTTTGGGAGTGAGAGTGATTTTGGGTATGATTTGGTATTTTTGCTGTTATTTTTTTGAGCAAACTGTGGCTGTTTCCTGGTGTCTTTTAGTCATGATGTTTCAATAAATAACATCAAAAGTCAAAAGTCTCTCTCTCACACACGCACACACACAGGCCTGCATACACTTGCCAACTGGACAAAGAGAAAGATAGAATTAACCACAACCACTACAGTAGATACACTTCCTAGAGATACACCAGTAGACAGCCGTCAGAATCTCTTCCTGAGGTGCTCGGTTAGCGCTTTCCTCTGTGCATCTGCCATTCCTTTCACTACGCCTATCATGTGCTGGCTTCAGATCAGTGAAAGCCCTCTACTTCCCTGCTGGGTCTGTTAAGATTCCTACATTGAGTGATCCCTGCTCAGGGAAACAGCCTCAGTTTATGTATCTTGTTGTCTGTCTAACTGTCTGTTTGCTGATGCTGAGTGGACTCCGGGGCTCCTGCCGAGTCTGATTTTGTCAGTGTAGCGCCGGGCTACAATGACAAAGCTCCTGGCTCAAGAATCAGCTGTGTGTTTCTAAAACGTTTTAGCCTGACACATTTTGTGCTTGTCTGTTATACAAATAACCACAAAGATCATGTATTTTGGGTCAAGAGAGAACACTGCAGGCTAACCAACCAGGGACCAACCATTGATTACAATCTGTTGCACTAATCACTCTCGGGAATCCTAATAAATTTCAGTGCATTCATATGCAACAGTAAATATCAGGCATTATTGATAACTGAAGCCAACTATTTTATTGTATTTGATAGAATTCCCCTTGATAGCCAGAGGGGGCAAATCGCCTGGAAACCAACATTTATTATATCTCTCATGTAATAAATCCTTATGGAAGCAAAAGCATTTGTTAATGGAATTATATTTATTATTATTTATTATTTATTATCTATTTCTTCTTTTTATTTATTATGTATTATTTATTTATCCTCTAGGAGTGATGATGCCATTTTTTCCAGAGAGTTGCTTGGTGAGGAGGCTGATTCCACTGTGGGCCTTTTATCCGTTTTGATCTTATAGCATAGCATAGCATAGCATAGCATAGCATAGCATAACATAACCTGCTCCAAGTGCAGGTCACTTTTCCAACTTTCTACTTGCTAAATTATTAAAATAAAAAAAAGTAAATAAAAAATGGAGATAAATCAAAATAGTTGCATTGAATTTAAAATGTAAGTAAAATAAATCTGTTCATTAGGTTCATTTAATCGTGCACCTCCACCTACCTATGAAGTAGGACAGTAGGATGGCCAGCAGGGCAGCAGCTGTGATGGCTGTGACCGCGGCACATTTCCAGCTGCAGTACTTGGACGGCTTCTTTAGCTTGAAGGCCGAGCGGGAGAAAGTATTTCTGGGCAGCAGGCGAGGGGGCGGAGAATACACCGTTCCAGAGGTCAAGGGGTACCCGGGGGAGGAGCTACTGAAGAGAGGGGTGGTCCCTGACGACGTCTTGAACAGGAAGTGCCTACAGACAGAGGGAGAGGGAGAGAAGAAGAAGTCATTCTAGAGTGGAGGGCTGTTCTGACATCAGTTGATACTCGTATAGCCAGTGTTTGAAATATGTGTCAGGAAAGCTCTGGTAACTGTGTGGGTAGAAGAGCACACATTAACACAGACACCAACACACTACACAAGTAAGACTCACAAACACAGGGTCACATATGTGCAAGATTCTGCCCAATTTCTCCTTGAACCCTTCCTGCCATATGGGTCTGTACATCCTTGAACTGATTGTGCATCCAATTCAGGCCTTTCCAGTCCAAGATCTCTTTTTAACCTACACCTGCCCTGCTCTTTTTTTTGTTCTTCCTTTCCCTCGCTCTGCCTCCTTCTACCTCACTTTAAAAATGAGCCTCATCCCTCTCTTGACGGCGGATGGAGGATGAGTGCCACCCCGCCCCCCCCCTGTCGCTGTTGCCCCAGTGGGGTCAGAGCTCAGAGAACGGATAAGAGAGGGATTTGAACCATCATCCTTTGCTCATATTACCCATTATCCTCGGCTACCGCCGCACCTGCTCACCCACTTCTTTTCCTTTGCCATTCTCCCTCCCTCCCTCCCCTCCTCTTCCCATTTCCCATGCCATCATTTTTCTTCACTCTTCTTTCTCCCACTCCACCCCTCCTCATTTCATTTATTCCTCCTGTTCTTCAACACCCCCTGCGCCTTATACTCTTCTTAAAGTGCAACTCTTTTTTCCTCCCTTCATTTCATTCTTCTCCTATTCCATTGTTCTGACCTTGACAAGGAACACTGCACTTGAAAACATCTCTCAAGGACACAGCAACAAAAACATCATGTCATTCATAACACACACACACACACACACACACACACACACACACACACACACACCAGTGACAGCCCACATGTAGCTGTCCCAGTGTCTCTTTGCTTTTGATTGATCAAAATAACAGTGAACTGTACTTTACTGTGTGGTCTCCCATTCTTCTGATGACTTTAACAACTGCTCATAACACACGTGTGTCTGCTGGTCTAATAACGGTTGGTGAAAACAGGTGATGAAGATCTGGTCCTGGAACACACTATTATAATGGATAAATATGAGCAATACAAAACATATAGCACTGAAAAAGTAACACGGTTGCTGCTGCCATGAATAGAGAGGATTGCTGGGGGAAAATTGCCGATAGTGTAAATAGGCTTATCACCGCCTGTTACGAAGGCACAGTGAGTATATTTCTCATTGATACATTACAATCTATCGCACTAATCACTCTCGGGAAGCCCAATACATTTCAACAGTAAATTTCATTCATTATTGATAACTATAGCCAACTACTGTAAGCTACCCGCTTAGAATTCCCCTTCATAGCCAGAGGGGGCAAATCCCCTGGAAACGATACAAACATTTATTATATCTCTAAAAGAATAAATCTTTATAAATAAATAAATCCCCCCCAAAAATTCAGCGCCGTTATGTGCAACAGTAAATGTCATGCATTATTGATAACTGTAGCCAACTATTTTATTGTATTTGATAGAATTCCCCTTGACAGCCAGAGGGGGCAACATCTATTATATCTCTCATGTAATAAATCCTTATGGAAGCAAAGGCGTTCTGCTGGTCTCTAAACACCGTCGCCCTGCGAAGAGCCCTTCTCACCGTTAATTGAATAGTATCCCTCTGTACACTTCATTTTTTCATTTGATTGCAATTTTGTTGTTCATGTCTGGTTTTGTTGGTTTTGAATTTTTGTCCACAGTATCCTCTAGGAGTGATGATGCCATATTTCCAGGCAGCTGATTGGTGAGTGGGCGGGCTTTTTATTCTTTTTGATCCGGCAGCCTGAACATAAGCTAGTCAAATGATACTACAAGAGTACATCATTTAAAGTAATTATTATTGAATTAATCATTTTAAATATTTTTCAATGTTTTCAATGTTAAAGCACTAGCAGTAGCGACAATAACACATAGAGGACCATATTAATTTAGTCAATATCTGGTATTAGCTGTTAAAAGACCAAACCAATTCACACTGTGTATTAGGAGCATACATGTGTTAATATCTGAATGAAATATATGGTGTGACAACAATTTGAGCAAACCTTATCAAATGGTGTGTGAAGAAGATATTCAGATATATTTCAATTTCATATGAGCATTTTTCAAAGATCTAAATGATTTGTATTTGATTTGTATTAGTTCTAAATACTCAACTGAGTAAAACAACTGTATTCATTTTGATAAATGATGAAAACAAACAGCGGTAGTGGATTCTTGGTAATGTCTCTTTGCTTTTGATTGATTCAAATAATAAAATAATGGTGAACTGTACTTTACTGTGTGGTATCCCATTCTTCTGACGGCTTTAACAACTGCTCATGACACTGTGTCTATACACGTGTCTGCTAGTCTAAAAATGGTGGGTGAAAACAGGTGATGCTCTCTCAACATGAAGATTTGGTTTGGGAACACAGTTCCACTCTATCAATTATTCAGTCTATCAGTCAGTCTGAGCTCGCTTTCTTTCTCTCTTTCTCGCTCTCTTTCTCTCTCATCATCTCTCTGCGACTGATTGTTGGATCGGTGTCGAGCTGGATTCCTCCCATTTTTCCTCCTCCACCCCCCCCACCTGTCAGGTACACTGCATGACAGCAAGGCAACTAAGGGGTGTGGAAAGAAGAGAGGAAAAAAAAATAGAAGGACATGGACAGAAAGAGCGAGAAGGGATAGCACAGAAAGAAATATGAGGTTATTGTCTAAAAATACCCAGCTCCCAGTGGCATAACCATCAGTTTTGATATACACACACAGTCATGCTTGGAAGTTTGTGAACCCCATTGGGTAATTATTTTTACAATTTCACAGTTTGAGTTTTTACATTTTATTAGCTGAAATAAAGATCTATATTGATGCCCTATGTTTTTTAGACAAAACTGTGCATGTAGCAAAATGAAAATAGTTTAAAAGAAATTAGTGCAAGTGCAAAAATAAGAGCCTCCTCCACATGTGACACTCCCATAAATACAGTCAGTTTGGTCATTTGGGCTCCATCAATCCAAAAATAGTATACAGCTTGAGAGCAACAGTGACTCTGCCTAGACATGGACGTCCTTCTAAAATATCAAGCAAGAATAATATACTGTATATAAAAAAAGTGCATGCCCAAACACAAGAAGGAAAACACATACAGTCATACACGTGCCTCCTTACACACATACACACACACACACACACACACACACACACACCAAGGTCACCCAGCCCACTTCGTTTCAACTCATTTTCACAGCCGTTGACATCCTCTGTGACGGCATGGGCCGGCGGAAATTAATTACAAGGCCCCCCCCTGACGCGTGCGGGTGCAAAGGAAGGGTGCACTTCTGAATTACATGCATTCCATGTGACACGGTGACAAAATGTGTATATTTTTGATGTGCGGCGGCTGTGTGTATTTGACTGAGTGCATTGAATTCATTTCAGTCCCCGGCTTTTGTTGTCTAGGGTGGTGTCGGATGGGAATACGTCTATGGGCCATACTAATTACGAGTAGCAATGGAAAGTGTCTAATGTGCTCTGGGGAGGTAATTGACATTGATTTATGTTGTGGAGGACTATGGAGGGGTTCTACCATAGCAGGCAGCCAGCAATCACAACTCTGTATCATTAGGCTTGGAAGTATGTGTGTGTGTGTGAGAAATACTGCGAGTTTTGACAGTGGTCCAGCGTAAAAACGTCACACATAATTAGAGAGAGCTGACAGAGCCCCCCCCACCGCCTACCGCCCCCCTTCCCAAGCTGCCAGTAGCCGCCCCCCCCCCCAGTATAACCATTGCTACCTTGCTGTCATGCATCCTGTCTTACACATGCAACACACACACACCTACTCACACACACCCACGCGCAGACACAGACACAAGCAGCCACCCACACACAAACAATATGAATTCATGTAGGATGTCATTTCATAAGACTGCCCTGTATGGGCCGCCCAATATTTAATTTGCCTCCACGCAGAGCAACCGGTGACACGGGAGAGGACAGGAGGGTGGGTAGAGGGTGGAGAAGGGGGATGGTGTGGATTAAAACAGAGAGAAAGAGTGGGAGGATGTGTTTTTTTTTGCCGCGTTCCCTACCCTGATCCCCACTGAGAGAGAGGAGGACCTGGACAATTAACCACAGAACAGAGAGCATGCTGGGTAATTAGCAGGAAGTCAAAGCTCGCATTCCCCCTGTGAGTGAGTGAGAGCGCACACACACGCACACACACACACACACATGCACACACCTGTCATATTCTCAGCTCTCATAAACATGTAGTTGCTCCGGTTAGTGTGAGAATCAGCATCAGAGGTCAAACACAATTAGCGGAGGACGTCTCGGCACGGCGGTGAGTGAGAGGGAAAAATGGTCAGCTCTGCAAATGAAAGGGTTCAGGGTGGGGAGGATGCTGAAGAGTGTCATCATGAGGGGTATTCGTTTCATACGCTTCTAGGGGCCGTTGGTGGGAAGATGTAGCGAGCATCTGATGTACTGAGGAGTTCAAATGTGGAGTTGTGTGAGTACACTGCAGAAATATTGATCTTAACAAATCATTTCGTCTGGGATTGCGTCTTAAAATTGTGTTTTTTCTTAAAAGCAAGTGAAAAAAATCTGCCAATGGGTTGACATCATTTCATGACGTTCCCTATTTCCATTGGGATATTACCATTAAGGAATGCTGCCTGAGGAAGTGTGCTAAGCTTGAAACCCTCAAGGTTCAACTTCTAAAAATCGTTAGGTCATTGCACGTTTTGTGGTGTAGAGCATATTACGGTGGGTCTCAGAGCATCATGGTGTTATGGTTATATACCGTATGGATACAATATCATATCAGTTATATACCTTGCACTGTAAAATGCGGTTCCCCCGTGCATATGGTACATAGAAGGTACACGGTAGGACATGAATCCTTTTCTCTCCCCTCTCATTTTCCTCCACGCCCTATCATTCCCACAGGTAGCATCTCTAGATCCATCTCCACAGTCATGCATTTCAAAGTAACCTCGCTCACCCCCTCCGCCCCCACCCCCCTTCTCCACCCAGATAAATAGAGATGGTGCAGCCTTCTCAGCGATCTTATTTCTCCCCCAGAGCAGCCCACACAGCAGAGCGGGGGGTGGGGGTGGGGGTGGAGGGGCTGCAGGGGAATGTCCTGAGATGAGAGAGAGATTGAAACTGGTATCAGCTGGCCAATAGGCTCCCTGGGACCGATTGGAAATCAGGTGCTTTCTCTCAAATGCTGGAACACATGTACACATACGTGCGTGAAGACACACACACACAGAAACACACATTGATAGGCGTCCACACACACACATAAACTGTGGCACCAGCCATATATAGTCATTTACCACACCGCAAGTGAATCCATGTTCTCCGGGTCCCAATCTCCCCCTCTCTGCCTTCCTATCCTCTTCTCCCTCACACACTCCCCAAAACAATCTCCTTCAATCACTGCCTCTCTCCATTTCGCTCTCGCTCTCCCTCGCTCTTTATCTCTCCCTTCTCTCCCGTAAACCATTCCTTTCCATTTCCTCCTCCCTCACTCCCCTGAATTGTATGTCTCTGCTATATCACCTCTCTCTCTCTCTACCTCTCTCTCTCTCTCCTTCAGTCTCTGCCTCTTTTTTCCTCTGCCAGTCATCCTAGCCCTAGGGTGTTCTTAGGTGATCAATCTTCATCCTCTCAGCACTGTCACACTATCAGGTCAAGCCAAAACACACACCCACACACACACACACACACACACACAGACACACACACACACACACACACACACACACGTTTACCATAACGAGTGGACAACAAATGCCATGATTTACATATGATTACAGTGGGGAATAGTCACAGTCTAACAAAACAAAGACTCACATACATAGATTCTCTCACACACACACACACACACACACACACACACACACACACACACACACACACACACACCCTCATCATCTCCTAGCTATTGGTTTTAATGAGATGGAGGATGGGCCCTGGCAACACAGGGATGGTGTGACTCTCTGGCTCTGCCTGGCTGGCTGTGACCCAGTCACTAGCTCCAGCCAGCCCACCCCTCCTCTGCCATCGCCGTGCCCAGAGAGGAGGGCCCAATCTGGGCTAGAGGGTGGAGCTGGAATCTCTGTTTGCTGCTTTGGGCTCGAGTCACTGTGGCAGGCACTGAGCCATGCCGAACCCCACCACCTGAACATGACCAAATACTGGCACCACAGAGAGCTCGACAGCGTGTGTGTGTGTGTGTGTGTGTGTGTCAATACATCCCCATCTGCAAAAGAACGGAAAGAACGAAAGAACGAAAAGAACATTCATAACTTTACCAACCCTTACCAAAGGCCACTTAACATTTGCAATAATAGAAATCACAATAATTACCTGTAACTATACTTTCATCATGTTACCATGGCAACACAGGTCCAGGTAACAAATTATACCCTGGAAATAGCCTCCATAGCTGTAGTGTGTTTTGCTGTTCGAAACCCACATCACTCCCTCCTACCCATGCACACAGACGCAATGCATCAGCACAGGTTGAGCATGGATCTGAGATCAGTGGGGCTGAATTAAACATGGCCAGGCCTCATAAATACTACATGGGGCCAGCGCTCTGGGGAGCTGATCTGGGACCAGCAGGGTTGAAAGCCCCAGCGCCCAGCAGGAGAAACACAACTACAGCTCACAGAGTAGGCACTCGGAGGATGAGCTTGTGCACGCAAGCAAGCATGTAGGCAGCCTCCCTCTTGCTCCACGCCTCATGAATAGTAATACAGTGCATGAATGCTCTGTTTGCCTGGTAAGTGTTCTTTGTGTACAGAAAAAGTGTGTGTGTGTGTGTGTGTGTGTGTGTGTGGGTGGGGTGTGTGTGAAATGGTGAGGGAGCAGGAAATACAAACCATTTCACACACACCCCACACAAGCTTTACGTATGTGTGGCGCTAGGAGATGAGCAGTGTGCTGTTGTGAGTCAAGAGGCCAAAAGCAAATTTTGGTTTTGTTTAGGGTGCTGACGTGTTGTCTTCGAATGATAGGAGGTGATGTGCTCACTGACGGGGTACGCCGTATTCTGTAGCATTATGTTTGTGCAGTGAACTAAATAGTGGGCGTCAAATAAATGTACTGTGGTCCCGATGCTTGTCTTTCCTTATTTCCTTTGGGATATTACCATTAAGGAATAAACTAGTAACAATGCTGCCTGAGGAAGTGTGCTAAGCTTGAAATGCGGTGTTATCATGCATGTAGTGTAGAGGCCTACCTGTGTTCCATTTTGCTCTTTAGGCACCAAATTATCTTGCAGCTACTAAGCAATGGATACAGTTTCACCCTTTTCAACCTTTTCTTTTTGTTTTTTCATTTTGTCAACACATGCCCCTGCAATGCTTTAAGTATTAATGCAAACCCTTACAAAAAAGTCACAAAAACAAAAACGTCACATGTGAAATGAAATTTCCACATGTGAAAATATAACATGTGGGTCAAAGTCACATGTGAATTCAACATTTCCACATGTGATTGTCCCTATTCACATGTGAATTTTTTTTTACACATGTGAAAATTAAGTCTGTGTCACAAAATCACATGTGAATTCGACATTTTCACGTGTCCAAAAACCACATGTGGGAACACTCACATGTAATTTCCACATGTGACTTTTTTGCAAGGGAAGTTAAAGGCTGAAGTCTGTAATAACTGCAGACATATTACATCCCTTCTGCGTCTCTCTTTAGCTCTTCATGATCATTCTATGGTGACAGGAATATTGTCAGGGCACCATGACCTTTGCATTCCTTACTATTGATTGCTTGCAATGTTGGTGATCCAGGAATTTAAGCGTATCCTGTTGCACTTAATGCATAAGGGTGTCAGCTAAATTCGTCATATGTAGAAACATAAAATCATAAGTGCACATCAGTTCTTTGAGGTGACGTGTCGTCTGACCTGGTCTCCAGCGGGACGTTGCTATTGAGCACCCAGCTGTCTTGGAGCTGGACCGACTCGGGGGTGGTCGGCCCGTCCCCGGTGCTGGTAGCAGGGGCGTGGATGGGGTTGCGTCCTCCCCTCAGGGTGTTTCTGTTCAGGCTGTTGGCGGAGTGATGGGATAAAGTCTGGTGGTTGTGCGGAGGGGGCAGCGGAGGCCGCAGCGTGGACTGACTGTGGTGGTTGGCAGCCCCTGTAGAGGGAGAAGAACAGAGAGGGAATGAAGGGCCATACTGGGAAAAAACAACTTAGTGTGGTTTGAATTCAAACTTCATGCACATATGCTTTGTGAAGACAATTCAATGTTCCATGATGTTTCTTGTCAATATATAAAAACAACGGTTACAAAATAAAATATTACCAAAATATTCCAAAAACAAAAGGTTACAAAATAAAATATTACCAAAATATTCCAAAAACAAAGGTTACAAAATAAAATATTACCAAAATATTTAAAAAACAAGGGTTACAAAATAAAATATTACCAACATATTACAAAAAACGATTAAAAAATAAAATATTACCAAAATATTACAAAAACAAAGGTTACAAAATAAAATATTACCAAAATATTACAAAAACAACAGTTACAAAATAAAATATTAGCAAGATATTACAAAAACAACGGTTACAAAATAAAATATTAGCAAAATATAACAAAAACAAAGGTTACAAAATAAAATATTACTAAAAATTATTATACTATATTATTACCATTATTATTAATATATACTACTACTTTGTAAGTAAAGGTTAGCTAGCACACGGCTTCATTAACATTCCATAACGTGCTTTACATTCATGCCAGAATTATCTTGTCAGAGCAGGTGTCATATTTTCCAAATGGTGGATATCTTATTTCGGACTCTCTCGGCTAAATATATTCCATTTACGTCTCCGCAGCAATAAAAATCACATCTTCACCACTTTCGCCCTTTTCTGAGTCTCTCTTTCATGATTTCTTTCCTGCTCCCTTTTTCAAAGCCGAGAGAAAGAAAATGTGTGTGAGTGTGTGTGTGTATCTGAGCAGTATTACAGCACTCAGCACGGTGTGTGCCCTCATCTCTTGCTCTCACACTTGGGGGACATGTTGTCAGCTGGAAACCAATACCAGGCCCTTCCAACACTGAGCTAATGGACTGCAGAGTGAGCGAGCTGAAAAACAAACTCAGATGACTCAGACAGGAACACCCATTCACACATCAGCTCTCTACCCCCCCATCTCTGGCTCTCTCTCTCTCTCTCTCTCTGTATGTGTCTGCACGGGGTTCTTGAATATGTGTGTGTGTGTTTGTGTGTGGAAAATCAATAGCCCACATATGTACTGTATAGGACACCTTGGCACACTTGCATGCCTTCTTACATTGTCACAGTGTTTGTATAGCTACTCACAAGAAAAGTAAAAAAAAAACAACAACTCATCTTTATTGCGAGGTAAGCTTTTTGAATGGAAATGCTGTTTGCAAACCGCAGAGTCATTGATGTTACTTTTGGCTTTGAAACTCCGGCTTTGCCGAAACGGGCTTTGCCTTTCTTTATCAATACTACCACGTCACGCTTTCACCGCTGTTTTACACATCTGAGAGCGGAATCCATTACAGTGATTGTGTAGACAATACCTTTGTCACGCCGATCAAAGGATTGAGAGTGCGCACATGTGCGTGCGAGGTAAAAACAACTGAATGCTATCACACTTTTGCCCTCCTCTGTCTCTTATTCCCTCTTCGATGAGATAAGAGTGAAATAAGGAGAAAAAAAAAAGAGCGGATGTGTCTCAGTCTCCTCTCTTCTCTGCTTTGATTTTTGTCAGTCGAGAGATTCCTCAGAGCCATGCAGGACCACCTGCACACTCAAACACACACAGTCACACCCGTGCAACCCCATCACACAAATGTAGAAACAGCCTGATTTTAAACTGTCCACCACAACCCCTGCATGCCAACATCCTCTCTCTCTGCACTCCTCTCTCTCGCCCCTATCTCTCTCCCCCGGATGTGTGTTTAGCGCAGATAGGGGGCAGTGAGCTCCCGTGCAACTTCAGCTGTAATGGAGGAGGTGACCTGATTCCTCTGCGCTGCCACTGGCACCCACCCTGGCCCTGGAGAACATATGCTTGTGAAAGGAGAGAAGAAGGGAGGAGGAGGAGGAGGAGGAGAGGAGAGAAAGGCGGAGAGACCTGACCTCTGCTGCGCGGGACGGACACAAAACATCTGTTGGCGCATGCAGACATGCTCTCGGGAGACGGACGCACGCACACACACACACACACACACACACACACACACACACACACACACACACACACACACACACACACACACCGCCCCCCCCCCCACACACACACACACAGCCTCATTTCTATTTGAGCATTGTTTTCCATCTCTTTCATGAGTGTATATTTGCATTTGTCTGTCCTTTGTTGAGCTGTAAAAGCTCTTTTGTTAAAAGCGCTTTATAAATAACTTTGGCTTCCCCTCCCCGCATCGCTACTGTAAATATGAAATAGCTGCGACTACATCACAACTGCACAAATACTATATCTAGCCACACCGACACCCGTTATAAACACAACACAAAACCGTATATCGAAAAAATATACGCTTGCACGCACGCACACACACACACACACACACAAAGTACTGTCCATCCTGTTTAAATCTACCTAGAAAAATGCATGCATTTCTCTTATGTCTCTTTTCTTTCCATAAATATTGAAGAGTTATTCATTCAAGTCCAGATGAATAATATATGACACACCTTCTATGGAAGAGAAATACATGGGTTTTAGCCTAGTTTTCCTTGAACTGCTGTGCTGTGTGTCTATGTGTGTATGAATGTGTGTGTGTGTGTGTGTGTGTGTGTGTGTGTGTGTGTGCGTGCGTGTTCCACAACCTTGCTTGTCTAACCTACACCAGTGAGGACAGGCTGTATCTTTAGGCAGTCCAACAATCCAACCACTGCACTGTTGCACACTTTGCCATGAGAGAGAGAGAGAGAGAGAGAGAGAGAGAGAGAGAGAGAGCGAGCGAGCATGTGTGTGTATGTGTGTACGTGTAGCTATGTTCCTCACCATGGTAGAACCCACGTACCCACATACACCAGCACATCATAAGCCAATAAAAAATAACATTTCTTCAAAAATACAGCCTTTAGTAAGAGTTTAAAAAGGGGAGAGCATGGGAAAAAAACTCTGACTAGACATGCTGCAAATTCTTTATGATCAGAGTCAAATTACATTTTTTTCTGTTACAAGACAGCAGAGGGCACATCAAAGAAATTCACTCTCATAGACTTCAAATGCATTACATATTTTTCTTTAGAGCTCACCAGAGAATTTGAGAATCGAGGTTTGTCTGAGAAACAAGGCTAAACAACAAGGCTCTTTTTCATTACAGGCAGACATTTCATTGCTGATCGTTTCGGCCTCAGAAAGCCAGCAAACACAAATCTGACTAACCAATGGAACGCAGGTAAGAACAAGGTAAGGAGTAGGCTTGAAATAATTGGTCTAGATACCCAATAAATTAAGATAGGGGGGGGGAAGTCAGACAGGATTGTCCTGTTGCCAGAGTACACCCTGCAAGTGGGCTAATAGGAACAGCAGTTTCACCGGGAACCCACTCTGATAAAAGACAAAACATGCAGTGAGGAAAAAGAGCAATTAGGGAGCAGCCGTGCAGATCACACTTTATTACACTTTATCTTTCTCTCCTTTCTCGTCTCTCTCTCTCTCTCCCACCACTCTGGGTAAACAGCGATCAAAAGCGGTGATTTTGTCGACATCTTTCCGTTTTGTTTTTTCCGCAAGTCGCTGGGAAAGCTCAGAATGCTTCTCGTCGCCTGTCGAAGCCTGACCCAGTTTGTTCCTGTCCAGTGTCTCCTGTGACTGGAGAGAGAGAGAGAGAGAGAGGGGGGGGGTGGACTGGCTGTGTAGCTGGTGGGTTTTGGCCCCGGGCTAATCCCTCTAAATTCATTACGCTAGCCAAGTCACATGAGCCAAATCCAAGAGAAGAGCGTTAGCCTGTCTGCTAACGTGCCTCCCCGCTAAAGCACAATACATATGCACACAGCAGTGAGAGGCGGGGGCTCGCCACGCCATATTAATCTCACAGTGTGTGTGTGTGTTTATGTCTGTTTGTGTGTGTGTGTGTGTGTGTGTGTGTGTGTGCGTGTTTGTGTGTGTGGTCGACTGGCAGCAGAAACCCAACCAAGGCAGTTTGTTTTCCGGCCCTGGATGGGCAAACTGTTTATTGACATTTTCTGTGGTTAACACAGAAAAGTCGCAAGGCAGGGTGTGTGTCCGTGCACGTGTGTGTGTGTGTGTGTGTCAGGAAAAGAACAGAAACGCTCATTCAGCAGTTAAAAAGAGATTATCGTAGGGCTCAGCTCAAGGGAGCTCGCCCTCTCTCTGTCTTTCTGTCTCTTGTTTTCTGTCATTTTCTCCTCCCTTTCTCTTTCTCTCTCTTTATTCCAGTCTCTTTATTTCATGCTCCATATCTCTATTGCATCTCTCCTTCTTGTTAAAAACCCCTCTCACCCCCCCTATTCGTTTTGATGTACCTTTTCTACAAGCTAATTGCTATGCTCCCTGTGTTTTAAAGGTGTTATTCCCATGTGCCACCGCTTCATATGTCCTCTGTCTCCGGATGTCACACGCTTCTCATTTGTCATTCTTCTCAGAGCTAGAGGCTGAAAACAAGGGAAGGAGAGCTTGAGGTGAAACCGAGACACACACACACACACACACACACACACACACACACACACAGGTGCTGCATACATGTTTTTTTGTATGCATGCACATATACACACAAACATATACAGGCACAAAGACACAGATATATTTACACTACATTTAGACACACACACACACACACACACACACACACACACACACACACACACACACACACACACACACACCGCCTCTGCCTTGGCTACTCATCTCTGTCTAATTAGGAGGCAATAATCCGCTAGAGAAGAGTCATCAAATTCAGCCAAAAACAAACAGTCTTCATGAACAGAAATGCACACATGCACACGCTACACCCACACACACACACACACACACACACACACACACACACACGATTCATCCCACTGCTGCACAAAAGCCACACTTACATAAGCGACATTGGAAAGAATACATCAGTGCTGAAGAAGGGAACGTGTCTTTGTTGTGCCTTTGTTTCTGCAGATTTGTTTCAACACGGCTATTAAACATTCATTGCATCGGCAGTGACTTGAGGTGGCTTCCCTGGCAGGAGATAGCTAGCCACTTTAGGAGCGGCTCGGGCTAAAAATAGCTTAGCGTTCCCCATGCATAATGAATGGCCAGAGACAGCGCTAACGCTAGCTCTTTCCAGGAGCGATCTGCTACGCTCCGTTTGGCCGTCTCAGCTCTCCCGGCGTTCCGGGGGGGGGGAGGGGGGGGTGGTGGGGGAGGAACGTTCCCAGACAGGTGCTCCGAGCCAGACAGTATTCCCACATAAACATTCACAGACCCAATTCCCAGCCAATCCCCGGCAACGACGTTCCGTTCCCATTCACCTGTCACGCTTCACTAGGAACACAAGTCATGTCTGTCCACCTGTTAGCTTAGGTAATGGTGGACTAGTTTACACAAACACACACACACACACACACACAACCAACAAACACACAGACAGACAGATACACACACACATACACACACACAACCAACAAACACACAGACAGACAGATACACACACACACACACACACACAACCAACAAACACACAGACAGACAGATACAGACACACAACCAACAAACACACAGACAGACAGATACACACACACACACACACACACAAACAAACACACAGACAGACAGATACAGACACACAACCAACAAACACACAGACAGACAGATACAGACACACAACCAACAAACACACAGACAGACAGATACACACACACACACACACACAAACACAGCATGCTGCTTCCTGAGGATTATCTCACTGTGGTCAGTTTCTGCCCAGCTTGGTAAGGCTCATTTCCTGCCCAGCGTCCAGTCTCTACAGGACCACACACACACACACACACACACACACACACACACACACACACACACACACACACACACACACATAAACACAAACACACTCACATATTTGTGCAGGCAAGCACTCTCACACACAATTGCTGGTTATAGGTGTTTTTGTTTCTCACAGCCGCTGCTCTGTTACTTCCAATATGCCAGGGTGTGTTTACGCGGTGCCAGATTGCCACTCTAAAGTCATTTAGGTAGATTTTTAATGGATGCCCAAAGCCAAGGGCTCTCTCTGCACCCATTAGATCAGCGGTCCTGGCTGGGAGACACGGCAATTTGCAATTTCATCTCGGTGTTGTTCTCCCTCCGTCCTAATATCTCTCTTTCACTCTCTAAGCTCTCATCAGCTTACCCTCTTCTTCATATTCACCCTTGAATGTGTCTCTTTTTTTCTGGCGCTCAGTCTCTCTCACTTTCAGTCGCTGTCTCCGTCTATTTTTACTGATGTGCTTGGGATTTTTTTTTTTTGAGTTTTCATGCAAGATGTCTCATTAAAGAACTTCAAAAGTCAAAGTTTGGCTTTCCCCCGTCTCTCTGCTCCTGTTTCCCTCTTTGAGTCTCTTTCGCTGCTTCTGTCGGCTTCTTTCTTTCTCTCTCGCTCTCTCTCTCTCTCTCTCTCTCTCTGTGTGTGTACATGCACAACAGAGGACTGAAAGAAGCCAGGAACAGAAAGTGTGGGTGTATATGCGAACAAGAATATGAGAGAGAGAGAGAGAAAGTGTGCCTGCGAGCCTCACTCTGCCTCTTTGCCAGTGTCTGCCATTAGGGTGTCAGTGGCAGAGTGAATTTATTTGCTGTGCGGTTACTGGGCCAGTGATTGATGTTGCCCCAGCAAACAGTAAACCAATTAGAAGGCTGATGTAACGTCATTTTAAAAGCCTCCTAATCACGTTGCTCTTGAACCTGGGACCTGGGCCTTCCCTAATGAAGATTTATACTGGATCAAAGGAGAGCCTAACGCCATTAACAATAGATTGTATTCCACCAAAAATCACATTAGGACTTCTCTGCCCTCCCCTCCCCTCCCTCCCCTCCCTCCCATCAGGCCTCTGCTAAATATATCTGGCTGATTACGACTGCAGATGCACTGAGGAATGGAGAGGGAGGGGTGAAAGAGAGAAAGGGACAGAGAGGAAGGGAGAGTTGGCCCCGAGTCGCTAATTGCTGAGAATGAATGTGTACGCTGATGAACAAACTCATCACGGAGGACGACCGTGTGTGTGTGTGTGTGTGTGTGTGTGTGTACGTGCATGTGAAGGAGAAAGAGAGTTGCGAGGTGCTGATATAAGCACACAGGGCCTCTAACAGTCAACTGGAGAGTGTCCAGTAATGAAAGAGAGAGAGCTTAAGAGTTTGTCTCTTCGCTACACACTGATCCTCCCGCCGACGCTTAAAAAATTCATCATCCCCTTACCTTTCAGTTTCTGTCAGGTTATTAATGTCACATGGAAAATAAGTACATACACACCTACTCACTCACACACACACACACACCAAATCGGTGTGCTTTGCAGCGGGGTAGGGGTTGCTCTCACTTGCATCATTTTTTTTTCTGGCAATAGCTGACAGGGCTAGGAAGGGTACTTAAAAAATGTGATCTGGAACAGATTACTGATGACCTGCTAAAAACTGGATTTGTTCGCGGAACACCCGCTAGAAAACTCACGGACAGACGGCGATTGCTTTCACATCTCAGTTTATTTTACTAATTTACACTAAGATTATCTTGCATCACTTCAAGATGTATGAGACGATCTTACATATAAATCTATATCAGGATGAACTCACAATCAAATGGTGTTTTTTTAGAGTAGTACAACTGTAATCACTGTAATTAAAATCTGATGGCTGATTTTTCAAAACTACCTCAAATCAGATGACGATAATTTTATATTACATTTACTGTACTCCCAATGCATGTAATCGGATTACTCCCAAATCTTGCTACCAACTGCAAAAACAGCAGACACAAAATGGCCGCGGGACCCAGTTGCGACATTCAAACAAAGCGAGGGATTGAGCAAAGACTGAATCAGATCAGTCAAGGAAATGGGCACATGATGAGGTAATGCAGCAGATCGAGGTGATGGGTGATATATAGTCACACAAATATATGAAGGAATGAATGAGAGGATGAATGGATGGAGGGAGAGCTCTCTTACCCGTGGAGGAGGGCTGGGCCCGGAGCAGGTACGAGTCGTCCGGGCAGGGCTCCAGGTGAGAGTGGGTGGAGTTTTTCTCCAACAGGGGCACCTGACACTCCCTGATCGGTGGAGAGGGGCCAGTGGAGGGGTGGTGGGGGGCGGAGGAGGAGGAGGAGGACGGGAGGGACGGAGGGAGCAGGGAGGAGGAGGAGGTCGGAGGGAGGGGGCGACCTGGAGGATGGAGGGAGAGAGAGAGACAGAGAGAGAGAGAGGAGAAAGAGGGAGGGAGGGGTGTTAGACAAAATGGATGGCAATGATTGACAGTGATACGGCCAGATACAAACACAAGCCCACGACTGTTCTCACACCGAGACACCACAAAGGAGAAAGGCTACATATACTGTAGGCAGAGTCACACTCTTCTAAAGTGTTGGGAGTTACATGGAAGGGTCTTTTCACTAGTTGGTTTAGTGTTGAAACAATGTTTTGAATGTACTGTATAACGTTCAAGAACATTTTTTTTTCAGTGCACAGGATGCAGGACTTCAATGTAAACCACTGTAAACACACAACTCACTCACACACACAGACACACAGACAGACGCGTTCTCTGGAATGGGGGAGGTTGATGGGATCTTCGCGAGGACCTACATCCGACGTTACCATTGTCCTCTACCTCTACGCGTGGAAGACAAAAGAAAGTTATCAGCCAAGGCTTTAAATAGTAGGAGAGCCGTGGGACGCGTGGACACAATCAGGCTGTCCCATACACCAGAGAGAGGAGAGAGAGAGGGATGGAGAGAATTCACTCTACTCTCCAAAGGCTTGGAATCAAGGACAAAGACAAATCTAATAAATTCTATTTGGAGACCGCTCATAATATAGAATAATTATGTCTGCCGTATTTGCAGCTCAATCCATCAACAACGTGGTGAGAATGAGGCCAGCGCGTCTCACCAATCCACCAAAGGACTCAAGTTATTACAACTACTAATTAGGGAGTCGACCAAAAAACGCTCCGGCGCGCTGATAATCACTTATTTTCCTCGTGATTCTACAAGCCGAGATGATAGCCTCGGGCCGCCGGCGGTGTTTTTTTTTGGCTTTGTCAATAAAGCTATTTTCTTTTTTTTCAATCTCAGGACATATTGTCCTTTACCTCCCAAATCTAGTTTATCAAACTTCCATCCATCTTCTTCTTTCACCACCGAAAAAGTTTTAGGAAAATAGAGACGTAACACCGCACCGCATTTTAAAGCAACCATCACTTCTTCATTCCTCTGACTTCTTTTGTACAGTACAGAAATGACAGGGACAAAGAGAGAGGAAAGAAAAAGCAGTGAGACCTTGAGAAAGCCGAGCATTCATTCATCTCACTATTCCCCCTCTCTCTGTTCTCACCTGTAGTTCTTTAGAATACAGATGTGGTGTTATTATAATACCCTGAGATTCGGAGCGTTGGAAGCTTTCATCGGTTGCAGTCACTTCGCCATCACAGCGCATTGATAGAAACCCCGATGTCTAGGGGCCGTGATAGATGGGCGACTTCTTTAGGCAATGGTGCAATATTGCTCGAAGTAGAAATAGGAAATGGCAACTGGGGGAGAAATTGAGCATTACCGTCAACTTCCGTCGAAAGTGCTGGATTGAAACTCCATGCTAGTTTTTTGTTTGATGTTGATAGACCACGTAAAAACAGAGATGGGATCATATACATTTGATAGAAAAATCCTATTTGCGCGTGCGTAAAAGTGTGTAAAAGTATGCAAGATGGGATGGGGCAGGCGTTGTCGTTCCTTGTCATGATGAAACGGGAAAAAATGCCTGAATCTGCTGACTCAGGCTGAACATTTTAGGTACGGATCGTGCAGGCGGAGCAGCTCGGGTTGCCACAGTGGGTTTTGTAGTTTTTGTGGAGGAAAAATGAAGCGAACTCTGAATATAGAACAAGCCATCGACTTGTTCTTTCAACTAACCCTAACCCCTAACCCTTTGTTGTAAATAGTTGTATGTAGCTTGATTGTATCTCAATTTTACCTTTATATGTTCACATTTGCAACTTGTGTTTACATTTGCAACCTCTAAAATGCTTCATTGAGCATGTTTGTGTTTTTTATAGTAATAAAAAAACATCATTGTTCATCAGTATTTTGTGTGTTTTTGGGTCCAATATGTTGATATAAGTATGTCAAAGTGAAAAAATAATTGTCAGGTCATATAGGTGATGTTGTGCTGAAAAGAAAGATACCAAACATTGGCATGGTCAACATTTTCTAATGTGGTATATAAAGGCAAAATCAAAATAGCCCAAGACTCCTAAGGGTTAAGAAACAAAGTGGCTGGTCATAGTTGCTGGCAAACTTGCCCCTCTATATCGCCTCAAAATGTAGCCCATTAATCACAGCATTAAAGGTTTCAGCCCAGCTGCCATAAGTGTCGTATAGAGATATGATAGATAAGACAGAAGAGGAGCGACGTCTCTCTTTGTCCCGCTGTCCGAGCCACTCCAGCTTAGGAGCCTCGTGTCATGGAAACCAGAGCTGAGATCGATCCGCAGCCCCCACGTTAACTACACCCCAGAGAGACGCCCGGCCTTGTCTTCTGTTTAGGTATGTGTGTGTGTGCATTTATATGTGTGTGTGTGTGTGGGCGTGTGTGTGTGTGTGTGTGTGTGTTTGTCCGGTCAATCTCATCAGAGCAAACAGAGAGAAATGGATAAACAATGGCAAAGCAAACACTGTGGCCGACAGGAGAGAAGAGAAGGGAGGGATGGTGAGAGAGATGAATGGAGAGAGGGAGACAGCAAGGTCACGGGGGGTAACTGGGGAGGGGGGTGGGGTGGGGGGGGGGGGGGGTGGGTGGAGAACAGAGAGAAATGAACGGAGGAACAGAGGGCGGAGAAAAGAGGACGGACCAGAAGCTATGAGCTGACAGAACTTATTGCCGATAAAAAGGGGAGAAGAAAGCAATAGAGGAGGGTAATTAGGAGGAGCGGGGAGATAAGAGGGGAACGAACAGTGGAAGATGGAACACAGGAAGAAAGGAATGAAGAGATAAAGAGGGAGGAAAGCCACACACACACACACACACACACACACACACACACACACACACAAAAAAAGATTGATCTAAATGAATCGATCGCTCACTTCAGTTGATGGTGGGAAGTGGCCATCTACATATTGCACAAAACCTTTAATGAGGCTATTGCTGACAAATGGGAAACGTTGGTTGTTTTTTTTTAGCATGTGTGTGTGTGTGTGTGTGTGTGTGTGTGTGTGCCCCGGCGTACGCACATAAGTTACGCGTACGACTGTAGTTATTAATATTTTAAATCACTTTAATTACAAAAAAGGAAAAATTGCACTAGTTGGCCAAAAGCAATTAAGGGAACTTTAATCTCCTTAGCAATTATGCTGTGGGGCATCCTTAACTCAGTCATTTCTTCCCGCTACATTTCTAGAAAGGTCAATGGAAATTGCTTTGTGTTATTAGAACAAAAAAACTTGCCAATGAGCTCACGTGGTTCTCCTGACAATTTTGTTCATCGCCATCCTTCAAAAAAAAAAAAAAAAAAAAAGCCTCCCCTTGGTCCATCTGTGTACGTCTCCTTCCATCACTCGCCTGTCACTCTCGGAATCTACAGTTCTTCAGCAAATTGTTGATTAGTGTGAAGACTTAAGGCTGTAACATGGAGTAAAAAGGCTAAGACATAAGCTATTTTCCCTTGCTAATTGTTTTTTTACCACAAGGTCAAAAGCGCAATTATCGAGTGAGAGGCGAGTTGTGAGGTTTGACTCTGTGTTCTGTCTGGGTACTGCATTGTTCCTTCATAGACAGAGTCATTCTCTGGTGTGAAATGGCATGATCATTCAGGCATCATTCTGGGCGTTGACTCTTCTCCCTCTCCCTCTCCGGTTCCTAACGTCTCTCCTCTCCCCGTCCTTGTCTCTATTTCTGTCTCTCCCTCTTCCCTGCCTTGCCCGGTCCATCCGTCCACCCATCTGGCTGAGGTGAGGAGTGGTAGGCCGAGGAGAGTGGAGTGGAGCGAGGGATGGAGCGACAGCTGGAGCCCAGTCAGACAGGGAGAGACAAATTACCCCTCTAACGAGAGCCATTCATCATCTCTTCATCCCTCCCTTCTTTCATCCCCCCCACACACACCTCTATCTGAAATACAGTGCACCTGGATGGTTCAAACCAACCCCCACAAAACACAGTGATCTGCCTAACGGCGGATTAGACGCGAAACTGCGCTAGTCAGCACTGTTGCGCTAGCCGATATCGACTCAGCGCCGATCTCGTTTCGGGTGATGCTCGTGTGGTTCACGCTGCTAAGTCAATCAGCGCGCATTATGTGTCGACTGAGAAGAAGGAAACAAAAGGGAGAAGGGTAGACATAAAATGATTGAATGAGGCATGCACGAGGAAAAAAGAGAGTAAAAGAAAAAGAGATAGAGCAATATACCCAACGCTGGCACATGCAGAGACTCATTACCAAGGCTGCTGTCAGCACAGATGTTGGACTGAGGGGGAGCTGTCAGTCAGTGTGTATGTATGCGGATGTGTGTGTGTGTGTGTACGTGGGTATATATATGTGTGTGTGTGTGTGTACATGCATGTGTGTGTGATAGTGTCTGACAGTGATCTGAGGGCTATTTAGTGATGACAGCTGCTGACACAATAGGCCCTTTTCTCTCTTTATCTATACAGTGCAGTCTGTCTCCTCCATCTCCTCTCTCACTTCCTGCTCCCCTTTTTCTAAACCCGCCGCCTCCCTTTTCCTCTCATTCACCCCCTTTTTTAATACTTCACGTTAAGCTCGACTATAACAAGACACGCACCTGTTGTTTACGCGTGTGTATGTGAGCGTGTGTGCGTCAAATGGTTGTCATATCCAGCGTGGTAGAAACGGTCTGAATTCGTACGCTTGGTACCTCAAACACGCTCCTTTTTTCCTTTCCTTTCCGTAATCAACTCCGCCACAGAAAACGAGTGATAAAAGAGAGCAAAGAGAGAATGGAGAGATGAGAGGAGGATTCAACAGACGTGTTTTAATTAACAAAGTTTGGCTTTCGCAAGCTTAAAGAGACGATTGTATCGCTCGGGCTCTTTCTTTGTCATTCCTCTTTGATGTTATAACGGAGTGTCTGGCTCCTCCTGGCCTAGAGCTCTCCTCGCGCTCCATTCCTCTTTTTCATGTTGTCTACATCACTCCATCAATGCAGAACTTGAGGGCCCCCTCAGCCCGAACAGTCAGAGTCCTCGCACACACACACACACACAAACAGCCTGCCCACTGAGGATCAAGCCAGTAGTCTTCTAGTGGGGAGAAAACTACATTTTTTTTGTTCTGCATTATGACATTTCTCGGTTTTATTTTTATTTATTTGTATTCATGAGGGTCCAAGGCTGGGGGATGTCGTGTACTAACCGTTTACTGTTTCACATGTTGGGCACTGTGAAGCCCTTAGAGACTGTAACGGTGATTAAGGGCTGTACAAATAAATGTGATTTGATTTGATATTGAACTATTATTGTTATAGCTATGACGAAGATGACTTGGAGCAGAGGAAAATAAATTGATAGCTGGTAAGGCTCTCTGTGCATAAAGAATTCTTTGAAATTGGTATTCTCTGAAATAATAAACTGCCGTACAAAGGAGAGAGAGATGAAAATATAAAGCTATACAGAAAACCTTCAAAGACCGTGGCCTTCAATCGCAAACCGAAGCCCATACCTACTGAAAGATGACACTCAATCGACCGTTCAGAAGTAAAAAGGTTCCTGATGATGATTCCCCTCTTAACAATATCTCCTGACCCTCAGAGAATGAGACCAAATACATACGTATATCAACTGAAGACAAATAAATAACGATCAGAATTGCGATGTTGTTATTCTAACCTCTGTATATGTACCAGAACATTGACAAGGATACGGTACTTCAAAATAAGAGCGCCACGGGGGAAGACAAACCCAGACAAACCAAACAAACACGTTGAAAGACGCGACGATGTGTACGACTGCAACAAAAGCCAGTAACTCTTAACATATGGCTCGGAAGGTCATCCCTACTCCTCTCCTCCCTCAAGTGGCTGTTTTTTTTCATTTTGAGGAAAGGTCAATACACTTGACTTTTCAACCTGCTCACACGCGAACTATCTGCATCTGCTAATTGAAACATGCCTACCTGTTCCTGGGAAGTGTGTGTGTGTGTGTGTGTGTGTGTGTGCATTGCTATACATTAGGATTCTGTAGCACACCCATGCTGTCCATTGTCAGAGATGTCCACCACGTAACTTGGGGCAGTCATGGAGGCTACATTACCATATAAATTACATCCATGTTGTTGCTTCTCTTGTGGATTGATGGTATTGTTATGGATTCTACACATTGAAAAGAAGAAGAACAAATAGCCTCCTCCTCCCACATAAAGGCACGTATGCACACACACACACACACACACACACACACACACACACACACACACACACACACACACACACACACACACAGAGCTTCAAACCCAGGTGCAGAGTGACAGACACCCATCCTCTCAGCCTTCCATTACCTCTAAACATGCTCTGCAGCAGCTGAAAGGAATAGTTGTGCAAAAGGGGAAATGTTTGTGTGTGTGTGTGTGTGTGTGTGTCTGTGTGTGTCTACGCTCACACACACAATCGCAGCTGGCTTCTGTTCACAGCGAGTAACTTGAGCCAAACCTATAACAACGTATAAGCGTTTTGCTGCTGTGTTCAGAAAGCTCCCTGATTCGGTAGACGGGGGTCTATTTAGGAGTATATTTGATATTATGATACCAATATACAGCAGAAACCCTATGAAACAAAAAAAGTTGGATGTCATCTGATTCTTCACGGCATGGATATAAAAAACAATCAGTGGCAAAATAAGAAACTAAAAGTGGTGAAATAGATAATAATAGAAGAATAAGAACCATACAAAATAAAGTCAGTGCCCAAAAGCTAAAAAACCCCAGTAAAGCTCAATTATTTCCACAGCCACTGCACCACTGTTAAAACACAGTGATAACGGCAATTGCATAAAGTGCCCAACACTCATTTAATGAATTTATGGGCCGAGCTAAAGCATTTTCCATATTAAAAGCAAGTGTTTCACATAGTTGGCAGTGGGTTTTATGATGCTAGCGAGGCTGATTCCATATTCCCTAGCTTTGGGATGAAGGGCTGAGAGTGGAAAAGCTCTTTGTTTGCAGGGGAAAGTACTTGGTCTTAGCACTTAGTAGAGACACTCGCAAAAACAACAGAAACCTTGCTTGCAGCTTAGGAAAGGAACCTTCCTGCACTCAAATTGCATCTGGAAAGACCAATGTTTGCGTGTTTGTTATCTTGACTGGAGAAAGCTTTTAGATTCTGACCAGGGAAGGGAGAGCTTTTTCCTAGAATCCCCCCCACGCTGCTGAACCGTTCATAGAAGATTTAGACCAAAAACGATATAGGACAACAATACTGCATTACCCACAGTCGAAGGCGTCTAGTCATCGGGAATTGACACACACACACACACACACACACACACACACACACACACACACACACACACACAGGTGCAATTGCGTAGCCATTGTTTAAAAGCCAAAATAAAAGCCATCTAAAACTGATTTTCTGCATTTTTCACACAAGTCAAAATGACTAAAATGACACTTGTACCAGCTTTTTTGTAGAATAGCAAAATCAAGAAATATGTCTTAGGCGGTGCATATATGCTTTTATTTTGATTTCAATACATTCTGTAAGAAAAAACATTACAGCCGTAAGCCTGTAATCAAATCTAAATGACTGGAGACAATTTAACCTTCCGTTGCTCCTGAAGCTGATGTCTTCATTTAACAAACCTCAACATCACAAAACGATGCCCTGAAGAGTCAACCTGACAGCAGCCTAGTCTACCAACCTGTACTCGCTATCATTCAGACAGCGGTCACGTTCTCTGACTGTGACCTGATCCAGCGTCAGCGACACCGTATATCCGCCCGGTCTCTCTAGCTCTTTTCCCGTTATTTTTCTAATGCTATTTTAAAAAAGTGGGCGGGACATGTCCTACCCCGACTATAATGGCAGCTACGTCCATGCGCAGGTGCCTACACAAATACCTATTGAACGCAGCGGGGCTCCATTGAACTAACCCCGGCAATTGCTGGTTGCTATGACAATTCCAGTTCTGTAAAAAGCACAAAAAGGGGAGAAAATGGCTGAAACCAAAAAAAAAACAATGAAATAAAAGGAAAGGTTTGAAAGAGAGAAAGGAGCCCCGGGAGGAGGAGATGAAGAAGAAGGAGGTAAGTGATCTGGATTTGTTTTGGTGCACAGATCTGCCGGTTTGCGACCTTGTGCGGCGAGAGAACGCACGTTGTATTGTATTCTCATGAATGCACTCCATTTCAATCAAGTTTTTTTGTTTGTGGTGATATATTATTGGGAGGATGTGAGTGTGTGTGTGAGATAGTGAGTTTGTGGAGCGTGCACGTGCACACACACACACACACACACACACACTCCACTACTGGAATCAGCCAACAGGGGGTGATTCAGAGCCAGTGGATAATGACTACACTGAGGCCTGTTGCTGAGTGGATCCCTCTCCTCTCTTTGATGTCAGAGTGTGTTCTGCAGCCTCTATTTATAGCGGCAGCAGCAAAAAAAAAAAAAAAAAAAAGACACAGAGCTCAAAAGCGCAGTCAGCCACGTTGTATCCCCCCTCTATCTAGCTCACGTTTGAACACCGTGCCCTCTCAAGGTGAACAGCCTCGAGACTCCTCCCCCTCTGTCTTCCCCTGGCCTCCCCCCTGGCTTCGCCCCGTGAAGGTGCGCTCGTGTGGTTTGTGCGAGTGGGCAGAGGGGTGAGCGGAGAGGAGTGATAGAAGATTACCATGCATGTCTGAGCTCTTTGAAGTAGCGACCGCTTTGGTCACGGATGGCTGAGTGTGTGGATATGTGTGTGTGTGTGTGTGTGGTGCGACAGGAATAGGTTGAGTCACAAGCCTCTGAGGCCCACCTCAGCAGAAGACCTGTCTGATGCGGTTTATGCGTGGATGGACAGAAACTACACACACACACACACACACACGTATATACACACACACAAACAGACACACGCAAGAATCGTCATGCAGCCACACAATTAGCACAACTTGCATCACCTGACTCAGAGGAATATAAAAGTCCCCGTGTTGATGGACTATACATGCAACCGTGCATGTGAGCGCAAGCAAGTGTTTGTGAGTGTGTACGTTCTGCATAAACACTCTCTCGCAAACGTGATGCAACCCTCTAAGGCACGACCAGCAAAAAAAAAAAACCCACTCAACTCATAAACAGTAAAAGACACACTGAAGAGGCAAGATGGGACAAATGTTGCTCACCCCTCTCGCTACGAGCTGCAGCAACCTTCCAGACAAATAATAAACGCTCATCTTTATAGGACGGAGCCAAGTCAGTCAGTTTAAGCTGAGAGCGTTGAATGAGATTTTTAATTACTGCATGACCCGGGGTGTATTAGCACATATTAATGAGGATCATTAACCCAGAGGTAACTAAGACCCCTCCTCCTTAACTACAACTGATAGCACCTCCACTGTCTAAACCCCTGTCAGTGTATGTGCACGTGTGTGAGAGTGTGCGTGTGTGTGTGCATTTGTAAAGAAATTCTTCACAGATGATCTATTCTATCCTTTGTAATAAACCGTCTGTCCTTGGTATAAGTGAATATCTAGTCTCCTTTTTTACGATGAACGATTTTCTTTTTTTACAACTGAAAGGCTACGGGGGCTAAAGACGCCCCGGTGGTGAATGCGGGAACCTTGACTCACTACTTTGTAAATGTTTCTGTGCGGTAGCAGATGAAAGGTTGGTCAGGTGCTGTTAAGAAGGAAACATTTTCACCCGGTCTTTTATGCAGCAGACACAAAAAAAACAAAAAAACAAAGAAAACTCTCACCGGGCAGAGAGGAGAACACAGCGCAGGGCAGAATGAAAGATTAGAGGGAAAAAAAGAAAGAAGCATTTCAATTGACATGCAAAAGGTCAAGGTAATTTTTCGACGGACAAAGAGGAGGACAAACAAGAGAGGAGGAAAAAGAGGAGAAGGTTTCTTGCTTGTCTCTGTGACGAAAAGAGGGAGAGGCCCCCGTTTTCTCCCGCCTCCCAAGGCCAATGATGTTTTCCATCCGTCCTTTTATTTTGGAACACCCACCCATCCCTCTCTCTCTCTCTCACCTCCAGTCTTGTAGTGCCATTAGGCCGCAGTCTCAGAGGCACCGAGGCAGACACTTTTATCTCAACAGAGGGCGGACCGGTGGTATTGGGTTTATAACACACACACACACACACACACACACACCTACCTACCTTTATCTCTTACTCTCTACGTCCATCTCTCTCTCTCTCTATATAACTCATGTCTCAGCGGTTTATCCTTTCATCTTTCCATAACTACGTAGTCGCTCGGCGGCCCCCGGTTGCTCCACGCACGCGACCAACCCCACACTCAGCCCCGACTACCCACAGCGCAAGGGGAGTTCATCCGCCTGAGTCTGTAATCCCACTCTCACTGTATCTCACATCTCTACTCTTATCAATACGCTGGGGCCGGAGCGAACAATATCACTGTCAAAAACGAGAAAGCGGCGGCGCGCGGGGGTTAAACGCGTCGGGTATAACAGTCGTACAGGACTGAAGAAGTACACCGCGGAGAAAATTAGGCTCCATTCTCCAGAGAAAGAAAGAAGGCCGTCATTGCAGAGGGTCTGGGTTGTTACGTACACAATGGAGCTGCTCACTGGAGCAATGTGCTGTTCTTTATCTGGTGGAGGGGACGGCGGGACATAATACCGCTCTCCGCCAGCCATTTATTGTACATTATATAATAATCTGACGCTAAGTGTAGCACGGCTGAATGCACCTTATACTGTTTGTACTGTTATAGACTATGGCGAGTGGGATTGTGGTACACTTTTAAGTAAAGTGTGTGTGTGTGTGTGTGTGTGCGTATGCATCTTCCTGCAGTACAGTGTGCGTTAATTGCCATTCCCAGTGGTCGTCAAGAGTGCGCGGGACTCCTGTGGGACATCTTCCACCTTCATTAGACTCTACTGATCATCAGGCTGCAGCACCAAGAGAGAGGGCCTGCTTGCCTCTTTCATCACTCCTTCTTTACTGTCTATCCTCTGCTCCCATCTCCCCCCCCTCCCTCCCCCCTCTCCTCTCTCTCTGCTCTCTCTCACAGTTTTTATAGTTGGCTTTTTTCGTCAAAATATTATAGTCAAGGCATTTCTTTGTTTTGTTAGACAGAGGTGAGATGCAGGGCGGATGGGAGAGAGCAAGGGTGACGTGAGAAGAGTTGAAGAGCTGGACTTGAACACACCTACTGAGTACAAAACCCCCCGCTGTTGTACTCCAGCCCGGCAATTTCTAATGGCTTATGATTTTATTGCGCTTCTCATCCTTCAACATTTCTGTCACTACCTCCCCCTCTTCCCGCCCCGCTCCGCTTCCTCTCCGCCCTCATCTCACTCCTCTCTCTCTTTTGCCTTTTCATTCCTATCTGCCTTCCTTTTTCGTCATTATCTCTCAGTTAATATGTCTCTGGGTCTCGTTCCCCCAGCGCGAGTGGTTCTTATACCCCTAGGGGGGGGGTAGGTTCGCTAGCGTTTCACAGACCCCTACAGACATGTAATACAGCCTCTACCCCCCATAACCCCCCTCTATCAAAGCCCTCCTCCTCTCTCCCCTCTTTTTTTTTCTGTGGTGGATGAGAGAAGCCAGCTGGAGGAAACAGAGAGAAATGGGCCCAATTACAGCATTGGGAACTGAAAGTTGGCTAATTAACTCTAATTCGCTAACAAACTGCTTTTTCACCGAGAATCATCTCTCTCTGTCACATGGCACACACATACGTGGTAAACCTGCAGTTGCACGCACACACACACACAAAAAAAACCCCATGCAGGCACACATATATGCACACACAAACACACACACACACACACACACACACAGGCCCACACAAATGTGCACGGACACACTCGCTCAGCTGTATTTACCGCTAGGGCAATATGTTGATTGCGTTAGAGTGGCTGATTATTGCACAGTGACAGTAAAGGAAACAAATGTCTTTCATAGGAAGGCATCTATCTCAGCGAGAGGGCTGCTAGCTATAGTCTATAGCGCCAAATGACTCCGCCGAATCCAGCTATGACAGACAAAAACACAGAGCAGGAAGAGGAGGAGGAGGAGGAGGAGGAGGAGGAGGACAGAATAAAAAAAGAAGAGAGTGAATGCGTAAATGAGGCAGGAGAACAGAAAGCGAGAGGGGCGCCAGATGGAAAGGGAAGAACAGATGAATTAAAGGGAGAGATAGAGGAGATGGATGGATGGAGAGAGAGAAGGGGAGAGACAGAAACGAGACGAGACGCGGTGAAGAGATGGATAGCGAGAGACTAAAGACTGATTTTCTAGATTCTGTTTCCGAGGCTGTGAAACAGTTTCCCCCTACAACAGGGTAATAGTGGTTAGAGGCAAGAACAATAGGTTTATCTAGAGCAGAGATGCTATCTGGGGTACAACACAGGCACGCACACACACACACACACACACACACACACACACACACACACAGAGACAGACTCTAGGAGGTGAACTATTTGTTTCATTACTAGGGAGTTACAAACTGTATGGGGAATTATAGCTTAGGCAGCAGTTGGAACAATAAGGTTGTCAAAGATGAGTTATCCCTCTGAGAACAGGTGTCCAGTAGGCACAACTTTGCTTGAGTTCTGAAAATACCACACACACACACACACACACACACACACACACACACACACACACACACACACACACACACACACAAATGAGTAGGAAGGGTCTGAGTAAGTATTTCTTAAAGCCGTGGTTAGTGAGTCAGGAGATCCTCTCATCCCTCTCAATGAATCGTGAAATCCCTATAGATTACTACAAATCAGATGCAGTGTCCTATGTGTGTGTGTGAGTGTGTGTACACATGTGTGTGTGCGTGTGTGATAGAGTGTGTGTTTGCAAATGGCCACTGTCATCGGTGCCTCATGTAGGGTGTGTGTGTGTTTGAGGAACCTGCCCGGCTATGCCTGCCTACTTGTTCTGAATGACTAAGCTTAATGGCACACTGACTCACTCGCACACACACACACACACACACACACACACACACACACACACACACACACACACACACGCTCCATCACCTGACTGCAGAGCAGATGGTTTCAGATGGGAAAAATGCCACTTCTCAGCTCACACTGCACCTTTCCCAACTAACTCCCTCCTTCTCCCATCTTTCCCTCCCCCCTCCTCCCCCCTGCCTTCTTTCACCAACTCTCACTCACACTCCTTTCCCATAAATCTCTGCTCACTGCCTTCCTCTTTCTGTTTTTCCTCTCCATTTTCCCTAGCAAGAACCTGATAGTTACTCCCTCTCTTTTGTGTCTCTCTCTCTCTCTCTCTCTGATCCACCTCCACTTGCTCCATCTCCGTCCCCCTCTCACACCTCATTAGTGATGCTAATGCCCCAAGTAATGGAAGACACCAGTCACAGTGTGTGTGTGTGTGTGTGTGTGTGTGTGTGCGCGCGACCACACACGGGTACGGAACTGTGTCTGGGAATGGGAGATGAGTTTCCCCCTCTGATCCCATTTCTCCGTCTGGGCCCTGCACTCCTTTTTTTTTCGCCGGGAGAAAATCCGATGGAAATGCAATCACAATCAGTTAGGGCCCGGACCAGGACGGACACACACACACACACACACTGCATCCCACTACCGCAAGGGAGCCATGCAGAAAATTGTTTTGGACATGGTGAAGAGGGGGAGGGGAGGGGGGGGGTCCGGGGGTGTGGAGGGGGAGGGGGAGGGGGAGGGGGGGGGGGGGGACTTTTTAATTTACATTTTTAATGTAAAATATCATTCAAAGAGGGAAAGTTAGGCATCTCATTATACCGCTTCTTTATTACACACAAGGCACATCAGTCTCAGGGTAATGTGTCCTGAAACACACACACACACACACACACACACACACACACACACACGTGAATAACCTGCTGAGCCCTCCAGCAATAATCAGCCAGTTCGAAATGGGGCTCTTCCTTAAACACCATAAATCTGAAGAGGAATAATCTAGTCCCTCCTCCAGACATCATCCATCTAACCACAGACAATCTATGTCTCAGGGTTTCCCCCACCCCACCACCCACCTCCACCCACCTTCCTTTTACACATGGCCATCGAGGAAAGGGAAAACTTTGTAGCCAAACTACCACATCTCGGAATGAGACGACGACGGTAATCCGGCTCCAGGATTTGTTTGCTCGAGAGTGTGAGAGCTTGATCTAGTCGTGTCGATGCTAAACTGCCGCTCTGCTCGTGGAATTACTGGCTTATCGTGATAATTACTGTAACAACTTTCAGGTCACTGGTTGCCATAGAAACAGGCTGAATGCACAGTAACACAGCAAAAAACAACAACTATCGTATCAAAAAAAAAGCTCAGTGCAGATTCCTAAATCGTATGTGGTAGAGGGACAAAAAGTAAACGGTTTGCAGTGACAAATCATAATCTCCATCTTCCTCCTTGTTTTGCTCAATCAAACAAACATGACACTTCCTGCCTTGGGCGATGCCCCACCTCCTGAGGTCAGAGCCAATGATGTCATCCCGAAACGAGAGCGCACGCGGCCCTCGGAGGCGCTCGAGGCTCCCCGCGGCCCGCCCATGTCATAAATGATCAGTGTCAGCCTGTCAGTCTGATACACAGGCTGGCGCGGGGATTAACCACCTGCAGGACCACTGGTGGGGATGCCTCTAATGGTGTGTGTGTGTGTGTGTGTGTGTGTGTGTGTGTGTGTGTGTGTGTGTGTGTGTGCATATATATAAAACCATCTGCACTCGTCGCTGTTGATGCAGTACCGTCGGAAATGACTAGTGGGTGTCTGCATTATCAACATCTGAGTACGTTTGTGGGAGGACATCTGTCGGTGTCAGCAGTGATTTAAGTGTCCTCTAAACAGCGGTGTGAGTTGACACTCAGTTAATAAACCATCCATCGGACAGATGAATTGAATGATGTTGATATGTGTAAACAACAGTGTGTATAAAGTCACATTCAAAAACTCCATGGCCTACGGCGATTTAAATTCAAAACCTGTTGGCTTATTATAGCGGATATCATGTTTTAATCAACAGGAACAATAATGACCCCTGCAGAGACTTCCCTGTCAGGAAAGTCTAGTTTCACAAAGTAATGCGAGCAACTGTTGCAAAGTGAACCGGACACTGCCCTTCCTCTCCGCCCTCCTTTTTTCCCCTCTCTCTCCTATCATGCTGTTTTTTGTCCTCTACAAGTCTCCTGCAGTTCTTAAAAGGCTGAGATGGCGCTGTAGGAGTCTGGTCACTACGGAGTCTGCACACACACACACACACTCACATTGATATATATATTTGGTACAAAGCTTTGCATAGCATAGAGTTATTTCTGGCAGTCACACTCCAGGAGGCGTTACAGCTCAGTCAACTGACTCGTCAGCTGAGCGTATGCAGCCACTGCAATTGCGCGGTCTATTTAAACCGTCAATCTCTCTGCTCATTCTCTGCTGCTGCCGCTCTGCACACTGCGTTGCTCTGTTGCTGTGTATGCCGATGCTGACGAAGCTCTCACATTACCTGCTAGCTATCGCCGTCACCGTGTCACGGGCTAAACCGATGACCTACAACCCTGTCGGAGTGTCCGCTTGGCGGTAATCGTCCACCAGGCCGGTAATCGCCGGGCCGGTAACTCACATTGTAGAAGGCATCGATGTTGCCTTGCAGTCCTGTCTACGCAACAGTTACCAATCTGCAATTGTCAACATAACAACAGGATTCACTCGCCAGAGGAAAACCAAACATGCCATTTACTTCCTACCCGGCCGCACACTCCTCAACACCATCACCAGCAGCGCAACCCACTGGCCTCCCAAGCAATATCACCCCCCGTAGGACCCTGGGAACTGCAGTCCCGGCCCTGAACTGGCATCCCTAAGCTAAGGAGTCTTATGTTTCACTAAATAAGTATCAGCAGCCATTAATAGGATGCATGTCAGTCTCTCAATAAGACATGCTTGTCTTGGGGAGGTCGCAATGTCTTGCATAACGTGTGCAACTTGCTCATGCTATCTATGTGCTGCATGCTTGCTATGTTTGCTGCTATATTCGCCGTTGCCGCATGCTCGCCGTTGCCGCATGCTAGCCGATTGCTGATACGTTTGCCGCGTGCTCGCCGTTGGCTGCTATGTTCGCTGGTTGCGAACCACTGTGACCATACAAATAAGGATAAAAGTAGAATGCCCGGTTCTGATCCTGAATCAGCCTCGATGCAGTGGCTCAGTATTCAGGATATCAGTTTTGGGCGTCCTCATGGAAATAGTGGGTGCTCCACTATACACATAGTTTTCTTCATGTATAGTATATTCCTTGTTGGCATTTTATCTGCCGAGGGTCTCTTCGGCCATGCGGCGCCCGTCCAGCCCACATGAGTCGGGCGCAGCGGCCCTCTGGGACCTCTGGGACCTCGAGTCTGTCCGCGTTACACATGCGTCAGCAGACGGAGCCTGCCCCACCTGAGTTGGGCCCGAGGCAGCGCCGCCACAGCCATATATAAATATAAATATAAATATATATATATATATACACACACCCACACTTTCCTTTGTGCTGCAGAAAAACCTGCACCTTTAGAAGTGTGTCTGTCAAAATGAAATTGCTGGCTGCATTACAAGCCTTTGACGGTATTAAAAACTCATTTTTACAATCACCCCAAGGGCAGGTCCAGGTGTGTGTGTGTGTGTGTAGTTACCCAATTTCCATCAGGTGAGTTAGGCAATATTCTCTGTTCTTTTAGTCAATTTGCAGTTGATCATTATCATCTTGTCTACAGTTTGTTGCTGAGCTTGTTGTTTTCCTCCCCCTTTTTCCCCCTCCCCCTTTCTTCTTTGTCAGGATAATCCTTACTTCTTTCTTCCCTTCGAAACTCTAAGCAAAGTCATTTCTCCCCCAGAGACCCCCCACTGGCAAAAAACAAACCTTTCAAAGCCGGCCAAACTACGAGTCACACACACTTTCTTGAAACACAAACACACAGAGGAACAAAAGGCACCCAGTGGACATACGGACCTTCTGTTCATTATGAGTTAAGAAAACCGAGCTATTGTGTGAGTATCGCAAAGGGATGTGAGTTAGTCAGACACATTGGGACAACAACACAATATAAGCAGATGACCAACATTATGGCCAGGCTGAAACAGATCAACACACACACACACACATCCCTACACAGACACAGACACACACACACACTAGTCTATCAACAGAGGCACGTACAGAGCCACATCTCCTGACTGCGACTCGTCATATCGTTTCAATTAGCTGCAGAGAACAGTTGTCTGGCCACACACGGATGACCATGCCTCCCATCTGGGGTTACCGCAGTCAGACAGACAGGCAGACAGGCAGGTGGGATGGACAGACTGAATGACAGACGGTCTTGATGGCGCTCGACGCTGATTAATTCTGAGAGATGAGGAGGGTGGGGAGGAATTAGAACACTGTGATGGGAATAATCAGAAGAAGCAGTGAGCTGGTACTTTTTCCTCCGGAATTACAATATGGTCACCGGGAGCATATGGCTGTTCTCTATTTCAATTTCTAGCTAGCATTACACCTCAGGCTGAACCCTCTACCGTTATGTAAGTCTCCCCCACTCTCTCTCTCCTCTTTCTTTTAATACAAATTCTCACCCTATCCTTTCCCTATCCTAGTTCTTGCACATTCTGCACATATGCAGTTTTGTTTGGGTAAAAGCAGCTGCTGCTGGGAGAGAAGAAGAAGAAGCAGCACCCAAACAAGCAAGAACAACATCGACAAACAGCAACAAGCGTCCCCAAAGGGAAACGGAGAGGGGGGGCTGGACCTCGATGATCTCTCCCTTGGGATCTCCCCGCCTCTCTCCTATCCTCTTCCCTTATCCCCCCTAATCTCTATTCCCACCATCTTCTCCATCTCTTCATTTATCATTTCCAGAGCAACGCTGTGGTGTTCCCACACAAGGGTCCTTATTGAATGATCCGGAAAAAAAAAGCTCAATGGAATACAACGTGGAGAAACCGGGTTTTCTCTCTCTCTCTCTCTGTCTATCTGCCCACCTCTCCATCCAGCCCCCTCCTCATCTCTCATTCTCTCTCCATCTCCCTCTCTCTCTCTCTCTCTCCATCTCCCTCTCTCTCTCTCTCTCCATCTCGCTCTCTCTGGTGGAGGGTAGTAATCCCATTAGGATCAATATTCCAGGCGAGTGAGCATCCTTTCACTGCAGCAATTACAAACCTTTAGAGACATAAAGGAGAGCATTTCTTCACAGCTTAGACCATCAATCAACTATTTAGCTTCCGAGGCAGAGAGTGGTGTGTGTACGTGTGCGTGTGTGTGTGTGTGTGTGGGTATGCGTGTACGTGTGTTTCTGGATGTTGCAGTATTGTTCTGTCTTGCTTACTAAAATGACAGTTGGGAGTTTCATCTTAAAGATCCTATTATGGGTGTATGAATACATGGGAGAGCCTCTTAATGCATGCTTCCCTATCCTGTCCCCCTATGAATGCATGTGTTAGCATTGGCTAAGCTAGGATGTTTAGCCAGGGGTTAATATTTCATGCCTTCGCGTTATCTTCCCCCCCCAAACCCCACGCCCACACTATCCCCTGCCCTAGCCGGTACACCGAGTCCGCGCTAGATTGCCTCTGCAGCATCACTTGCCGAACGTGCCAAACATACAATATGGCATTACCACAATCTTTGATCTAGGCTCCTTGACAGCCGTGGAGCCGAGCTGCAACTGCAATTGTGCTTAAAAATTGGACTCTCGCAAAAACTCTAGTCGATACTAGATGGTAAACACTCTCGCTCTCTTTTTCTATCTCACTTTTTTTTTCTTCCTCAGTCTCTAATGAGGTGGCGTGACTGACAGGAATGGCGAGGGCATATCACTTCTCATCTTGTCAGCTCTGCGGCCACTTGCGCCCCTCAATGTCACAGGGCTCTTCTTTGCCTGGAGGGCCCTGGCTTCCATCTATCTCTCTCTGCTCCACAACCACCCCCCCATCTGGCACGTCTCGCCCCCCAGCAGACAGAAGCAGCCTCGGCATGGGTCACATCTGGGGAGGCGCCCTGCGTGGCGTGTCAGGCTCTGGAACGCACTACGGTTAAGATAATACTAAGACAAGCGGAGAGTTCCATATGCATTCTCTGCAGTGACAGTTTAGTATATCTCTGAGTTCATATTTGTTAAGAGAAAATAACAATTTCATCAGTTTTTTTGCTGGTGTGGAGAAGAGGAAAGTAAACGCTGCCGAGGTCTGATGCAGCACAGTCGGGGGTAAACATGAGACCGCGCTTATCGGAGAGAGAGTGAAAATCACCTTAATCAACAAAAACTAAACACCCAGGCTTCGTAAAACAGAAGGATATAACAGATCCAAAATGGTTCGCTATTTTTATTGATGGTTCGGAGCTGCATCATAGCCCGTGGCTCACACCGTCGAAAATGATCGTTCTAAGTCTTTGCCGTGAAAAAAAAAAAAATTCAATTAGACTATCATTAGACCGGGCTGATGATGAGGTTCTGTTTATCGTTAACTGCACATTATTCGATTCTTCATTTAACAGGCAGCGCCTCATTTGCTGATGATACATTTAACAAATGCGTTCCTTAAAAGTTTCTGTTGAAAATGTTGAGGCCCCTTGATGGTCTTCTGGTTTACGGTGATGCACAGCAAAAAAGTTCCAAACAAATCAGTCAATAAAATGTCAGGTTGAATTTTCACGCTCCTCTGTTCTCTTGGTGTTGGTCGTGCTCCAGAGTGAGAAGCTTCCCGCCCTGTCAATCATCATTACCACTCGGAAAAAACTCGAGAACACGCCTGCAATGTGGAACAACGAAGGAAAGTTTAACTGTACGATTGACAAAAACATGCTTTAAAACAGGCAAAGCATTGTACGGTAGGAGTGTTAGACTAGAGAGAGCGGCAGAAGGGGCTTGATGCTACTTGTGGCGGCGGATTAACTGTTACAGCCCTAACAGAAAGTGGTAGCAGGAGAGAAGAGGAGCGAAGACTGAATCTAAAGCCTAGCCCTCACTCCATAAGGAATACTTAACCAAGAAGAGAGAGGGGAACAGATTGACTCCTATAGGGCCAGAACTGTCTGTTCTTCCTTTCCCTCCTCTCAAAATCTCCTCATTCTGGCCGCTCCCAAAAACTAGTTTGAGCTGCACTAGGAAGCCTCCAGGACCCAGTTTGGCTTCGCACCCTTGTCTGTCCTCTTCACCAATTCCTCACTGGTGGAAAAAAACAAATGCCATTGCAAATACAACCCTTATTTCGCCTTTCCATCAGCTTTTTTTTTGGTACACATGCTCCCACACAGTCACACATACATGTACACACGTACTCACACGGTCCCCATGGTGATCACCCACTCGTTCCTCTCGGAAACCCAGGAGACGGAGAACACAGGCTAACAAGGGAACGGGGATGAAAACAGAGCACGGGGAAGAAACAAGAGCGCTGGAGGGAAGTGGCGGGGTGGAGGACATCTTTCCTCAGAAATCAAACTGTGCATATTTTCATCTTTTGCTCGTAGACCGAGTCCCGGTGGACACCAGTACGCCAAACCAAAGGCCCGCTGCGTCTGTTTACTCTGCGCTACGAGAGAGAGACCGAATCAAACTCATTTACAGTAAAGAAAAAAAAAAGATTATCTCCTGTGATATCACTGCGTGTGATGGAGCATTCATCTGAGTTCTCTATCAAAGTGATCTAGCAACAAAGTCCTGTTCCAACACCTCGGAGAAGCTAAAACACAGGCTTGACAAATATCAAGTAAGATGCTACGGGAGGATTTTTTTTCGTGTAAAACGCACCGGTCAAATATAGCACACCAAAAACGGCCACAGTCAAACACGATAATTGAGAGATGAGATTTTTGATAGCCAAACGATGTGCAAATCGAACGTACAATGGGGTAGGGCTTTTACGAAGATCATCCTCACAACCCGAGAGATTGTTTACAGAGGCGACGGGCAATAATAGTTATTTGGTGGCTTCAGAAAAAAAAACAGTCCACCGCTATGATATCAGATAGATAACATCTACAATATCATAAACACTGAAGCAGGGAAAACAAACAAGGAAATGGATTTAAGGTCTGTTTATCTCCCCCGTGCACCGTCCCAATTATAGTGTTAAGAGAATCGGGGTCCGTGCATCGACAAACAATTTTCCATTTTAATGACAGGGCCTGCAAGACATATTTAAAGGAAACAAATGCATGGACATTTAGATTCAAATCAGCAACGTGGATGCATTCAATGCTTTTGTTTTTCGCATCTCTGTCTTCTTTCTCCTCTGTGTGTGTGTGTGTGTGTGTGTGTGCTGACAGCCCTGGCAGCCTCCATCAGAACGCCGCATCTCCGTCAGACAAACAAACTGGGCAGTCTGACGGACTGCTGAGAGGAAGAGAGAGGGGGGAAAGGAGAAAATAAAAGGAGAGGAGCAGGAAGAGGAGGAGGAGGTGAGAAGGAGGAGATGAGTGGAATGAGGGTGTGGGGGCGATCAAAAGCCAAAGGGAAGGGAGGATGAGAAGATTCGAGAAGGGCGAACAAAAAAAAAAGCAGAAAAACAGATAGGAGGGATGAGAGAGGGGGAAAAAAAGTGACTGCGGTTTCGATGGGGGGGCGGGGGGGGGGGGGGGCGGAGAAAGAGTGGATGTGAGTGAGGTGGGGTGATTATAGGCATGAAGGGAATGAATGGAGAGACGGAAGGACGCGCACAAAAGAGTGCACAGAAGGGTGACAGGGGGGTGACTCATCTAGCAAAAACAGCTGAAAATGAACAGCTAGATGTGTGCGTGTGTATGTGTTGTGTTGTGTGTGTGTGTGTGTGTGTGTGTGTGTGTGTGTGTGTGTGTGTGTGTGAATGCGAGCAGAGACCGGTGTAGGTGAGTGGCAGGGTGTAATGAGAAAGGTGAGGGGGGGGGGTTGAGCATGGTGCAGGAGAGAATCAAGCTAGTGGGCTGGTTCTCCCTGCACCCGGCACCGGCTGCGGCCAATTCAGGCCAATTGAAGCCGGGACGGATTTTAACCTCTGTGTGTGTGTGTGTGTGTGTGTGTGTGTGTTTCCAGTCGGAGGAGATCCACGAGAGAGCAGACAGAGTGGAGCGGTGTAAGCGGAGGCCGACGGGTCCCGAAGGACGCAGCCAAGGGGCAGACCCGGAGAGCTGGCCAGTTTGGCCACCGCTGCCGGTGCCGCTCTCACTCTCTCCCTTCTGTCTACTCTCCTGAACACACAGGTTAAAAAGGTTCTGGCTGCCTTTGGCCTTAATTGGCTTGATCCAGCCGGTGCCGGGTGATTCTCTCCTGCATTCAGCCCACGCCTCAACCACCCCCTACCCCCCGGCCCACCACCACCACCCCCAGTATGCGACAGTGACCTATTGATTGGCTGTAGCATGATGTCAGAGCCCACTGTAGAAGAAGGAGGGACAATGCAACAACATGTCAAAATGGCTTCCTTCCCTCTCTGTTCTTCTCCTCTTCTCCTGTCGCCATGTTGTCTTTGTCTATTTATTTTACTTTTGCTCGTATTTATCTCCTTGACAAGCATCCTTAGCGTCTAACCCAAGATTTGGCTTGATGAAGAATAAAATGAGATGGTGATACGATGGTGATGTGTGGTTAAGGTAACGCTGCCTAAGGGTTCCGATACGTTATTGTGTGTGTGTGTGTGTGTGTGCCACACAGAGGAGGAAGTGGGTTTCCCCAGATTGACAATCCAATTAAATGACTATGTGGTATTGAGAATGGCCGCAGACCGAACCCAGGGAAACAGCAAATACAATATACTCCATTTCACCACATGGCACACACACACACACACACATACAGACACACAGCGAGAAACTACTTGGATTTGGCAGTGCTTTGTCGTCTGTAAGCATGTGCAGCCAGTTATAAGAGCATTAAGCGCACACACACACACACACACACACACACACACACACACACACACACACACACACAGAGCTCATACAGCCTCTCCATCTCTGTTCCTTTAGGCTTTAGTATATGAAAGGTGTGAGTGGACCCCGCGAGGTAGGCGGGGAGGATCAAAGAGCATGACTTGACCTTGATGCTTGCTGCTTGACTCTCACTATTGTAGATAACCGCAATCACAACTGACCTGAATGTATACTCTAGTAACATTCAACATATAGTAGCATTCCACCCTTCACACTCTTCAGTGTCAGGCTGATGGACCCGCCAAGTCAGTGTGTCAGGGTCTGCAGAAGAAGACATCAGAGGAGTGAGCACACAGGAAGCCTATAGGCAGACCAAACAAGTCAAATGCCACACAGGTGATTGATTAGCTGAAGTGACCTGGACACCCGCGTCAATGAGACGGATCATGAAAGAGCATCAAAGGGAGGCTGTTTGTGTGCGCGTGTGTGCGATGGATTCTTAATGCCGCTATAAAGGGCTGTTTATAGCTGATCAACTGCCAGACGACCGATCAATTATTGATGAGGCTGTTTGATATTCAGAGGAGAGGAGATGGATGGAGAGAGGGAGGGAGGGAGTGATATATACTTTCTTTCCCTGTTTATCTCTCTCATCTCCTCTTCCTATCTCTTATTTTCTTTCTCTATTCAGCCCTCTCCATTCTCATACCTGAAGGGGGTGAAGGTTGGACAGAAGGTTGAAGTTCTACTTTCGTTTTCACAATGGGAGCCGATGGCGATAATAAAACGATAAAGATGGCAGGGGGGGAGAACAGACTAGGGTCACTGGTGATGCTGAGCCCTCTCCGTAGACAACGTTTCAGGTAGATGTCCTGGATGGTTGGAAGCTGGGTGTCAGTGATGCGCCGGGCAGCTTTAACTACCCACTGCAGGGCTTTCTGGTGGGAGGTGGTGCGTCACTGAGATGCAGTCGGTCAGGATGCTTTCAGTTGGTCCAGCGGTAGAAGTTGACCAGAATCTTAGGCGACAGATAGGCCCCCTTCAGCCTCCCTCAGGAAGCAGAGGCGCTGTTGGGCCTTCTTCACCCTGGAGGAGGTGTTGACTAGATGAGGTCCTCGGTGATGTGGACACCTAGAAACTTGAAGCTGGAGACACGCTAACTATGAACAGCATTCTGATGTATGTGCCCTTCTGATCGAGATGAGTCAGGGTGGCGCGAAGAGCAATAGATATGATATCCTCTGTAGACCCGAGGTGGGGGCAGGGGACAACCTTGTATGCACCTTCAATATTTGTGTATACATTCTGATGAAAGTTTGGGAGAACAGTCCCGAGGTTGCTTTGGTTGAAGGCACCGTCCGGGGGTTCGGTTTGTTGGCACAATGTAGGTCCTTTAGTGCTAGCTTAGCATTAACATGTGGGGGAACATAAACAGTGGCAATGGTGAACAGGAGTGAAGTCCCTAGGACAACCACCTTTCGTCTTGCCGGAATCCACAGTCCTATTGGCATTGGAAAGCCGTGCGGCCTGTTAGCTGGATAGCGGTGTTGGTGATGCTGTGTTAAGCCAGGTTTGTTTTTTTGTATTCTCATGCAGTTGAATTGTAAGGGTTGTGAAATGAGTGCTTGTTTTCAACAGACATGATCACAGGTACCTACAGCTTTGATGCTAGATGTAATTTAAGGGCCTGTTGAACGATCATCATCTTAGCAACCTGATGAAGGCATAGAAGCAAAACATGCTGGGTGAGCGAATGAACAGATTGTACTTGCTACAGAGAGAAGAGTGCATTCTTCATTATTTCCTGTAAGCCTTATGTTGCACCATATAAGCGATGCAATGTGCACGTTCCCTTTCATCTGTGTCTCTAATTTTACGTTCCTCCTCTCCCTTGTTCCTTCCAATATCCGCTCGGCGGCAACCTAACCGTGTCGTCCAATTTATGTGGCGGCGCATTGTCCCATACGGGGCCCCATCTAGACAATCAAGGCTACCTGATGAGACCCTGGGGGAGATGGAGGAAAGGACGGTAAGGAAGGAAGGATGGAGGGAGAGAGAGAGAGAGAGGAAGATGAGGAAGAGTGGGGGGAAAAACAGGCAACGAAAAACAATGAGGCAAAATCAGAAGATAAACGAGGCGCTATTTCGGTGGCAGGATTTATGTACTGTCAACATTACCCTCGCTATTAGGGGGAATCCAATTACTCCGCGCCTCTCCTCTCCTTTCTCTCTGGGAGAGAGGGAGGGAGGGAGGGAGGGCGTGAAAGACTGAGGGATGAAAACCAAATGGCTACGCAGAAAGAGTGAGAACAAGGACAACTGAGCTCTGCATGATTCATCCCATTTACAACAAAGATTTAGATTTGGGAGAGAGAGAGAGAGAAAGGTGAAGGGACTTGACAATTGAGAGAGAGAGAGAAAGTAAATGGGATGCACAACAGCACAGTGGAACGGAGTAATGGAAGGAGAGTAAAACATACAGTAGGTAGGACTAGACTGAAAGAGCGTAAAAGGAAGAGACAAAAGGGAGTTCTGGCAAGACGGAGCTTCCCTGTAGAGTTAATTGCATGCACCTTCGCTTTTAAGTGGCTGATAAATTATACATGAAAGATGCTAAGACAATAATTATGAGTTGTTTTAGCGCGGAACGAGGGGATGAGACAGACAGACAACAGCTGAGTCGGCCAAGAAATCCTTTACGGGGGAACAAATCTCTAGAGAGCAGAGAACAGAGTTGGTCCCGGAGTGGAGGAATCGCAATGTATTATCGTGATACACTATGTGGCCAAAAGTCAGTGGACACCTGAGCATCACACCTATATGAGCTTGCTGGACATCCCATTCTAAAACCATGGGCATTAATATGGAGTTGGACCAGCCGCCACTCTTCTGGGAAGGCTTTCCACAAGCTTTTGGAGTGTCTGTGGGAATTTGTGCCCATTCAGCCAAAAGAGCATTGGTGAGGTCAGGCAGTGATGTTGGACGAGAAGGCCTGGCTCGCAATCGGCGTTCTACTTCCTCCCAAAGGTGTTCAGTGGGGTTGAGGTCAGGGCTCTGTGCAGGCCAGTCGAGTTCCTCCACACCAAACTGGTCTAACCATGTCTTTATGGACCTGGCTTTGTGCCCAGGGGCTCAGTCATGCTGGAGCAGCAAAGGGCCTTCCCCAAACTGTTGCCACAACGTTGGAAGCGCCCAATTGGCTAAAATGTCTTGGTATCCTGTAGCATTAAGATTACCCTTCACTGGAAGTAAGGGGCCAAGCCCAAACCCTGAAAAACACCTGAACTCAATAACTAGTAGGGGGGTCCACTGACTTTTGGCCATATAGTGTATATCAAGGCTACTATGAGCAACAAACTAGTGGATAATCTGAGTGAAGAATCCACACACAGGTGCATACAAGCACCTGCACATTGGCATTTACTCTAATACAGAGCCCTCGGGTTATGGCCCAAGCAGTTTTGGCCCCTTCAGATTTTAGATGTTTATGTGACCTAGCCTGCAGCAAACACACCACGGATCCATACAACATTTAAAACCCTTCTGTCGATACCTCCCCACCGCTTCCTCCCACCCAACTCCTATTTCTCTCTTTACCACCCTCCTCTCACTCTGTCCATTCGTGGGCACCATTCCAGTGTTTTTTTTTTTTAAGCAGGCACAATATATTCTTCCTTGGTCTCTTGGTAATCATTATAGATCTCTATTAAACCCCCGCCTTCTGGATAGATGGGAAGTGTCAACCAACATCTGGCACTGTGTGTGTGTGTGTGCGTGCGCGTGTGGATAACTATCTATAAATGAGAGAGTGTGGGGGGGGAAAAAAGGAGCGAGATACAAATGAAAATCAAACAAAAAGACAGAGATAACAGAAAATCAAACATCTCTTTTCCTCCCCACCACCCATAGTGGTCCATTTTCACTCTTTAACTATGTGCGTCTTTTTCATGAGCCCTTGTTCTTTTTTTTTTCTCACAGAGCTGTTTCCAAAGCTGTATGGTAACAGCCAGTGATCTCAGCAGTGCTGTTGTGCCCTTAAGCACAGCCACTTAACCCAGGCTAACTCACTCACTCAATATAGTCAATTAAGTTTGCGGATGACACAGTGGTGGTGGGCCTGATCTCCAACAACGACGAGAAGGCCTACCTGGAGGAAGTTGCTGATCTGTCACTCTGGTGCCAGGACAACAGCCTCCTCCTGAATGTCACAAAAACTAAGGAGCTGATTGTGGACTTTAGGAGGACACAACAACAGAGGACGTACTCACCACTGGGGATTAATGGGACTACTGTGGAGAGGGTGAGCAGGTGTAAATACCTGGGAGTCCACATCACCGAAGATCTGACATGGTCCACACACACTGACACTCTGGTGAGAAAGGCGAGGCAGCGCCTTTACCACCTCAGGCAGCTGAGGAAATTCAAAGTCTCCCGGAGGATCCTTCAGTCCTTCTACTCTGGAGCTGTAGAGAGCATCCTGACAGGAAGCATCACTGCCTGGTTTGGCAACAGCTCCGCTCAGGACAGGAAGGCTCTGCAGAGAGTAGTGCGTTCGGCCGAGCGCACTATTGGAATTACACTCCCCACCCTGCAGGACTTATACACCAGGAGGTGCAGAACCAGAGCCTGCAGGATCATGAAGGATCCTCACCACCCCAACAACGGACTGTTTCAGCTGCTGCGGTCAGGCAAGCGCCTCCGTAGTCATGCTGCAAAAACAGAGAGACTGAGACGGAGTTTCTTTCCTCAGGCCATCAGGACTGTGAACTCCGACCTCACCAGGGCCCCCACCAAGACACACACACTGCCCCTCTTATGGACACACACACACACACACACACACTTAGGTAATGACTACACATAATTTATATACATATATACAATTTCTCATATTTCTCATATTACTATAATTTTGTAGTGCTCTTACTGTAAATATTGTGTTGTTGTTTTTTTTTTTTTATATAAGAGCTCTTACTGTAATACTGTAAATATTGTGTTGTTCTTTTATTGTAAATACTGTGTACTGTTGCCCTTTGCACATTCCCGTTGAGCATTGCCACTTTTTCATTTCACTGCACACCCCGTGTGTGTATGTGACAAATAAAGTTCTTGAATCTTGAATACCCAGCCGGGCTAAAATGGAAAAGCACTGCAATGGCATGCTGCTTAGCATAACCGCTATAAAAAGACACACACAGCCTCGCTAACGCGGCGTCCACAGTCCGTGTACTTGTCATATCCGCTATAGCTAACGGTGCGTTTGTGTACTTGTGTGTGTATTTGTGTGTGTTCTTGTGTGTGTGTGCACCATCCATAATGGTTTGCTGGGGGCACTGCCACAGTGGATGGCACCATCAGCTCTAAGGCAGATAGTGTCTTAGCTCTAACTGCTCCCTTCTGCTTGCACACACACACACGCACACACACACTGAAAAGAAAGGTCAATTTCTTGCCACACCACTGGTCTGCCCAAGAAACCTGAATTGATTGATTTGGCTCAATTCTACCGCAGAGAGAGAGAGAGAGAGAGAGAGAGAGAGAGAGAACGCAAAAAAATAGAGAATGGGATCAGGGGATATGAAACAGAGAGAGGCACGAAGACAAATACACTCTCCACATATGCTCCCTGTGTTTTTTTCCCCTATAATCTAAAAGAGCAGAACCTGAGAATGTGGAGCAAGAGCCAACAATTCTGCCATTATTATCCACCACACACACACACACACACACACACACACACACACATTGGTGTGAATCTGGCATGGTAGAGGTGCGTGAGGAGAGGTGTGATTGGATGGCTCTATTCTAGACGTGGTGTCGGAGGCGGGGGGATTCTGTGTGAACAGATGGTGTTTACCTAGTAGCAGGTTGGTTGGATCACCTAACCACCCCCCCTTTGCCGACCGTACCACTTTAGCAACGCAGACCATGTAACAAACACACACAGAGACACACTAAACTCACACACTGATGCAAAAAAAAAACCAAACACACACACACAGAGACACACATGCGTGCCACTCCTCTCATCTGAAAGAGGGATGATAACTCACCAGGATGCTGTCGGGGAAAGGGGAGAGATAAACGAGGGGAGACGAAATGAGAGAGAAAGCGAGAGGCAGAGAGAGATAGAGCGAGGGAGTGGAGTGGAGTGGAGGAGAGGAGAATTGGGCCACTGGTGTTTTTTCTGGTCTGTAGTTATGTAGGTCACTTTTTCCTCCTACTCGGGAGTGGGGAATTTGTAAATCTGACATAATAAGGCATTTGGCCTGCAGTGATGCTTCTGAAGGTATTCTGCCTTTCCTGCTCATTTCCGTTGCACCATTGTGCCGCTAGCTGAAAGCTACCCGGTGGTCTGAGGAGACAAAATGGAGAGAGAGGGGGATGAAGGAACGACGGAACATACTAGGTGGAGTCCAAGCGCGCGCACGCACACACACACACACACACACGTGCAACAGCAACACAAAATCCCTTGACGGTGCCAGAAATTTCAGAGAAAACCAAGAATGCATGTTTTTTCATGCTTCAGACTTCTCTCATTCTCCTTCACCTCTTTCATGTGAGAGAGATCTAAGGTAGCCCGACGATTCCTTACCTCCTTAATAATTCACTCCAAAACCAAAAGAAAGAAAGAAAAAAGGAAAGAAAGAAAGAAAGAAAGAAAGACAAACACAAACACTACATTCCTGTCACCTCAGCACAAGCAATCACTTTGAATCTGCGGAACAGCAATTTTCGATTTAAAAACACACCGCAGAGGAAAAGGGCTTTCACAGAATTGAGTTTTAAGTTAGAAAGCAGAAGGAGAATGTGTGGAGACTAGAAACACCTTGTGGGAATGTTTTCTTGATGACAACGCACGTCCCGTCAGACTCGAAAAACATCGTAAATGTGTGCGCACGTGCGAGCGCATGCACACACACACACATAGAGGGGCAGACGGCGTTGTGCATGAGGTCCGACGGTGCTCTCCAAGGACCAGCTTGTGTTGCTAAAATAAGGCTGTGTCTGGAAAGAGGTGGATTCCCCTGGAGTGGAGCAGAGAAGAGCACTAAAAGCTAAGTGGAGAAGGAAAAAAAAAAGAGCCTCTAGAACTGAAGGGGAGAACGAGAGGACGGAGGAGAGGAATGGAGACAAAATCAAGTGGAGGAAAGGAAAGAAATGAGGTAGAGAATACAGAATTTATTGAGTTATTGTAAGTCGCTTTGGATAAAAGTGTCTGTATGAATTATTGTGATCTTTATGAATTATTACATTAGAGTCATTTAGCAGTGTATTAGGAGCATACGTGTTAATATTTGAATGAAACTTCAGAAACCTTAACAAACGGTGTGCAAACAAGATATATTTCAATTGAATTTCTCAAAGATCTAAAAAAAAAAAAAGATAATTTGTATCAGTTCTAAATATTGTATTCTTGAATAAGAAGTATTAATGGAGTAAAACAAAAACATATTAGTTATTGGACTTTAACATATAATACAACATTATATGCATTAATGATGAGATAATAAAAAAGTACTTTTGCTATTGCAGATAATAAAACTTCAGCTGGAAAAATCATTTGTGGCCACCTGTTGCCAGGCAGATTTCCCATATATGCCACATCATAGTAAAATTGTTAGAAATGTGCAAGACTGAGAAAAAAAAAAAGCCCCGACCTCCTACACCATAAGGACATGATGTATATATTATGTGATTGTGTGTGTGTGTGTTCCTATATAAATTGAATGAAGAATTTAGCTGCAGACTAGTGTGGGAAACACACACACACACACACACACACACACACACACACACACACACACACACACACACACACATCCATGTACAAGTGTATGCACAAACGGTACAGTGAAAGTCGTACAGTTGTGCTGCATCTTACAACTTGGAGTGGAACAAGGGTGTTACATTGGCAACACCAGTGAGAGCTTTTTACTCCCTTCTTCCACCATACGACACCGTGCCGCTCCTTTTTCCGTCTCCCCCCTTCTGTTTCTGTGTCACTCTCTCTTTTTGTCTCAGTCTCACTGCCTCTCTCTCTCTCTCTCTCTCTCTCCCCGTCTGCGCCATTGTGTAGGTACATCCTTTCTCCATTAGCTGCTTTTGTTGTCGTACCCGGGGAGGCCAGTCAAGGGTATGGAGGCATGGAGGCAGAGACGTGACTCAACGCGGCACATACACACACTGTCCGCATACCTGCACTCACACACACTAAACACATTCTCTGTGAAATGAGTGAGTTTAGGTGAAGCGTATGGGGGGGAAAAACACAACCTGCAAACAAAACATACAATAGCTTTGCAAACTGGCAGGCTCGCAGTGGGTGTGCATGTATAATTGTGTGTGTGTGTGTGTTTCTGCTGCAGTGTGTATGTGTGTGTCCTTCAGTGGTTGTGAAGAAATGTGGCAAATGTGGCACAAAAATAAAAACTTCCCAATGAGCTGCTTTTCACAGTCATTGCTGAAAAACACCTTTGATACATTTCACTCTGCTGTTCCCTCCTGTATTAATTGATCCCCCCCCCCCCCGTATGTATTCACCACTTTATTTGCTTGTATTTTTTTTGGTTTGTTCTCAGAGATGAGTTTTACGGGGGCCGCCCGAAATTGGCAATTGATGTGTTTTAAATTCACACGGCCTTGATGGAGTCACGCGGCTAACAAGGAGAGAGAGAGAGAGAGAGATGAAGATGGGCGACAATCAGTCTGGAAGAGCCTTCGCTATGTTTCAAATAATTTACTCTTCAGGGTTCGACTTTTATCAGGAAGCCTTTAACATCACTGGCCGAAGTTGGCTACCTCCGCCCGGCTGCTCTAATTGAGTGACTGTGACAAAAACCAAAAACGACAAGCCCCCCCCCCCCCCCCTTTTTCTGATGTCGACGTGAACTGGGTAATATCTGTGCCGTGTCCCTTTGCTCACAGTTTCAATCACACCACCAGTCAGTGTCAGTCTGAGAGAGCGAGATACGGGTGCACGAGTACCAGGAATTTAAAATAAATAAATAAATAAATAAAAGGATGCGTGGCAGTAAACAACCTCAACCTGTTCTCCGAGCGCTCCCTATCTACGTCTGCACGAGGAGAGAGAGCGAGGGAGCGAGAGAGATACGCAGATAGAGAGGAGGAGACTCAGAGGGAGTGCATTTGAGGAGAAGTGAGAGAGAGGGGGAAGGAGGCTCCTTCCACTCCTCCTTCTGTGTCTTCTGTCTGTCTTTCTCCCCCCCCCAGTCCCCCATTCCCTTCATGCCAGTGTGTGTGTGTTTGAGTGGGCGAGCACCGCCACAGTCCTACAGCCTCCCGCGAGACGCTACTTCAAACAGACTGGAGAAGCACCGCCAAGGGTTCACTCGTTTGTGCGTGCGTGTGTGTGTGTGTGTGTGTGTGTGTGCATACATGTGTGTGACAGTACTGTGTCTATATGCGCACCGTGCGCCGTTATTTCTTCACGTGCCCTTTCACTTCCTCATCTATCGAGCCACTTGTTTTTCCATTCAGACCAATATATCTGCACAGACTCTAAAACAAACCGTGATCAAAGTGATCCTCGAATGCCCTCTCTTTTACTTTCTCTCTCCAACACACACACACACACAAGCACACAAACGCACAGGGCAAAGACGTACGCAGACGTAATTAAACAAATCCATGGTGTCTATTAAGCGTGAAGGCCTCCCTGCTGAGAAAGACGTATTAAAACCAGGATTAGACCAAAACAATTACAAAATGCTACAGATACACTCTGTACCCCCTGACGCCGCTAGCTGGTTGTGCCCGTGTGTGTGTGATCTGCTCTATTACCTCATGTGAGCTATAACTGGGAACATGGGTTACTTCCCTCACATTGCTCCTACTAGTTATTATTACGTTTAATACTTGGCGACAGTTGGCGAGCAAAAGGCAGTAGGGACCTTGAAGCGCTAAACACAAATACACACATGATGGAGGAATGATTTGATTGGATCCTGACAATCAATATTTTTGAGCTTCACCTGGCAAATACAAACCCGCCATACTGCCTCCATCTTTCTTTCTCTCTCTCAAACTCCCTCTGTCTCTGTGGTCTAAAGCAACCTTCATGGCATCCTCTCTCCCATCCTCTCTCCCCTCCCCCCTCCCTCGATGCATTTCTTTTACTTTCCCTTCTTTCATCCGTCCATCGCTTCCTTCCCATCGCCTCTCTCTCTCTCCCCATCTCCTCAGCAGTAGAAGTGGGAAGTCTACCTGACGGATAATCCTGCATTACATCCTTAATCCCCTAAACGTGTTCACATACACACACACACACACACACACACACACAAACACGCGATATCAAACCAATAGGCGGGTGCCGCTGCAGAAGTACAGAACGATAACGAACACATCTTTCGAACACGCGCTCGCATGTACAGTACGTGTTCCTGCGGAGAGCGGTAGCGCCGCGTGTTATCAAATGACTAGTTTTTCCCGGGAGCATCTCGGCATCTTGGGGTTTCTTTCATGACAGTACGGGGGAAAACACAAACTGGGGCCTATATAAAAACACAGCTTTCCCGCTGTGACACACACAGAGAACAAGCAGAGGAATCTAGCCTCAGTACATAGCCTGCCAACAGCCTGCATCGGGCTGTCTAAGAATATCACGAGGAAAAGATGGAGGGGGAAACAAAAGGAGATTGAGCGGTGTGTGTTTGTGTGTGTGTGTGTGTGTCCTTGTGGGTGAGGGGCAGAGACACAGAGAAAGGAATGGAACCAGGGAGTGTAGCTCTCTAAGCGGCGGTTCTCATTAAGTAGTGACTCCAGGGTCCAGTCTCTCCGCATTGATCTGTTTCAAATCCAAAGCTCAGCCATTGACAAGCTCAGTGTACTCAAGGCCCTGTCAACACAGCGCACACAGCACACACACAATCCAGTCCTCGACAAAGTCATATAAACACATCTGAGTCCAACGTGGGAGTGTAATCATCAAAATGAGATAGCCACCATTTGGAAAGAGGGATAGTTTTTGTTACCGACATGAAAGTTGATGAGTCATCTTAGGACCTTTTCTTACAAAATCCTAATGTTTTTGTTTCCAATTTTCTCCCATGGACCAATGCAAAAAAAATGTGAACACCTATAACATCTATATGTGTTGTGGGTATGATGAAGTATGGATGTACATGTGGGTATGTGTGTGCTCCTAGGTGAGCATCCTATGAATAGAGGCCATAGCCAATCAATAGCACTCTACAGCCATCCTTCGCAATGCTAATGGAACTGTGCAACAGCTGGCATTTGGCCAATACCATTGCTGCAGCATCAGCCCAATTTCACACATGTGCACACTCATACACACACACACACACACACACACACACAGAGTGAGAGAGAGAGAGATGGATGTGCTGCGTGACATTGTTTAGGTGATCAAGAATGATCGATGGGATCATTTCACTGCCCCCTCTGCTCCCCTGCATGGCCCATCTACCCTGATCTCCCCCTTAACCACTGGCCATTAGTAACACACACGCACGCGCACACGTGCACGCACGCACACAGAGTTTCACTTTGTCATTGTCCCTAAGGCAAGGTCACACAGCAGCTCTGCCTCCTCATAACACACCTTTTGTTTAGTATATTGTTTAGGCATTGTCTGTTAAGCCTGTGTGAGTGAGTGAGTGAGTGAGTGAGTAAGAGAGAGAGAGTATTTAAACAAAAAACAATACATATTTTTAGTCAAATTATATTTTTCAAACAAGATTACATCATTTACTTTAATTGAAAATTGTATTTAAAAACAATTTACAATATTTTTCAACAGATTTTCAAAGTTAAAGCCCTAGCACTAGCAAAAGGCATGCATAGAGGACCATATAAATTCAGTCAATATCTAGTATTAGTTGTTAAAAGACCAAAATAACACTGTGTATTAGGAGCATACATGTGTTCATATTTGAATGAAATAAATGGTGAAAGAATTTGAGAAAAACTTAGCAAATAGTGTGCAAATAAGATATTCAGATATTTCAATTTCATATGAACATTTCTCAAAGTCTAAAAATTGAGATTTGTATCAATAGTATCATTAGTATTAGTTTTTGAGTATTAGTATATAGGAACAGTGTTATGGTAACTCAGTCATATACATATATATGAATGTGTGTGTGTGTGTGTGTGTGTTAACTGAATGCTGCAACGTTAAGCAGAAAAATGGCAGCCATGGTGTCGCTCCATTCAATCATTTCCTTGTGGAGGTACACACATTACTTTGAGCTAATTGAGGGAAAAGCGAAAAACATTTTAGTCAAATGTGTCGTCTACGTCGCAAAATTGATGGATAGCCAATGCATCACTTTTGCAAGAGTCTTGTGCGTATTCATTCACAGAGGTGTCTGTATGCCCTGAAACCTCAAATGTATTCTTTGGTTCAGCCGTTAGCACACGCATCGCATCAGGACAGGCTCCACAGTGGCCTCGTTTCCACCATCACCTAGTAAAAACAATTTCCTTTCTGTGGTTGCAGAACAATCCTGAATTTGACCTATTTTGCACCAGAAGCAGCAGAGAAAACTACCCGACTCTTCTCGGCGAGAAGCACGGCGCTTTGAAACTGCTGGATGCAACTCTTCTACCGCGCGAAGCATTGTCCTCACCCCATCCCCTGAAATCGGTTTCACATCTGTCGCGACAAGCGAGAGAGCCGCCAGCCGGTAGCTGGTGGGGTGGAGTGACTCACAGTCTGGGCTCGAGGAAAGGTAGACTTCTCCTCCTTTTGTATGTTAATAACACTGACCGGGAGAGAGAGAGAAGACAGGGGGGAAGGAGGGGGAGAACAAAAGGAGGGGTGAAGAGATCAGGAAGCTGAGGAGTCCGCGCTTTAGGGAGAGGGATATTAAAGATGAAGCGGCGGCGGTGAGAAGCAAACGTGGAGGTGAAGCTACTAGGAGAGAGAAAGGAGAGGAACATTAAATAAGATGGAGGACGGCGAGATTATGGATAGCCGGGTTTCAAGTTGACACAACAACGCCGTGATGAGTCAATGAGTCACTGCTCTTGCTGCTGCTATACCCCAGAGGGGCATAATGAGAGAGTCTGCAGATGAACAATGGCACCTCTGCAACAAAAACTCCTTTCCAGCAAAAAAAACGGGTCGGATCAATTTGTTACTTTAGCATGACTGTAATTGTGACACTTGCATCCGTCACGTAGTTAGCTTTGGCGCGGATCGATCACTTAGATTGTTAGCGTAGCATATCAAACAAATGGGAGAACGCTGCAGTCTGCCCCATTGTTCTGATTGAGGATATGATGGTTTCTCGCTTACTAGATGCTTACACACGGTGTTCCAAGAAACCCATCTAGTGTAGGCCTTGCAGGGGAAAAAAAACGCTGAAGGAAGAGGAGGAAAAAGAGGTGCGTAGGAAGAGATTTTTGCTTTATTGATGTATTAGTGGCTGGAAAAGGTGGGAGGGAAAGGTAGTGGCTGATGTTAGGAACCACATTTTAAACACACTGACTTTTTTAACTAGCTTTTTAAAAATGACGACAGCGCGTGACAGGTTGGAACGCCCGACAACACGAGGGCAATGATTAGACAGCGTCAGGTGCGGACGGAGGGATGGTTAGAGGTATGGAAGGGAGGGTGGGGGGATGTAGTGGGGGGTGTAGGTGGCACACATGGCAGCGCCACATGCAGATGGTACGCACGGATGAGCAGCCAGGGTAGTGAAGCGTAAAACCAGCCACCACGCTGGACTAACACACACACACGCGCGCACACACACACACACACACACAAAATGCATGCTGAGAACACCAGTTAGCTTGCCAGCCCTTTACTCACCCAAATCACCACTGTGAAAATTAATACCTCCAACCGTCCATACAAAAAAAACACGCACACAATTTGTGCACACACTCAAGAAATCAATAAATGCATTAAAAATTGATACAGGAAAAAAAAAGCATCTATAAAATATGTGTGGAAAATCTTTTAAAACGTGGTACTTTTAGGGTCGATTGAATAAAAACATTGTTATGTCTTAAGTCGGTTTCAATTATTTCCGTTATATTAAGCTGCAAAAATGATCTGGAGGCTGAGATTGACAGCTGACTGCTCTTTCATCAGTATAAAGTCCTGCTGTTAACATACACACATGCACCTGAATGCCTCCACGTATGCTCAAAAAAAAAAAAATCCCACACACACACACATACACACACACAGTCACAGGCACTGACGGGCATACGCACAATAAACCATGGTACGTTGGGGAGGACACAGGGGGCTGAAAGCAATCTTCCTACTGACCTTGAGTTGGGAGGACAAAACGATGGAAGGGAAAAAAGCCCAATGCGAGGAAAAAGGAGTGAAATACATAATCTATCTCTCCTCTGGCAGAGGGAAACAAATGCTTTCAGTGTGATTGAGGACACATCGCCCTCACACATGCAAACACACACAGACAACCCACGCACACACACAAAACACTCAAACACACAAGTTTGGCTTAAAGAACACAAACTGGAGGCACACAAAACTCATTTTCTTAGAGCAAGACAGGGGGGGCAGAGAGGAAAAAAGATGAGTGGAGATACAGAAACAAAGAGAAAACCAGTGGGTGGAGTGTGTAAGACCAAAAGAGATAGAAAGCGAGAGAGAGCGAAGCAGACAGAGACAGATGGATGGAGTAAAGGAGGGAAGGGAGACGGGGGAGAAAGAGAGAGATGACGGCGAGTGACCGGCCTTTGTAGACGACTGTCATTCCTCACTTTAGAGTCAGCTTCACTGAGACAGTCTAAATGACTCACGGCCCAATACTCTTCATAATCACGCTGTGTGTGTGTGTGTGTGTACGTAAAAGCCACTAGCCTTGTAACAGAGAACTTTATTACCATCTGTTCCCGGCACATGCTTATTTGTTTAGCTGCGACGCGCACGTCTTCTTCAATCGCTTTGCTGTTGTTTTTGTTTTTTTTCCCTCTCTCTCTTCCACTTTGTGCCTCTTCCAATCACCTCTCCCTTTTGCTCCTCTCCTCCCTCCGCTTCACTCTCGGCCTGGCGGGTTGTATTCCAATAAATGGCGTCCAACAAAAAGAAAAAAAAAAAAATTGGCCATTACCTCAGTGGCTTCCTAACTACCTCGCTGATGGTGAAATGGAATCATGTCCCAGCCATTTTAATCAAGGGGATGTGTGTACGTGTGTGTATGTATGCATCAGTACCAATAGAGGCCATTAGGTGGAGCTGGTGCCTGACTGAGAGAAAGAGAGCGAGAGGATGGAGAGTTGAATGAAAGGAAAGGGAAGGCACACTCTCTGTTGCCACTGATTTTGCCAGCAGTGTGTTATGTGTGTCCAACAGTTTCTTGTAGTCTGGTTTGCTTGTGTCCTTGTAAGGAGCAGCAATGTATGTTATTTGAAAGTTACAAAAAAATACACACATATATATATATATATATATACGTATTATTTGGAGCCACACACTTAATAACATTAATAATAACAGAGAGAGAAACAACAAAGCAAAAAACACTGTGGTCCTACGTGGTAAGACTAAAGGTATAATGACAAAGCATGCCTGAGTATGTGCGTACACACACACACACACACACACAAACACACATGCATGCACACACACACACCTGTGCAATCAGAGCGCTTGTTGGCAGGTCAGAGAAAAGGGACAGTAGCCTGGAGGAAGGGCAGGTGTCCACAGATGGAACTTTCTCTCTCTCTCTCTCCCCCCGCTCCCCTCCTCTCTTTTTCCCTCTCTCTCTCTGTCTCTGCCACAGATGGACCCAATCACACCTATTTCTCTCTCACATGCCCTAAAGCTACATAATCAGCATGAGGGTGTGTGTGAGACTTTTTTTATTATCACATAAGGGTGTCTTCTGAATGAATGAATCTCTGAATATACATGCAGTCACTTTCTACAGTACAATACATGTTGTGTTTCTCTCTCACTCTCTCACTCTCTATCTATCTATCTATCTATCTATCTATCGCAGACAACATCCTTGAACATAAATCTTAAATTGTAGAAGTATATTCGTGGGTAACAACAAATTTTATGTGGCAAAAACATTATTTTCATTTTGTCTGGGCGTGTGTACGTCAGGTGACTACTGAACACATGTGAGGCAGCATGCGGGGGGGTCTGTCTGTCTCTCTGACGGCAGGGGGTCCCCGCTAGCCAATGAGACCACCCGCTCTGTAAAGCAGGAAGTGAACCACGGATCTGTCATCTGTCTTCATAAACCCCACCAGTCAGGACCCTCCTAATTAGTCGCCATGGAAACCGTGGTTAATTCCCTGGTCTGCCATGCCAATCACGTTCTGTCTGTGGTAGCAATCAGAAAGGCACATTTATCCACCGCTGGGTCGAATCTGTCTGTGTAACAGAAGTGTTTGTGTGTGTGTGTGTGTGTGTGTGTGTATGTGTGTGTGAGTGAATGTGTGTGGGTGGCTCTGGTTATGTGTGTGTGGTATGTACAGCCTTGCAGAATATGGCCTTGATCTTTTTAAAAGCCTACATTACGACTGACTACATTGTAAATAAAAGTCATGTTTGTTCAGATAGGAGGCAGATGTGCTGTAACAGAGGGTGTGTGCCACTGATCTGTCTGTGGGAACTGTTTGATTGGCTTGAAGATTGCAATCCCCCCCCCCCCCCACACACACACACACACACAAATCCATCAAACAGAAATATATTATACGTGACACAAACAAAAACCCAAAGTTACAGACACAGAAACAGACATTTAACCTTTTCCCCGGGGGTCAAAAACAACACAACCACATAACATTCAAAAACGAGTGGTCACTTCGATTTTCAAACCGAAAGCAAATTATTTCCAAACAGTCAATCCATTTAACCAAATGTAACAATTCAACCTTGGACCAGGAAAGGGAGAACGCCCACCATGTTGTAAATATTGAGAAAACACTAGAATAAATAATGCAACTGGAACGGGGCGCCCCGTGTCACATCTAGTTGACGCCGTCAGCCACCTGTCAATCACGGTAATTACTATAAATCGGAGAGTGCACACCAGAAGGCTAGAGGCTGACACGCGAATGGGTCCTCACGGGCAAACTCAACAACCAACCAACCGCCGACACACACACACACACACACACACACACACACACACACACAAAAAAGCGTACATACTGGCATGCACGGACGCCAAGCATAACTTCAAACATAAATCAAAACCAAGGCCTATTCAGATGTATGGTGTTTGATCACACAGCACCCCCCCCCCCCCCCCAACCTTCCCTCAAACACACACACACACACACACACACACACACACACACACACCACCACCAGATATGTGCATCCACACACCCCTACACTGTAGCAAGACTCCAGCATCAGCATTAAAATCCTACAGCTATATTGAGCAAAAGCAAAAACAATGTGTGTGTGTTTGTGTGTGTGACAGAGAGAGAGAGAGAGAGCATGTAACTCCACATCAGGAGAATACACAGAGATTTTGGCATAGTCAAGTTACAGCAAGGATCTATTGTTCGGCACATTGTTGTCTGAGGGGGGGGGGGGGGGGGGGGGGGGGGGAAGAGTATCGCGCGATGCCATTTGCACCGCCGTAGCTCCGAGGGGAATATCCGGGGGTCTTACCTGTCTCGTGAGAGAGGGTCTTGGTTCTTCCTGTGTTGCCCGAGTGATGCATCGCTCCGTACTCGTCTCTCTTTCGGATTAACCCTCTATCCTTCTCTCCTCTCCTCCACACTCCGCTCCTCTCCTCTCCCTTCAGAGTCCTGTTTTCTTGATGCTCAATCTTTTTCCTTTGTCAAAAAAAGTCCTCGTTGTCTTTTTTTCTCCGTCGCCGTTGTTCTTTCGTCGCTTCTTTCTTCTCCTCTCTGCGCTCGTTTGCAGTAAGCTCCGTGAAGCACAATCCGCTAGCTGAGCTGAGCGCGGGAGCACCGAGAGAGAAAGAGAGCGAGAGAGAGAAAGAGAGAGAGAGAGAGAAGGTGCCCGAGAGACACACACTCACACACACACCCCAGAACGGTGTGAATCGACACACTCACACATGTGCGGCTGTTGCGCTGCAGAGCCAAACGCTACTCCCCAGAACACCGGGGGAAAAGATCGGCGCAATGCCCTGCACCACTCTTCTCCCTTTTCCAGAATGTTGCAGGTCTCCCCTCCTCTTTCTATTCCTCAGTCCTTCCTTTTATGCTCGATCCGTCACACGGCGAGGCCACGAGGTTAAAGAGAGGGGCATAGGGGAACGGATGGATGAGGAGATGCTGAGGGAAAAGAGAATGCCTTTCGGCCCTTGGCAGGCAGAGCAGAAGAGAAGGAGAGATGTGGCTGCGGCTCCATCCTCCATCTGCCCACAGCTGAGACTGAGAGCAGACTCAACACACACACACGCGCGCTCACACACACACGCGCTCACACACACTCTCTCTCTCTCTCTCCACAGCAGCACCGCGCCACAGAGAGATGACGGGGGAGGAAGGAGGAGGGAGGGAGCCAACGAATGAGCAAAAGGGAGCAAGTGAGAGAGAGAGAGAGAGTGACAGAGGGAATAAGAGAGAGAGAGAGAGAGAGAGAGAGAGAGAGGGGGGTAGGGGTGAGACAGTGCAAGAGAGCGAGTGGAGTGGTAGAGACGAGGAGGAGGGGTAAAGCGAACGGAGGGAGCACAAGAGGGAGGGAGCGAGCAATGGAGCCCACGAGCGCTAGAGAGCGAAAGAGTGGCAAAATCATTGGAATGTGACAAAGCATGCACATCAAAGGCGAAGGGGAGAGAGAGAGAGAGAGAGAGAGAGAGAGAGGAGAAAGGATAAAGAGATACGGGGATACACGAGGGAGTGGGTAGCAAAAAGAGAGGGAAAGAGACGAAGAAAGGTGGAAGGAGAGAAAGGATGGGGTTGAGGGTGAAAGGAAAAAAAGACAAGGCAATGAGACAGAGACAGAGGGAGGGAGGGAGGAAAGGCAGAGGACACTGCGGCGATGAAGCCAGTAATATGTCAGATCTCACATGGGCACATTCACATCCACATCATGTCCCCATATAGAAAGAGAACAATGTCAAACAATACAGCAGAACAGCACCCGCAGATTCCCCCCGGCAGGAACAGCCTACTATAACAAAGCTCTCACCATCAGTTCATCTGACAAAGGACCACTGCTCACCAGCCCTGTAGCCCATCAATATTTTTTTTTTTCACCATAGATACAATAGACTCACTTACAATAGAACTGAGAGAGAAAATCCTTTTCGATTTCAGATAAGCGATAAAGTCTTTTGTACACACAGACAGAAGATGCGGGTTATGGAAGGAGACATTTCTAACAGCTAAGGAAAGCCAGTAATAGATCTGTGTCCCTCCGTGGCCCCGCCAGGCTACACAGCTCAGGTGGCCCAGGTTACCAGGTGAGTGGATGTCCTCACAGTGTCCAGCAGAGGGCAGACATCCTGTCAGATATCAGCCAGAGGGTGAGGTCATCTCTCTAGCCATCTGGCCGATGTATCGATCGACATATTAATATTTATATCATCTTATATTGCTGAATACATTGATCAACGTTCACTTAAGTCATTTATCAACTGACCATATGCATTTAGACGTTGATGAGTCTATCACTGAGGGGATGAAGCGTTGAGCTAGTTGTTAGTAAGCTTGTCTAGAGTGTCTGCATCTCTTTTTACCCCTCTTCATTCATTTATATACCTAATGTCTAATCTTGAGGTGGGAACATTTTGGCCAATTTGCCTCCAGGATTGGCGGATGGAAGAAAATGAAGGATTATTATGGATTATTATATTATCTCTGTCTCTGACTCTCTGTCTCGTCTATTATGTGTGAGTGATAATATAAATGATTACATATATAGATTACAAGTCATTTATAATATAGAGATATGTAGTAGAGATATGTAGTATATATCTGTGAGAGTATGTGTGCGTGATAATAAAATATTATATGATTCTACAGAAACTCGTTAAACCTGTATTCTGTTTACCCCAATTCTAAAGTATATATGTGTTAGTCAAAATCTAAGATACACAAATCTAATGAAGGTCACACAATGTTACATATATTCAGAATATTCCAGAATTTCTCTCCTTTCGAAAAAACAGAAAGAAAAACTGAGATTAAACGAGTATAAATCCTCTTGATTTTTTACAATGAGTTTTACCACTGTAGATTATTTGCAAGTTATAGTCATTTAGATGACATTTTATCAAATTTCAAATTGTATTTATAGAGAGAGATTATAGAGATATATCAAAACTACCATGTTTTGTTTCTTTGTGGAATACACAAAACGGATCATTTCAGTTTCATATTACTATTTACACATAATAGTAGATTTGTAATTGACTACGTAGCTTATTCAGTTTTTTAAAAACTCATTAAAGACAAACAATAGTTAATAATTTCATGTACTTGTTAGATACCTAGGATGATTCTTATGGTCTGACGTCCTTCTGTCCTGATTACATTTGAAATAGCAAACAACCTTGACTAACCACCCAACAGTCAAACCAAATAACTACATGGTTGTGTCATTTTAGTAAAAGGAATCAATACAAAGCACAATGCGGAAGGCTTGAAAGAGTCATGAAAAAAGCAAAAACTGCACAAGAGCAAAAATAAACACTCTCTATACTGTGGTATAAAGAAATTTCACAGTTTCAAAACTATTTACAAAAAAACATGTACAAATTTGCATTGCTGTTTACAAGTGTAGACCAGTCTGCACTCCTCCCCCCATTCCGATACCACTTCACACCTTTGTCTGCCAAAGCACCTTTTTACTGCCAAATATAAAAGGAACAAAATATAATATATACATACAAATCTGCTTTATTTCACAAGCCTGATTTATTATCCACAATCAGGACAACTACTATCCAATCATACTGAATGAGATACACAACCTTTCTAGTCAGGATGTGTTTAGATACTCACTGCATCAAGGCCATCAATACACATCCTGTCTATCCTATCCATGCTAACATCGCTGTCCTAGCAACAGACTTCCTCCTATGCCTCATCCACAGTAAACAAAGTTTTCTGTTGGCTTTCGGCATAAATTAAATTAAAAAGTAAAACAGAAGTGAAACCAAAGTTCCCGTTTTGCCGGTGGCCGGAGCGCAGCTGTCCCGTGCCTGCTAGCATAATACAGCTTCTGAGCTAATAGCTAAAGTTGTTGTACTTCCGTTACGCCACAGCTGCAAAGCCAGCCCTTTCATGGAACCGTAACAAACTATACGTCGTTGGAATCGTGATTTCATCGGTTACAAAGCATGTCTTCAATGTCATCAATAAACTTGGCTCCCTTTAGCTGGCTGTGTACCGGATCAAAGCTACATAGACCACGTTTATTCGTCGTCAGCATCGGTAGGGGCTGCTTGGATGTACCGAGGGACTGTTTGGCAAATACTGATAGGAGAATCATGTGGCTGGTCTCATTCTCTTCCAAAGATCAATTTCTACACAAAGAGACCACACGTAGGTAGGTAAAGGCTACTCACAAGCCACAGGCAAGCGAGAAATGCCGGAGCTCTGGAAAGATTATTTGCCAAAAATGATTGGACATGGACGTTTATCGACATTTTCTCCAATGTTGGAATGTCTGTGGGACTACAAACTCATACTGGTTAGCTCCATTGGGCCCCTGAGTCATATTGAGACCGATTTTACCTTCAGATTGCTAGGATAAAATGTGAGAAATCACCATTGTGAGTTCACCTGTTTTGTTAGCACTCCTCGTTACAAAAGAGGAGGTCATTCTTGTTGTAAGATAGGTAGCAAAAAATGATGTGAGGTGGTGTATTTCACGGTCAGTTTGATTTAATATTTCACTCTACAAAACATGATGAAGGTGAAAAAAGCAGCTGGTGTGACGCGGGTGCGCTGGTGCTATGATGGACAGTGATGCAGTCTGGTTTTCTTGGGTGCAACTGTAGAGCTGTGGCTAAAATCAGGCTAATTTTGGAGACTCAAACAGTGAGTGTTACGGTAGTGACATGAAAATTGAAAATATGAAAACATTTTTTAGCTTTACAATATATCAAGATGTTATGTTGAAAAATTTGAAAAATGTTTTGATATTGTTTTGATCAACATCATTTTAAAGCAATATGACGTGGCATTTAAAGTGTTTAATATTTAATTTAGCATTATCTCATACAAAGCCTGTGACCTAATTATATGTTAAAAAAAACACTGAAAACTTAGTAATTTTCTAAAACACTTTACTTTGGTGGAGACTGCAATTTGAACCACTTCTGTAGAATCACCCATATACATATATAGTGAGCGGTGCACTTGGAATATTACAGTTACGTTACTGTGGGAACTTGGTACTCCATGATAAACGTATACATGTACCGGTAAATGTGGACATTTCCCAACTCAAATGTATACGTTTACCGGTTAATGTTTGTGGAAAATGCTAGCCACAGTAGCGAGGCTCTCTCACAGTCCATGAATGTCCCACTGACTACTTTTCTGAAACACGGTGATTGTGCGTTATGCCATTGATATCGACCGAAAGGTATTTGTTGTAGTAGAGCCTTATTAACAAGTGGCCTCATTGAGTTATAATGAGTCTTTACAAGTGATTGAGAGGAAAGCATGTTATGACATCAACATTTTTTATTTTACACATGGATGGAAATGAGTTGTGTAGGCATCTGCATCCACTACTGGGCTATATATAAAATCAATTTATTGGCCAAACTACATCTACGTTGAATACATAGACTGTCAACACAGCAACGTCTTATCTGCCTACCAAAAGTAACGCCAATGACACCAGTGTGGAGAAAAACTGGTCTGCTGTTGCCAAGTTTCTGTTGTCGTAGCATTACATGAATGAATCGCCCAGTCTGTCAGACCTCAGTTTACTACAGAGGCCAATCTGAAGAGGTATTCTGGCCACGTGGTGTGCTGTACTCACAACAAAACGTGGGACAGAAATGAATGAGTCTCGCGCTACTGTGGCTAGCATTTTCCACCCACATTGACCGAGTCACCTTGGGAAATGTCATCATTTACCGCCCCACTGGTAAACGTGCACATTTAAAAGGGAACACCAATTTCCCACATTTACCGTAACATATACATATATCACTTACATATATTCACACAGATGTGCTGATTGTTACTGCAGTAAGGCTCTATACCTGCTGCTCAGTGGGCCAGCTGGGCCAGTACAGAGAGCAGGTGTGCAGCTAAGGGCTGTAGTGGAGAGGGAGGAGTGGGGAGCAGTAAACACTGACCCCTGAGCCACCACTCCAGAGGACTGCTGTCAGCCTGATTTTCTACCTCTTCATGTGACAATCTCGGACGCCATCCATCACCCTCCAACATGTCGCAGATGCACATACGTGACGTCACATCGGCCATGCGCGGGGAGCCGGGCGCATATACCGTTTGTATGTATGAGCACATACGCACACCCATATGTATGCATAGGTGCGCAGTTCCACGTGCACGCAGGCACACACACTCAAGATACACACACACACACACACACATTCGCGTACACAGATGTTGGAGGCTCCATTTACAGTGAAAGGGGGCTGGGGTCTGCAGGGATGACTCCATCATATTAAAGTTGAGAGCGCGGCCTAGGCAGAGGCAGCAGGAGTGCAGGAGGAGACGCTGGATTTCTAGATGAGGTTCACGTCGATTTGTCATGATAAAAAAACCATCTGAGACAGAAACAAATTGCTTTCTTGACAACACCTTGTAATACTCCATCATGCACACATACACACATACACTCATGTGAGCCCCCTGCACATAAACACATACACACACACACACACACACAGACAGATACACATGTGAACACAAAGTGATACATATCCCTGTACAGGTTATTCATCAATGCCATTCAGGATCATTATCCCTGGCGTATCTGTATAACCATATATATATTATGTCTATATACGGGCTACATGGGAGCTCCCACTCACTAGAGAGTGTACTAGAGATTCTACCTACAGTACTCCAGCATGGAAGGCTTGAGAGGGAAGAGAAATCAGGATGTAGGAAGGAAGAGAACTGAAAAAAGGTCTGGTGTTGGGAGAGAGAACAACGGAGCATATGAAAAGGTCAAACAGACAGAGGTGAAACAGGGATAGCGTAATTGCATGAGGTGATGTAAAACCTGTCTGTCTCTCTCTCTATATATATATAGAGAGAGACAGGTTTTCATTATTCCCATATCAAAGTCTTGCTCCATAGGTACATACTTGTGGGTACAGCTAAATCACTAGCGATGCTACCAGTCTTTCTTATGTTAATATAGAAAATTGGCAAGCATGCTACTTCCTGTATTCTCTTTTGCTTTTCTGTGTGTAAACATTCTCTCCTCCTCACTATTCCTTTCCTCAGTGACACTTTTTTGTTCCCTGTCTTTCTCCTTTACCTTTTGCCTGTTACCACGCACCTATACCTTCTCCTGTTTCTCCCTGTGTCTACCTGCCTCCTGAACGGAAACACCAAGGGAGAGTGGGTGAGGGGAAAGGGGGGTGAGGAGAAGGAGGAAAAGGGGGTGGGGAATAGATGGAGGGAGAAGGTTGTACTATAAGGTGGCCCCCATGGGTTGAACATGGTCATTTGTCATGAGGCTGAAAGCTTAAGAAAAGACTAGTTAACCTTTACAGCTGATCCCCGCGAGACACGGGAAAAAACCACAGCCCAGCAAAACACCTCCAGGAGAAGCTGTTGTGCACACACACATGCCTACGTGCACACACACACACACACGACGCTAGCAGCGAACATCAGAATCAATAGCGGTGGAAGAGAAAGAGGGACACGGTGGCTACAATCTCTTCCCCACCTCCCATCGCCAATTCTCTCTCTTTTCCCTCGGTGGAAAGACTCGCTTGTCTCCATAGTCCCTTTTCCTTCCTCTTTTCATCCCCCCATTCCTCTCGTCCCCCCCCCACACCCCTGCCAGAGTAATTAATCACCTTGTGCTAATGAGCAATTAACTAATGACAGATTGACATGTCTCTGCGTGTGTGCGCATGTCTGAGCGTGTGTGTCCATGTGTGTGTGCAAGCGTGTGTGTGAGTGTCACCAGAGACACCCTCAACACGCTAATGTGATTAATAAGGTTAAGCTTGTATTAGGGATGGGCCACAAGGAGCGCACAAGGAACTGCACGCAAAGAGTGCACGCAACGCACATGCAAAATCACGTGCACATATAAGATTCTTTGATCCACGGGGCAAAGAGCAACCCATATACTCTTTTGATAGATGAAAAAAAAGCATCAAAAGCTCCATACATTTCATATTCTCAGTATCCAGAGGTTGATTCTCCTCAGGGAAAACCATTGGATAACTGTACGCCAATCTACGAGCCGTTTCTGTTTCATTGTCCACTCTTATTAGTCTCTTTTCATTCAATACCACTCGTTCAGGACCACGGAGAGCGACAGGGCATGCACACACATCTCTATTCTCAATGCAAATGCATTACACTTCCCCATATTAGTTCTCCATTCACGAGACTTGTTTCAGAACCACGGACAGCGGCACAAAAGGGAGCCTGTTTTTCTGAACAAAATTTGATGTGGCCTTCGAAAAAAACATCGTAGCACGACTGTACCGAACGATTATTGCACCGTACCAAACTGTTACAGAAATGGGGGAAAAAGGAAGTGATGTCAGGTAGTTACTAGCGTTCCTGTACCTGGTGTGCATTTCATCAGATTTATGGGACCCCTCCCCCCTTCGCCTCCCCCCGTTCCAACAGAAATGTAGTTACAGCCAGATTATTTGATACGCAGGAGAATCCTTGCACTACATAATAGGGAGTCTAACCTAGCCACAAGTATGTGAGTGTGTGACTGTGTGGCTGCACGTACATGCTTCTGTGTGTGTGTGTGTGTGTGTGTGTGTGTGTGCATGTGACCTAACAGTATGTCCCTCTGGAGAGGTTTGGCGCACACCGAGACTCATTTGCATTCTCGCGGCTCTGTCATTTTTTGCCGTGGTTTCAGAAGTGAACAGCTGCTTAATGGTCATAGCTCTTCAGAGAGAGGACATTGGGAGGCACTGAGGGGGTAGCCAGAGTTTTCTGCATTGTCTCACACACACACACAGATTCAAACACACAAACACACACCAGGTATAGCCTGGTTCAGCCACGGTTCCAAGAGCGAGATTGTGATAATTTAGCAGATGTTTTCCTACCTAAAAGTGACTGTGGGGGGCTTTTCAACACTGTTGAATTTAACTACAATGGAAAACAAATCTAGCCGCACATGCACCGTAGCTGATGGGACACAACAAGAGAGAGAAATCCTCAGCTCAGCGTGGCAAAGATGAATGTTGGCATTGTAGCAAAAAAAACGGCATACGATGAAAATGGAATTATCGCTGTATGTCGAGGACATCCTTGGTGCAAGCAACTGATCACAGGCATGATATCTCTTCAATAAGAGAATTCTTGCTACGTTGAATGGATGGATAGATTGGTGGATGGAAGGAGCAGTGGAGGGTATTTGTAAACCCTTATTTAAAAAGCAAAGGAGGGGATTGAAGCCGGGTTGGGGCGGGGGTGTTCTCTAATTTCGGTGGAGCTCATGAATTCAAACTCAAGCCGTGCGCTACACACACACACACACACACACACACACACACACACACACACGTATCAAATGACATTCATCTCTGTGCTCATTTGGGTGTTTGACTTGAGTGAACGGTGCAGACACACACAGATGGTTTGCGTTTCATGAGATGCCAAAAGAAGGGATTTGGTGAAATAATAGAGAATAGAAAGTGAGTTTTTTTTTCCGCCACACAGTGTTGAAGCAGAGGAAGCAACCCTGGCTTTCTCTCCAGCAGGGAACCTTATGTCTTGACCTTTACAGCCCCGAGATAACTCAAATGTCCTTTCTGACAAAGCACATTGTGGAGATTAGGTCACCGCAACATTTGGATAAAATGCACTTTAAAAAACTAATTGATTGATTGACAGGTTTATTGATTAACTGACCACTGCTGTAGGTTAAATTCAGTTACCAGGCCTAATTAGACCCTGGGCTTTAGACCGTATAGTAAACATGTTGAAATATATTTCATTATAAATATGTTTCATTTACACAAAATATTCATCAATGCTTCCTCAGAAAAAAAAAATGTTCTTTGAAATTAAGAAATTTTGGTTTGGTTTCTTGAAACAAACACATTGGTTGCAGCCATAGTTTCTACACAAGAGTAAAATATGGCTGCTTTAACTAAGAAAACAAACAGCAAAATACTTAAAAAAAAAAAAATAAAAATAAATAGATTTTTGACACCAAAATGATCAGATGACACCACAATCTGTGGCACCTGTAGAATCGGTTGAAGGAAACTTTGTGTCTTGTGTATTCCCTCACTTTTCTATTTTTAAGGTATTTGAGATTCACTTGACATTTTAGAAATTCCTGTAACACTTTACAACATGTACCTGACCAGCTAGAAATTGCACATTTTGGAAGCTGGTGTAATTTCATTCAAGGGCATTTTTATTATTATTACAAAAAAATGTCTTGAACATGACATTTCCAATAGCCTGCGGCTAATAGCAACCCTCTGATTTCCTTGAGGTGGAGAGTAAAATCAGCGTGATAGACTCGATAGATAGATAGATAGATAGATAGATAGATAGATAGATAGATATTGCACAAGTTAACAAGCTGCAATGGCTCAAAACCATACAATGGGGACAGAAGGTATGCAATTGATATGTGACTCATACACTATAGGTTTGCATTGTCAATATAGATGAACACTATCTATACACATACAACATGACTGTCATCTACTGCTCTTTCAGCTGAAGTGCCAGTGTGTCGCACACAAACTGTATATAACAACTTGGGTGAGATCCTTACAATGCAGCTATGTGGACTTGGACATAAAGGGGCCTATAAAGAATGATCAGAAAACCAGAAGGAGGGGGTGATTGTAAATGGCCCTAACAGAAAGAGAAAAGAAACACACAAAGACACCACACACCCACATATCTGGGTGATGATGAGGATCGGAGAGGTTTGGAGGAGCCAGACAGGACAAGCAGGGGACAGGACAGCTCTAACATAGAGACAAATGACCCCACAACATTACAGACAAGACGGACCTGAGGAGAACAGGGGGAAGGTAGTGCCTGGATACATGGAGTAGAGAAACAAAAGACAGAGAGAGAGAGAGAGAGAGTGAAAGCTAGTTCAAACACAAGGATTGATGGGCTTGTAATTTTCTCTTTTCTGCCTGCTAAAGATGATGAATTTGTCTGTGGGGAATTTAATCAGACTCCAAAAAAACAAAAAATGCACACACATAGGCACGTTGCAACACAACCTAAACTTGGGTAAACAAACAGCACAATACAAACAAATACAAAGTTTGCATGTGAGCTCGCGAGAAAGTCTGGATGAAGGCAATTTGAGTGTCCATCTACAAACATACTTTATTTCCATTCCTTTCACTTTCAAGGACGATACAGAACACAAAAAAGAAAATACACACAAAGACATGTAATCTACTGAGTCTATAAGAAGGCAAAGCATGCATGTATTTTCCAGGAATCAGGAAACGCATTAACAAAGGATTGATTTCCAGAGTACGTGTGCATCTCCGTATGTACGTGTGTGTGTGGGTGCACGTGTCCTGTGGTGGGTCAGTACCGGACATGAATGCTGCTTCTGTACCAAACTGAATAGATTGCAATGCTTATGCCACACAGATCAATACACACAAGCTATGGCCAAATGAATTGCTTGTGACAAAGCAAGGAAGACCGCAAACCTCTGAGTGGAAGAATGCCTTACAGAGAACTAGGGGAGGTAGTGTATGTGTGTGTGTGTGTGTGTGTGTGTGAGAGAGAGGGAGAGAGAGAGCAAGAGAGTGAGTGAATAGAGTTATTGTTCGCCAATAAGGAATTTCTATTTGAAAGGCTTGTAGAGTGTACAGTCTATTCATTCATGTATATGGCCTGCTCAATAAAAAAGAAATACGATGAACAAAAACAATACCAAAAGAAAAATGAATACCATGAACAGAAGAAGAATGGAGAAAAGAGAGACAAAAAGAGAGAAATGCAGAGAGTGGAGAGAGAGAGAGAGAGAGAGAGAGAGAGAGAGAGAGAGAGAGACATTGAAAGAAACAGGGGGGGGGCGGGCAAGTGAGTCTGGGGGTTTCTGTCATCATGATGGATAGATGAAGAGAATAGGGGCTCCCAGAAGGAGAGACGTAAAAATAGAAAAAGCACCTCTCCCCTGACACCCCTCCTCCATGCCCATTTATCCAATCACGAGTCTCCCTCTCCCTCGCACCGCCTCATCCCTCTCTCTCCTTTCACCTCTGACTCCTGTTGTGCTTTTTTTTTGTAGACATCATCTCCAAACATCTCTCCTCTTTTCCAGCCCTCCTCGGTGTCCATTTTACTCCTCTACTCCCACCTACACACCCGAAAGATAAAAACCCTCTCTATCTCGCTGGGGTTTCCTCTCCATCGCTCCCTTGCTGTAAATGCTTTCTAAATGTTTGCACTGTGATCCCAGATGACAGACTTATACAGTACACACACACACTTTTTTTTTTTTTATACCTATATTTACCCAGGCATGGTTTGCTGAGCACACACACTCTTTTTTTTTTTTCAGTAGCAATAACCCTGCTTCACATTCATACAGTTGCACACGTTCAAACTAGCGGTCTATGAGGGATACTAAGGAAGCAGCTCAGAGCTCCACTTACTGCCCTGTGTGTCTTAAATGCTTAACAAGCCAAACAGCACACACCGAGGCAGACGGGAGAAACGCTCCTCAGCCATCTCACTCGGCTCTCCTTACCATTCCATTGTCTTCTACTATATCTATCACTCTCATTAACCACACCCCCCCCTCTCTCTCCATCCCTCTCCCTCTCTCTCCGGAGAGGGAAAAACAAACAGCTGTCAGGGTCAGGCTTACAGATGAATTCCAAATGACTTTGAAGGGCAGAGGGGCCGACCAACTTTCTCCAGAGGGGCCGGTTACAGACGCGTGCACGTGCATACATACACAAATGAATACACCCACAACACACACACACACACACACACACACACACACACACACACCAGAGTGCAGCTCCTGTTTGAATCAATAGTCCCATCTCATCTCTTTCATCCAGCCTACTGTCAAGGTGAGGCCAGTCTATGTGTATATGTGCATATTTGTGTGTGGTTACACACACACACACACACACACACACACAAAAAAGTGGCAAATCCAATCTGATGCCTATTGCTGGAAAGTCCAATAACCAGAAACGCATCGTATAAAACAAGCAAACGGGTTCACAGCTTCCGCACTCGCTATCTCGCTCGGCTCTTTCGTGGGTTTCGCGGGTATCGAGTCTGCCTGGCAAACTTTCCGACGATAAAAGACGTCGTTTTTATTTTGACTTTCACTCACCACCTGCAGCTCAATTCAGACCTTTCATCGGGGTAAAGATCGGTCGATGAATCATTTTTCATCTTATCAATCATATCTTACGTGCTATCTCTCCGTCTTGTCTGATGTCTGAGTCCACTCTCTATCACTTGCCTGGCACCTTTCATCCATCACCAACGAGAGAGAGAGAGACCTCTACATTATTCAATAGCCATACACAACTCAACAATTTTTCTAGAGCTCGCTGTAATTTCTTATTTAATGTACTAGCATTTAGAAAGCATAGCACGGATGCGTGTGAGCGGTACTGCGTGCATGTTTGTGTGTACGAATGTGTGTTTGTTTACCGTTACATGTATGTATGAGTATCGATAAGTAAATACGTCGCAGTTTATTGAAGCCCGATCGGATTGGCTGGATCAGTTCAACCAGTCAGAGCTGTACTTTCCAAACATTTTTCAAGCTAGACATGAAACTCATATTTAGGCTGTCTCGCAGCAGAGTGGGTTTCAACAGCGGCTGACGGAATTTAATTCAACACTTTTTAGTGCTCGAGTGTATGTCGGTGTGTATGTGCCCGTCCATGTGTGTGGGTTAGTCCTTGTAAGTCTTTGAGTTTTGGCAGCGAGATCAGAGGAAATGTGTGTTGTGTTTGTGTGTGTGTGTGTGTGTCTGCGTGCGCGTGCGACAGAGTAGGCATGAAAGTGAGATTCTGCTCTGAGACGTTTGATGTCGAAGAACAGCGTCTGCTGTCTGTCTGCCAACTGCCAACCCTCTATCACCATCCCAACACATGGCCCCCACAATGTGTGTATATGTATGTGTGCGCATGTGTGTTGTTTGTTGTTTGTTGTGTGTATAAGTGGCCTGATTAGACAGGAACTTGGCGATGTGACACTGCTATAGAGCTAGTTAGGCTCATAACATGTACCTCACAGTGTCACAGCGTCAATGTGTGGGTCTAAGAACGCAAAAAATAGGATTTCTTTTTTGGTCATGTGACACAGAGGCAGAGTGAAAGAGAGAAATATGAGAGGAAGCAAGTTGAGTAAGTGCGGGTATCTTTGTGTGTGTGTGTGTGTATGTGTGTGTGTGTGGGTGTATTGGAAAGGGTGAGTAATCTCTCACTTCTCATACCTCTCATCCCACACCGACAATCTTTGGATGGGTCCTTAACATACAGAGTCAAGCACACTTAGGTCTAATTACCCACCATGAATGTGTGTGTGTGTGTTATTTGTGTTCACCAGTGTGTGTTCTGGCATGCCCCGAGGCCTGTTCCAGCACGGTGTTGATGTTACAGAAGTGTCATTCAGTGCCACACTCCTATATTTAACCATCTCCAAGTTTCAGCAAGTAAAATATACAAGAACAGAAAGTATGTATGAAACAAAAAAGTATAAAAGAGAAAATCAACTGGAAAAGCGAATGAAAAAAAACAACTGCCTTCCATATTTGGCCTCAGAAGGCTGCGTGACGCTTTCAAGATGCATCTAGGTACGTGGGCAAAAAAAAAGAAAGCGATCCAACAGACGTATGAAGAATGTCTGAAGAAAAGAAGGAGATGAGAGATAAAACTGAAATACGGAGGAACAAAAGAATGAAAAGAGAGAGTGGAGAAGAAAGAGGGAAATGAGATCTGTTCAAAAACTCAATCACTTCCCTTTGACTCAAATTCGTAGGCATGCATGCCCACACAAACACAAACAAAAAAATAAAACTGAAAACATGGAGGTACTTACATACACACCAAAAAATACTAACATACCGGGAGAGCGATTCAGGTGAATCCTGCAGAGCAAAAAAAAGAAAAAACACAGCTTTTGCACACTGCATTTTCATTCTGATAGGGCTAGATGCAGCTAGTCTGCCTCTTGACAAGTGACACACACACACACACACACACACACACACACTGTGAGAGAAAGAATTTTTTTTTTGTGAATCAATGGCGCACGGCACAAAGTGCAGTCAAAGTGTGCACAGTGTGAGCAGTGTGTTTTGTGCCCAGAGGCGTGCGGCGTGTATTAACATGAATAGATTAGCAGTAGGTGTAGGCTGGCTTCAATTGCGACCAACCAAATCACCTCTTTTTCCTCCCAGAGCCTTTTATGAAGAAAAACTATCATAGAATATGCCTGCACTTTGCACCGTGCGCTTTTTGACATAGTCTTGAGCAAGAGGTGCTGCAAGCGCAAATTCCTGTAATCCTCGCCATGAAAAAATTGCACCTGCGCTGCTCGATTGTTACCGACACACCCCCTAATGCGCCTCTCTCGTCCCACTTTTAGGCGCAGGCAAGTTCACGGCGAGTCACTAAAACGTCAAGTGGGCGCGGGCGAGACAAAAAAAACCTGTGCGCTCGCTGACTAAAATGCCACTTCACGCCATCAGGAAAAAATAGAGCCCTAAGAGGCAAGAAGTTGTTTTAGAGGGAAAAGGGGAATGGAATATGGTGAAAAAGCAAACAGCAGTGGAAATGTCCTGTGGCAGCAGACAAATGAGTGCTGCTATTGGAGTGCACTGAGCACTTTAGCTCCACTATGCTGATGGGGGCTTGGGAAAAAATCCACAACACCATTCGCCCCCAAGTGGCTCGAGAAACAGCGAGGAAGGAGACCGGGCGGGGGCACGAATCAAAAGTAAAATCAATACTTAAACTTGTGATAAGATACAAAAGGACAAATTGATTACAGTAAGAAATAAGAAATACCACGGGGATTTTTTTTTTTTTTTCCCCACCAGCAACATTTTCAGCATTTGCCCTCCGTCTAGTACGAAGCAACGGCACGTGTCATCTTTCTTTGGATAGAAACAGGGAAGCAATAGCTTTCTGCTGATCTGCTATTGGTCAATTCATTTTTAATGGGTTCAGAAGGTCGGGGTGCATTAATTAAGCCCAGCGGTGACTGGAGCATACTATTGATCTGCATGGGTGTTTCTGATTTAGTCCATTGTTGAGGTGCGCGGGGAGAAGTAACTTGATGACTGTGGCAGAAGGACAGCGTCAATATCATCAAAACTACTGACCATTAGGGTTAGGTTACTATATCAGCATGACATTGGCCTTGTATTTTGTCCATATCATCTCATAACCGCCAATATGATGGAGGTTCCTCCCTGACCACAGCTACGTAAAAACAGTAAAACCTGCAATGAAATTTTATTTTATTAATTCATTTCAGTGCTTATTCATTTCATTTCTTATTCATTTCAGTGCTTCAAGGTTTCAGCGAATAGTACATGATGGTCTACATGCTGATTCAGAGGCTTTTCCACCCTGTCAAGAATAAAATTCTGGGGTAAGCACTGAATACTTTATTTATTTATTATGCTTATTTAAAAAAATTTTTTTTTGCATGAAATGGTCAAATTTAAAGATACTGAATATCAGCACAAAATATTGGCTATTGGCGACTTCAATCCAAAAATGTCGTTAACAGTGTTAACACTTCAAAAAGCTGTCTTGGTCCACCACCTGTATTAGACTGTATACAGTACTGAAGCACACTGGAATCAGATTCAGGGTTAGCGCTACAGGACATACTGTAGGCGTTGTTAGTGCTTATAGGGGACGTTTGCTGTCTCTCCTAGCATAGATAGTGATGACTTGGCAAAGTGACCATTGGGGACAAGGGCTGTGGCAGTCTGGACTGACCCATTGATCAGGTATAGGGGTGACCGGGTCACACTATTGATTCAAATTGGCAGGACAGGAAGGCCGTAGCATAAAGTGGACTCAGCTTTGAGGACCAGGGGCCTGCAGAGAGAGACAGGATGAAGACGGTTCACATCCAGAGATTTACAAAGTCAAGACAGCAGGAAAAAGCCTAAGTCAAAACAGCTGATGACGATTCACAAAGTATTCAGCTCCATTGCCAGTATGATCAATACTTGGCTTAGCGGTGGAAAGGGTTTGGAGAGGGAGATTTGGGACCAGCTGAGATGCCAGCCTGCCTCCCTGCTCCATTATGGAGACGGAAGATGCAGCCAGATCCTCGTGTGATGATTAGCCAGCTCTGCGTATGAAGTGACAAAATAAGAAGACTTGCTCGATCAGAGGTTAGAGACTCTAATATAGATTTATTCATCTGTTCTCCTTCCTCCCATTTGACTCCACCGCAACACAAAGCCAACCTATTAAAGCAAGTATTGAGCGGAGCCGAAATGGTTTAAATAGGAGTATTGACATCGATGCTGCTGATTTTTTTTCTGCTGAACAATGTGGTTTTGATCAGTGTCCGTTTGTTCGCTTGGCATCCGTACAGTGACTCAGCAGGGACGTGAGGTTCACAAACGCACAGGACACGTGTTGTAGACACCCACACGGACGCCCACATGCACACCCACACACACACACACACACACACACACACACACACACACACACACACCCAAAACTGCAAACATCACCCTCTGCCAAGCTAAAAGAGGTCTGATGCTTTGAAGCCGTGATGGGAAAATCCAATTATATACAGTGATTACAGTAACTCTCTCTCTATGGAGATTCACATTAACCTCCAGCTAAAGATGACATTTCAGAGGTGTGTGTGTGTGTGCATGCAGACTAATGCCTGTGTGCCTCTGTGAAAATGTGTATTTGTGTTGCGCGTGTGCGCTATTGGGCTGAGGCTCTATCCATCTACCCAAATGATTTCAGACTCTCTCTCTCTCTTTTGTTTGCAAGCAGACATGGAAGGTAACGTCATGCCATGCCTTCGCCACGCTGTGCGGCGCCCCGCGGCGATGTGCTCCGATCGATGAAATGGCACGAAGCACAAATCAATGTGGATTAAAACCCTGTAAGGAGCTGCACAGCCACTCCTATTACACACACACAAGGAGCACATGCGTACTTGTTATGCTGGGCATACAATTGCAAAGTTTTCCATTTTACAGCATAGAGGAAAGAGGGAGGCGGAGGGATATGCTGGCTCTGGACCAAGGGCCGTCATGAAACTGAAGACAAGCACCTATGCCATACCCACCCCGTGCCACCCACAGGGCATATCCGTCAAGCTGCCTGGCATGCTGCAGGGTAGGGGGGGATTGGGATCAGCCTCTCATTCCACCTGCCACACCTGGGCTAAGTGTCACACATGCACGCAAGCGCACGCACACACACACACAAATGTGCACACACACTCACACACACACACTGTGATAGGCCTGGCAGTAGGCCTCAGCCCCCATGGTAGTGGTGGGCATCCCACAGTGCTCTGCAGGAAGCCAGAGATTATCCTGGCGCTTGCAGACAGTCACAGAATGTTAATCCTCAGCCCGTCTCTTCTTGGAGTGTCAAGCCTGGATCCTCCTCTCAGTCGCTCCTCCTCCTCCTCAGCCTCCATCTCCATTTATCCATCCCATCTCCATCATCTCTCCTCCTGTCATCCCTTCCACTCATATATGTCCTTCTGCTCTATATTCCCTCTATCCATCGGTTTTACCTCCTCATTCCCTTCTCTCCTAACACATTTTTTTGGATCCCTGTTTCCTACTCGAAAAAGAGCGAGGCCTCATCCCATTCTCTCTTATCCTTTCGCCCCGGCCCTCACCGCTATCTTCTATCATCCTCAGGAAAACAAAACAGCAGGGGCATCCTGGTGGCAGCTGGGGGTGCATACCATGTCGCATGTCATCCCTCCTCTCTCACCCAATCTTTCCTGTCTCTCTACTAACTCTCTCTCTATAAACTTGCAAAAAAAGAAAATCTTTAAAAAACAAGCAACACTGATCATAATAATAATCATAATAATAATAATCACTCTAATGTAGAAGGTGAAGAACGCCAAGCACAGGAGTCCATTCATGTATAGATAGTGGAAATATTATTGGAGCAGCAAACTGTAACTGTCCTTTTTGCTGAAAAGGCATTGGATTTTTTAATATTTTCAAAAGGATTTTTTATATTTCAAAAGGTGTATAAAAGAATATGAGGGTTTATTAAGTACACATTAAGTGACATTTGTTGAAACCGGTCCATCTAAAAATTGCAAGTAAAAATAAAAGTCACCCTCTCCCCATGCAAATCATATTCTGTCTCCCACATGTTCCTCCTCTATTGAATCTGATTTGCTCTCATCAAAAAAAGCACTCTCCTGCTCTCCATTGCTCTTATTAATCATCCACAAGCCACTTAGTCAACAAGACTGTTGCACTGTCAGCAAGCACACTCACATTTTTTCAGAAAACAAATGCAGTGCACATTTATTTCAGAAAATGTACCTAATATTAGTTTTTATTTGTTTTTCCAGCACTTCTCCCACAGGACTTTTTTCAGGGCACTATAGCTCCTTATTATTGCTCATGATGGTCATATTGGAACTGAAGCATATTTGACTGTTTCACTGAAAGCTCCTCTGGATGAGAGTGTCACCTAAACACTTAAAGTGTAAATGTACAGGGACACATAACCTTCAAATAAATTAATGTAAGGTTGTTTTTGGTCATTTACTCATGACATTACACTATACTAAGACCCAAATGCAGTGAGTTTTAAACCATATTTACTATTATTATCTGGTTGCTGAAAATGTGTCCTGGCTTTTCGTCAGCAGTCAGATATGTTCTAAAAAAAAACAAAATCAGGAAACCACATTGTCAGCTTTAACCCTGAGGACCCCGTCTTCACTTTCCACTTGTGTTTAATGCATTGAGGTCCCACAGGTTCTAGATAATTGATAATTTGGACCTTTTATATTGACATTACACCTGTCACAACCATGATGTGTCACCATCTCTTTAAAATGAAAAGATTTGTTTCAAATTCTAGCATTTTGTGAAAACATTTTTTAAAAACATTTTATTCGATTTTGTTAAAATGTTACATTTTAGTTTAGTTTTGTCACATTTCTTAGGAATCAGTAATTTACAAACAAGGACAATTACATCAAAGTGATAATATTTTGTCATATGTGCTGGAGTTAAATTTGCAAGAAGTTCATTTTCCCTGCTAAGAGGTTACAAACTTCCCACAGGCTATATGGCAAATACATTCCATTTCAAATCTTTGATTTTCTATCGGTCGTCAATATTTATTCAACATAAACTGAGCAGAGTTGTACGTAATGTAAGTAAAATGTTGCCTCATAAATATTTTCCTGAGAATTGCAAATGTGTGAATTGCAAATGTCTGTGCATTTACAGTAAAAACAACCCGTTTCACTCAAAAATTCCCAATGCTCTCTCCACTGACTGTATACATCTGTATGTTTGGATTAGCATGCATGTTTGCACACATGAATTAGCGGTTGAGCTACATATTGTTTGTTTTGCTATATAATCTCTTTCTGTGTATCCATATACATGTTTGTGTGTGTGTGTATGTGCAGGAGAGAGTAAATAGTCCACTTCTTTCTATCAGTTCAAGGTATAGTGCTTCAAGAGGATTAACCTTTTACATGACCCCAAGCAGACAACCAGTGCTTCATATCTCTGACCTTGACTCTCTATGAGGCTATAAGAGCAGCGTAGCACTCGCTTCCATGTGGAGGAATCTCTCACTTGCGAGTCCTTCCATTCAACAGGGGGTTACGACCTTGAGTCAAGGGTCTAAGATGTACAAAATGTATACAAAAAAATTCCATTATGAAAAAAAACCTAATCAACAACTCCCCAGACATACATACATTTCTCCCGCTTTCCTTTCCAATACACACTCAGTCTTTCCACTCTGATCATACTAATGAACACAGATGAAAACTCCAAAGCTCAGTGAAGCAAACATTAGCACTAATACACGCACAGACAGACAAACATTCTCTGAGACACGAGTAAATAAGGTTGAGTTTCCAATATCGGAGGGGGAAGAAAAAAATAAAGGAAAAAAAAGGAAAAGACAATAACACCCTCTGGGAAATTTTCTCTGATCAAGTGCAAAGAGATTAACCAGTTGGATGTGTGCAAATGAACAGGGGATCATAATGAAAGAAGCTTATACGTGTAGATGAGGCATGTGAGGAGAACAATGGCCTCGCCTTGTATCGGAGAGGAATACACGATTAAATAAAACAATGATGTTGAGTATTGTGTTAAATATGTGATGACAAATATTAATTGTACTCAACTCTTTGCATCTTATATCAACATCCTGGCTCCTGTCAACTACAGTGGACTTTCTAAATATAGTTGAATGTTTCAATACTGATAATAGAGTGGTGCAGGAATGAGTCCTAAAACCAGGAAATGAGTTAGCATTTTTGCACTTCCGGTTCCCTCGTCTCGAAGTCAATGGGTTTTTTGAATGGGGTTTTGGTTAGATGCCTGAAATAAGGTCTGTGGTTAACACAAGCTTAAGAGGTTTTCACGTTTTGTTCTACGACATAAAATACATCAGTAAATACCCCACTTGTGAATTTTGAAGCTTTTACGTGTCTTAAAAAAGGCGGTTGCTAACAAGTGGCGAAATGAGACTACAGAGGTTGTCAGGGGACATTAAACGCATCACGCCGAACACGGTAACTCATCTACTCACTAGTCCACCTTTACAGCCTCTAGTTGTGTTTATACTCGCGCTCTTGCAAACTATTCTAACTCAACTAGTGGTGACGTTAAAGTCATGCGACCGTGGTGTAGTTCGTTTATAGCCTAACGTTAGCTTTTTACTTCTGGCGAAAATCATAAAAGTGGTGTTCATTTGTGAAGATTATCTTGCTGAACAAAACGTGTAAGTATCATAAACTTTTGTTTGCCACAGAGTTTATTTTCTGCAATAATCCAAAATCCAATGGATAAACCCCATTGGCTTTTTGTTGAGGAAACCGGGGCAATGCTAACTTCCGGGTTGGCCTACAAAATATGTCATCCCTGCACCACTCTATATGGCAATAATCTATTAATATGGCAACCATCTATTAATGGTTGAAACTAAAATATATGATTCATATGACAATACAACCAATTCACAACAACTTCAGAAAAGCAGAATTTCAGACACAGCCAGCCGTATAACTGACTCACTGATACTGCTCTGGGCTCTCAGTTGAAGCCCAGCTAATGCTATTACACTCTGTGGCAACCTCACACACACACACACACACACACAGATATCAACTAGAGTAGGTCACACACAAACACAATAAAGGCCACAAAAGCACATCAAACACAATCACAGACAGACAACACGCGTGGGCAATCTAAGAGAAGCTGCAAGTCAGACAAGACTTACTGATCACATAGTCTCCGAACGGATCTTCGTCCTCCTCATCATCCAGGTAAGCTGGAGGAGGCGGGAAACAAGAAAAGAAAAGGAAAAGTGGAAGAAGAAAAGAAACAGAAAAAAAGATAATGACAAATCAAGAAAGGAAGCGTGAGCGGAAACAAACTGAGTCAGGAAAAGAAAACTGAAAAAGAAACAGAAAAAAACATAGAAATGCCTAATGGAGGAAAAACTCCAAAACCATACACAGTGGATGTGACATAAGCTGGAAAAAATATATGAATCTGGCCTCGGATCACCCCCCCACCCCCCCTCGCCTCCATCCACTTTTTTTTCCTCATTCTTACTCTCAATATGATACCTCCAGTCTTCATTAAGAAGTAAAGCACTGGCCATTAAACTACAAATGTAGTTTCAGCACCATGCAGGGGAAAATATGATCACTCATAATTGGCCGGAGAATCCTCAATTTGCCCTCACTGCTGCTGCTACTCTCTCTCTCTCTCTCTCTCTCTCACACACACACACACACACACACACACACACACTGTCAGGCAGTTCTGGAGATGGCTTGAGAGGCCATTATGGCTCACTAAATTCCCTATTAGGGCAGCAGTATAGTCGTCAGCAAGTTACAAGTCCAGTGCCAGTGATATTTCACCACTCTACCTGACAATAATACCAGTAGTACGGGTGGGGTTTCACTGCAGATACACACACTGTACAACTATGAGCAGCTTTTTGTTTTACTGGTGGAAAGACAACTTATATGAGCCCGATTAGGTACATGCTACATCTACAGACACATATAGGTATATCTGCACTGTATAACATGAATGAACTGACATTACATAATCTTTACCAAGCACTAGAATGAGTGGATTTTCTTTTGAGTGTGTGTTCTGTGAAGTATCTCCCTAACTGTTTTGTTGTGAGGGATTATATCAGCATAAAGGATTATCAGAGGTGCCCAGTTTTGGAAATAACTGAGCCAACAAACTCATCCGCCAAATCAGCACGCACATTCTTGTTCGACCAACACACACACTCAAAAGTATCGATAACATCCAAAAATACTATTTTTCTAAAGCTTTTACTCTACAAAGGAATAAGGAAGGAATCCGTTTTTTGGGTAAAATCCTGCAGAAATCCCTCCCTCCTCCAACCCTTTCCCTTCATCTCTATTCAAGTCCATTCATTCATTTCTTCTCCTCCTCGCTCTCCCTCCCTCTAATGTGAGTCAGCATCCATCTCCTGTGATCGATATCCCAGGGCTTTTATTAAACACTGCTCTTATGCATCTATGTGTGTGTGTGTGTGTGTGTGCCTGCTTGTGTGTAAGTGTAGGTGCATTATCTCCCTTTGCTTCAATATCAGCTCTGGTACAACAATGTCTTTATTGAGGCAGAGAAATAGAACAAGGGTTATGAATGTTTATTTGCTTATTTATCACTGTGTTTTCGTGAGTGTGTGTGTGTGTGTGTGTGTGTGTGTGTTGTTTGGACCGATCTTTATTGATCTTGACTGCAGGGCATTTTTCAAACCCTGGGCTTAGCATGCTGAGAGACAAGTAGAGAGACTTGCCGTGTGTGCGTGTGTGTGTGTGTGTGTCCATCACTACTTTGCTCATTCCAGCCTATGTAGCTCTGACTGCATGGTCAAAAAAAGTCCTTGAACCAGTGGACTATAGAGAAGAACACACACGCACACACACACGGCCCTGTGTTTGTGAAAGCGGCCTGTCAGACCTGCTCTCACACACCATTCATCACAAGCTACTAATTCTGTTAGACCATTGTCGAGCCTTTCGCACCCCGCGTTGCTCTCTGAAAACTCAATCAGAGGCTAATGCCCCCAACCCTCCCGACACACACACACACACACACACACACAGATATTCTCTTTCTCTCTCTCTCTCACACACACACACATGCAAACACACACACACATACCACACACAGACCCCCCTGGGGACTGCAATGGTCTTGGGGGACCCCCACCAGTCTAGCTCTATAAAGTGTTGCTTATCGGCGTTGAGAACGGCTGCGGAAGAATTCTAGCAGAGGTTGAGAGGGAACTCGATAAATGAAAAAAAAGGGTCTTACAATCAGTGTGTGAGGTTTAATTACAATCTGTGTTCCAAAGTACAGACCACTTTTTTTTATCCCGGAAATCAAAACGATCGTAATTAAACATTATCTTAATCTACCTTGATTACAAGATAATCCCTTCAGCAACTCCACTTCAAAATGTTCGCCAAAATAACAACACGCCAGACAACTTGAACATGGTGTACTTGCTTTGATATATGGTGGGATTCATGTGGTATATGAAGAGGACAGTGTAGGTAACATGCACTAGTTCATCACTTT